>JAROOJ010000065.1:12500-52643 GCA_030578275.1 Meda fulgida | reverse complement strand
TTCATCATCTCTCTTCACCATCTCTCTTCATCATCTCTTCACCATCTCTTATATCACCGATGTCTGAGCACGACGAGGCGTTGAGGCGTTCACCTTCTGTGGGTTTGGCGGATCTAGTGTCTCCCATGGCTCTGGGTTCCTTGTCCTGTATAAACTATAAAAGTCAAGTAATGTTATCACTGTACAGTCACATGTTGAATATTAAAGGATCAGACTCACGCACATCCCTCATAATCATCATATTATCCTACATTTAAAACTTTCATTTAGCTAGAAACCAACAGAGCTTCTCCACAGTGGCTAGCAGCCAGAAAGCATACAGGAAGCTCTTCTGATATATAGACTGATGATCATGTTTGTTATTAACCGTATTCAGGAATTTAATAAATCTATAATAGAGATGAAGTTTCTCACATGACATCTGGTTTGGTCAGTAAGAAGTAAACGGAGGTTGTTACTGCTCCCAGTGCGGCAAAGCCAACAAACCCAAGCAAAGGAATCAACTAGAACAATCCCAGGACAGAATGAGTGCAAGTTGGAGAGATAAATGTTCCTGATGATGATGATGATGAGTCTTCCTCGCCTCCTTCCTTTTCCTGAGCATTTTAATAAACGCTCCAGACATCTTTCACCTGCTGCAAAGAAGCTTCCTAAAGAAAACAAAATCCAAAATTATTCTTTTCTATTCAGTTTCAATGCGAGTTTGAGTCACAGATGAAGAAACAGAAGCCAAACATCAGTGAAGATGAAGACAGATGTGAACCGACCTTCTGAAGTTGTGCTGTAAATGCAGGATCATTCTGACTGTGTTGCTCATATAAACACAAAAGAGAGGTGTTTGATGGCATGTACACACACACATACACCCATCACCTTCACACTGGCACATATAAACACAAAAGAGGTGTTTGATGGCACGTACACACACCCATCCATCACCTTCACACTGGCACATATAAACACAAAAGAGAGGTGTTTGATGGCACGGACACACACACACACACACACACCCATCACCTTCACACTGAAGCGGATGAGCGCCCTCTGCTGGACACACTCTGCCTCACACTGGCAGAAGCTGAGATGAGCATGTCCGCGGATCGCACTCGCTGTCTGACAGTATTACGGCATTAGGAATCTAGGAATTAGTATGTACATCTTGTAATTACTATTATCATTATTATTTTTTAAACTGAAGCACTTATATGAGGGTATATTTGGTGCAGTACAACTGAAGGCCTGTGACAGTGGAATGTGTAGTTGTAGAGAATAGACACACGTGTGTATCAGTAAATCTGAAGTCACAGAGAGAACTGTTTTAAGAGTTGCAAACTTGTAGAATATTTTCTCACAAATGTCTTGTATATTTTTCTAGCACAAACACAAGTGCATAACTACAGCTGCTCGAATCTGCTGCGGTGAATCTCAAACACTGTTTTCGCTTTCAAGTGACAAGTTTCTCGCGCTCCCTTTTGCACCGAGAAATGTGGAGCAACAGCGAGTTGTGCTTCTGTAGAGGCATTTCTCTCTGACTTCAGATTTACTGATACACATGTGTGTCTATTCTCTACAACTACACATTCCACGGTCAGGCGTTCAGTTGTACTGCACCAAATATACCCTCATGAACTCATTTACTGACTGTTTTTATACAGATGTGGAGCCCACAAACAACATCTGTTTAAGACACGCATTTCATTCACTCAGCCGTCGCTCACACTGATCACAGTAACTAGCATAACTGAGCTGTACTGTATGTCCATTTATAATACTGTACTATACTGTACTAATGTATTATATTACATTTGCTTAAAATTCCCCACAAACGCTGCAGTGAGTGACGGTAAAGATGACATATTTCTCTCATCTGACTGCCGTTATCAATCTCTCTGTTTATTCCTATTTTGGTATGGAGCTAGAATTGTGTCTTTATTACATGCGAGAAAATAAATTATCTGAAAGGAAACAAAAAGTTTGAGAGAAAAAGTTATCACACTGATTTTTGCTATCAGTGATAACTTTTTCTCTCAAACTTTTTTTTCTCTCTCAGATCATTTATTTTCTCGCATGTAATAAAGACAATTCTAGCTCCATATTTTGGAAAGTTGTAAAAACACGAAAATTAAGAATCAAAACTGGCAAACATGAAACTTGTACACAAATTACAAACATTTTTATTGTACACATTTTTAATAGAGACATGAGTGTAAGCTCTGCTGAAGATGTTCACGACTCAGCGATGGACTCAAACTCCGGAGCGCCTTCATGAAGTCCTCGTGCCTCACACAGGGAACGCCGAGTCCAGCGTCACGCAGGGCCACAAGAGCCGCCTGGAGGACACACACACACACCAATTCAGATGTACAGGACAGCGAGCGGAGGACACACACACACACACACACACACACACACACACACACCAGTTCAGATGTACAGGACAGCGAGCAGAGGACACACACACACACACACACACACACACACCAGTTCAGATGTACAGGACAGCGAGCAGAGGACACACACACACACACACCCGTTCAGATGTACAGGACAGCGAGCAGAGGACACACACACACACACACACACACCAGTTCAGATGTACAGGACAGCGAGCAGAGGACACACACACACACACACACCCGTTCAGATGTACAGGACAGCGAGCGGAGGACACACACACACACACACACACACACACACACACACACACCAGCTCAGATGTACAGGGCAGAAGGACTGCGAGCGGAGGACACACACACACACACACACACACCAGTTCAGATGTACAGGACAGCGAGCGGAGGACACACACACACACACACACACACACACACAGCTCAGATGTACAGGGCAGAAGGACTGCGAGCGGAGGACACACACACACACACACCAGTTCAGATGTACAGGACAGCGAGCGGAGGACACACACACACACACACACACACACACACACACACACAGCTCAGATGTACAGGGCAGAAGGACTGCGAGCGGAGGACACACACACACACACACACACACACACACACACCAGTTCAGATGTACAGGACAGCGAGCGGAGGACACACACACACACACACACACACACACACACAGCTCAGATGTACAGGGCAGAAGGACAGCGAGCGGAGGACACACACACACACACCAGTTCAGATGTACAGGACAGCGAGCGGAGGACACACACACACACACACACACAGCTCAGATGTACAGGGCAGAAGGACAGCGAGCGGAGGACACACACACACACACACACACACACCAGTTCAGATGTACAGGACAGCGAGCGGAGGACACACACACACAGCTCAGATGTACAGGACAGCGAGCGGAGGACACACACACACACACACACAGCTCAGATGTACAGGGCAGAAGGACAGCGAGCGGAGGACACACACACACACACACACACACACCAGTTCAGATGTACAGGACAGCGAGCGGAGGACACACACACACACACACAGCTCAGATGTACAGGACAGCGAGCGGAGGACACACACACACACACAGCAGTTCAGATGTACAGGGCAGAAGGACAGCGAGCGGAGGACACACACACACACACACAGCTCAGATGTACAGGACAGCGAGCGGAGGACACACACACACACACACACAGCTCAGATGTACAGGGCAGAAGGACAGCGAGCGGAGGACACACACACACACACACCAGTTCAGATGTACAGGACAGCGAGCGGAGGACACACACACACACACACACACAGCTCAGATGTACAGGGCAGAAGGACAGCGAGCGGAGGACACACACACACACACACACCAGTTCAGATGTACAGGACAGCGAGCGGAGGACACACACACACACACACACACACCAGTTCAGATGTACAGGACAGCGAGCGGAGGACACACACACACACACACCAGTTCAGATGTACAGGACAGCGAGCGGAGGACACACACACACACACACACACAGCTCAGATGTACAGGGCAGAAGGACAGCGAGCGGAGGACACACACACACACACACACCAGTTCAGATGTACAGGACAGCGAGCGGAGGACACACACACACACACACAGCTCAGATGTACAGGACAGCGAGCGGAGGACACACACACACACACACACAGCTCAGATGTACAGGGCAGAAGGACAGCGAGCGGAGGACACACACACACACACACACACACACACCAGTTCAGATGTACAGGACAGCGAGCGGAGGACACACACACACACACACAGCTCAGATGTACAGGACAGCGAGCGGAGGACACACACACACACACACAGTTCAGATGTACAGGGCAGAAGGACAGCGAGCGGAGGACACACACACACACACACAGTTCAGATGTACAGGACAGCGAGCGGAGGACACACACACACACACACACACACACACACACACACACACACACACACACACACAGCTCAGATGTACAGGGCAGAAGGACAGTGAGTGTGTGATTGACCTCTTTGCACAGGTTGTGTAGATCGGCTCCAGAGAAGAGCTGCGTGTGCTCAGCCAGATCCTGCAGACTCACGTCCTGATGCAGAGGGACACGTTTAGTGCAGGCGTTCAGCACGGCCAGACGACCCTGAGAGCGCCACATCAGCGTCAGCTCGACCAATCAAATCCTCATGCATAAAATCAAGCCCCGCCCTTGTTCAGTTTCACTCGCATAAGCGCCACAACAGGGAAGAAAACACCAGCGCCCCCTGGGGCTCCTCACGCGTCTTCTATAATTACTGAATATTTATTTATTTAGTCAATGAAATTAATGTACTATATTTTAGTTTGATAATGTTTCGTATTTTTAGGGGATTTTATGGTACTAAATTATATTTATGCTGTATTTATAATCAATTTATTCTTTTTTTTGAGCATTAAAAATTACATTTACTTAAACTGGTAAATCTTGAATGCTTTAAAGCAACAGACTGAAGTTTGATCTCTTTTCAAAGATAACACTTGGCAGATTATTGCTAAGAAGTAAAAAAAAAAAAAAAAAACTATCTAAAATTTTTATGTGAAATATATATTTTCAAAATCATGTTTTACTCTAAAACTGCAAGAACATCAAAGCCATAAATCTAAACAAGTTGTGTTCAAATGTGAGTGATGTGTCCGTGAGAGTGTGTGCGGCTGCAGTTCCACACGCCTCCACTAGAGGAAACTCGTTTCATTTACAGTGTGTCGTTTCTGACCGCGAGCAGCACAAGTGACTGTTTCAGGCCCATTAAAGCTGCTCTAATCACGGCCATGATTTATGGGTGTGTGTGTGTGTGGGTGTGTGTGTGTGTGGGTGTGTGTGTGTGTGTTCACACAGCAAGTGACAAAACCTTTACCAAGTTTCGTACCATTCCGATGAAGAACTTTCCTCACCTGTCGGTCTGGAGGCGGCACGTATATAATCTGGTCGAGCCGGCCGGGTCTGAGCAAAGCGCTGTCCAGAACTTCTGCTCGATTAGTGGCCGCCACGATCAAAACATCCTTATTACACACTTCCTGGAGCTCCAGCTGAAATCACACACACACTTGAAACTCATTTGTCGCACTTGAACCACGAACACACAAACAGAAAATTGAACAGATTCGAGGGTTTTGTGGTTTAAATAAAAAAAAGTAACAAATGCTTCCCTCGGGTCAGTCTGATCCTTTAGGAATGAATGAGGAATGCTTCAGTACACACAGAAAAACCTAATAATGCTAAAACTTTACCAAAAAAATTGTGTATCTGAACTCACACTGTAGAAAAACTGGCTTTAGGACCCAGAGGAACAGCTCATTTACAATTCAATTCACATGTATTTGTAAAGCGCGCTGGACGAGGGTCAGGAGCGACTGCTGAATAAAGAGCACCTCTGACCTGACGGATGCTGCTTTCCTCCTGCTCTCCTCCCTCGATCCCAGCGGCCTTTCTTCCCTCGCTCCGCCTCTCCACCGCCCGAACGCCCACGCCGTCCAGCTCGGTCAGCAGGACCGACAGAACCTGCGACTGAACACTGTGAGCGCTGCCCCCCCGAGAGCCCACCATACTGTCGATCTCATCCAGGAACACGATGGAGGGCGCACACGCACGCGCTTGAGCAAACAACTGCACACAGACCGAGAGAAACAGCCACAGATAAACTTATGATGGACAGATGCACTTTTATGATGGACAGATGCACTTTTATGATGGACAGATGCACTTTTATGATGGACAGATTAACTTTTATGGTGGACAGATGCACTTTTATGATGGACAGATGCACTTTTATGGTGGACAGATGCACTTTTATGATGGACAGATGCACTTTTATGATGGACAGATGCACTTTTATGATGGACAGATTCACTTTTATGATGGACAGATGCACTTTTATTAAGGACAGATTCACTTTTATGGTCGACAGATGCACTTTTATGATGGACAGATGCACTTTTATGATGGACAGATGCACTTTTATGGTGGACAGATGCACTTTTATGATGGACAGATGCACTTTTATGGTCGACAGATGCACTTTTATGATGGACAGATGCACTTTTATGATGGACAGATGCACTTTTATGATGGACAGATTCACTTTTATGATGGATATATGCACTTTTATGATGGATAGATGCACTTTTATGGTGGACAGATGCACTTTTATGATGGACAGATTCACTTTTATGATGGATAGATGCACTTTTATGGTGGACAGATTCACTTTTATGATGGACAGATTCACTTTTATGATGGATATATGCACTTTTATGATGGATAGATGCACTTCTATGGTGGACAGATGCACTTTTATGATGGACAGATTCACTTTTATGATGGATAGATGCACTTTTATGATGGATAGATGCACTTTTATGATGGACAGATTCACTTATGATGGACAGATGCACTTTTATGATGGACAGATGCACTTTTATGATGGACAGATTCACTTTTATGATGGACAGATGCACTTTTATGATGGATAGATGCACTTTTATGGTGGACAGATGCACTTTTATGATGGACAGATTCACTTTTATGATGGACAGATTCACTTTTATGATGGACAGATTCACTTTTATGATGGATAGATGCACTTTTATGATGGATAGATGCACTTTTATGGTGGACAGATGCACTTTTATGATGGACAGATTCACTTTTATGATGGATAGATGCACTTTTATGATGGATAGATGCACTTTTATGATGGACAGATGCACTTTTATGATGGACAGATTCACTTTTATGATGGACAGATGCACTTTTATCATGGACAGATGCACTTTTATGATGGATAGATGCACTTTTATCATGGACAGATGCACTTTTATCATGGACAGATGCACTTTTATGATGGATAGATTCACTTTTATGATGGACAGATGCACTTTTATCATGGACAGATGCACTTTTATGAGCTTCAAACTGATGTTTGTAATTCACTGCCATTATAAAGCTTGGAAGAGCCAGGGTGTTTATTAATATAACACTGATTGTATTTGTCTGAGAGAAGAATGTCATATACACCTAGGATGACTTCAGGGTGAGTAAATCATGGGCATATTTTCATTTTTGTGTAAACTACTCCTTAAAGTGTGTGATGTCAGACCTGTGCGAGTGTTTTCTCTGAGTCTCCCACGTAAGGAGAGAAGAGCTGGGCTCCGCTGATGGAGAAGAAGGTGCAGTGTGATGAAGAGGCGGCTGCTTTCACCAGCGAGGTCTTCGCACAGCCGGGCGGCCCGTACAGCAACACTCCTCTGGGCCGAGAAACACCCATCCGCACCAGCGCTTCTGGGAACCTCATGGGCCACTCGATACTCTGAGCACAAGCGCAATTAAACAGAAGAACTGAACTCTTCCTCTATATTTACACAGACGACTGAAAGCTACAGAACAGAGATGCAAATGTATCCGCAGTTCACAGAAACAACTGATCCAGGCAGAGAAAGCTTTTCTTTTTTGGAATTCGGGTTAAATTTTATTGACAACTCATCAATTAAATATTTACCATCGTGTATTCTGGATATTTGGATTTTTTTAAATAAACACTGACAAATACTACAAGTAGAAGACTACAAGTTTTAGTGCTGGACGATATGATGATATATAACACTGATATGAGTGATCACATGATTTAGACCTATATTGTATTTATATAAAGCGTTCACAGACAAATTTGCTTTATGTTTTTCCTCGGTGTGGAAATCAGGCTCATATAAATGTGAGGAAACACGATTCCATGATTCCATGATCCATGATCACTGGATCTCTGGCCAGTTGTAAGAAACACTATATCAAGTCCAACGTTTAGTTTAAACTGATAATCGTTCGTTTTACTGGTGTTTTCTCAGTTTCCTCTATTCAATCGCGTCCCTCAGCAGCTTTTCTGCCACTCAGCAGGTCTTCTGCCACTCAGCCGGCTGAGCGAGTGTGTTCCGATAGGAAAGTGACGTCAGTGCATACGCTCTATTGGCTGCCAGTAACCAAGTGAACTCTTGTACCTGTTTGAGTTTGAGCTTCACGTCCTCTAGCCCTCCGATCTCCTCCCAGCTGATGGGTTTGAAGTCAGTCGCTCCGATACTGCTCCTCAAACACGACGGCTGCACGTAGCGCAGCGCTCGCATGAAGTGCTCCATCGACACCGGCTCACTCGCTCCCGCCTGAACGACCACGACAACTAATCACGACTCATCATCACGACTCATCATCACAATCAAAACGACTCACTCATCACAATCACACCGACTCACTCATCACAATCACACCGACTCACTCATCACAATCACACCGACTTACTCATCACGACTCACTCACTCATCACGACTCACTCACTCATCACGACTCACTCACTCATCACGACTCACTCACTCATCACGACTCATCACGACTCACTCACTCATCACGACTCACTCACTCATCACGACTCACTCACTCATCACGAGTTCACTCATCACGACTCACTCACTCATCACGAGTTCACTCATCACGACTCACTCATCACACTCATCACGACTCACTCATCACGACTCACTCATCACGACTCACTCATCACGACTCACTCATCACGACTCACTCATCACGACTCACTCATCACGACTCACTCATCACGACTCACTCATCACGACTCACTCATCACGACTCACTCATCACGACTCACTCATCACGACTCACTCATCACGACTCACTCATCACGACTCACTCATCACGACTCACTCATCACGACTCACTCATCACGACTCATCACAATCAAAACGACTCACTCATCACGACTCACTCATCACGACTCACTCATCACTACTCACTCATCACAATCACACCGACTCACTCATCACAATCACACCGACTCACTCATCACAATCACACCGACTCACTCACTCATCACGACTCACTCATCACGACTCACTCATCACGACTCACTCATCACGACTCACTCATCACAATCACACCGACTCACTCATCACAATCACACCGACTCACTCATCACAATCACACTCATCACGACTCACTCATCACGACTCACTCATCACGACTCACTCATCACGACTCATCACAATCAAAACGACTCACTCATCACGACTCACTCATCACGACTCACTCATCACGACTCATCACAATCAAAACGACTCACTCATCACGACTCACTCATCACGACTCACTCATCACTACTCACTCATCACAATCACACCGACTCACTCATCACAATCACACCGACTCACTCATCACAATCACACCGACTCACTCATCACAATCACACCGACTCACTCACTCATCACGACTCACTCATCACGACTCACTCATCACGACTCACTCATCACGACTCACTCATCACAATCACACCGACTCACTCATCACAATCACACCGACTCACTCATCACAATCACACTCATCACGACTCACTCATCACGACTCACTCATCACGACTCACTCATCACGACTCACTCATCACGACTCACTCATCACGACTCACTCATCACGACTCACTCATCACGACTCACTCATCACGACTCACTCATCACGACTCACTCATCACGACTCACTCATCACGACTCACTCATCACGACTCACTCATCACGACTCACTCATCACGACTCACTCATCACGACTCACTCATCACGACTCACTCATCACGACTCATCACAATCAAAACGACTCACTCATCACGACTCACTCATCACGACTCACTCATCACTACTCACTCATCACAATCACACCGACTCACTCATCACAATCACACCGACTCACTCATCACAATCACACCGACTCACTCATCACAATCACACCGACTCACTCACTCATCACGACTCACTCATCACGACTCACTCATCACGACTCACTCATCACGACTCACTCATCACGACTCACTCATCACAATCACACCGACTCACTCATCACAATCACACCGACTCACTCATCACAATCACACCGACTCACTCACTCATCACGACTCACTCATCACGACTCACTCATCACGACTCACTCATCACGACTCACTCATCACGACTCACTCATCACGACTCACTCATCACGACTCACTCATCACGACTCACTCATCACGACTCACTCATCACGACTCACTCATCACGACTCACTCATCACGACTCACTCATCACGACTCACTCATCACGACTCACTCATCACGACTCACTCATCACGACTCACTCATCACGACTCACTCATCACGACTCACTCATCACGACTCACTCATCACGACTCACTCATCACCACTCACTCATCACCACTCACTCATCACAATCACCACGACTCACTCATTACGACTCATCATCACAATCACCACGACTCACTCACCACGACTCACTCACCACGACTCACTCACCACGACTCACTCACCACGACTCACTCATCACAATCACAACGACTCACTCATCACGACTCATCATCACAATCACCACGACTCACTCACCACGACTCACTCACCACGACTCACTCACCACGACTCACTCACCACGACTCACTCATCACAATCACAACGACTCACTCATCACGACTCATCATCACAATCACACCGACTCATCATCACAATCACACCGACTCATCATCACAATCACACCGACTCACTCATCACGACTCATCATCACAATCACACCGACTCAATCATCACCACAATCACACCGACTCACTCATCATGATTCACTCATCACAATCACACCGACTCATCATCACAATCACACCGACTCAATCATCACCACAATCACACCGACTCACTCATCATGATTCACTCATCACAATCACACTGACTCACTCATCACGACTCATCATCACACCGACTCACTCATCACGACTCACCATCACACCGACTCACTCATCACGACTCATCATCACAATCACACCGACTCATCATCACAATCACACCGACTCACTCATCACGACTCATCATCACGCCGACTCACTCATCACGACTCATCATCACAATCACACCGACTCACTCATCACGACTCATCATCACACCGACTCATCATCACAATCACACCGACTCATCATCACAATCACACCGACTCACTCATCACGACTCATCATCACAATCACACCGACTCACTCATCACAACAATCACACCGACTCACTCATCACGACTCATCAACACAATCACACCGACTCAATCATCACAATCACAACGACTCACTCATCACGACTCATCATCACAATCACACCGACACACTCATCACGACTCTTCATCACACACAACGACTCACTCATCACAATCACACCGACTCATCATCACAATCACACCGACTCACTCATCACGACTCATCATCACAATCACACCGACTCACTCATCACCACAATCACACCGACTCACTCATCACGACTCACTCATCACGACTCATCAACACAATCACACCGACTCAATCATCACAATCACAACGACTCACTCATCACGACTCATCATCACAATCACACCGACTCAATCATCACAATCACAACGACTCACTCATCACCACAATCACACCGACTCACTCATCACGACTCATCATCACAATCACACCGACTCAATCATCACAATCACAACGACTCACTCATCACCACAACGACTCACTCATCACCACAATCACACCGACTCACTCATCACGACTCACTCATCACGACTCATCAACACAATCACACCGACTCACTCATCACGACTCACTCATCACGACTCACTCATCACAATCACACCGACTCACTCATCACCACAATCACACCGACTCACTCATCACGACTCATCATCACAATCACACCGACTCACTCATCACCACAATCACACCGACTCACTCATCACGACTCATCAACACAATCACACCGACTCAATCATCACAATCACAACGACTCACTCATCACCACAATCACACCGACTCACTCATCACGACTCACTCATCACGACTCATCAACACAATCACACCGACTCAATCATCACAATCACAACGACTCACTCATCACAATCACAGCTCATCACAGGGGAGTAAATCAGAGGCTTTTGTTGGTGAAACACTGATCAGCGATTGTACCTGTGAGAGCCTCATGGCCTGCAGCGCTGCCTCTCTACTGAGCGCGCTCAGATCCGCCCCGACGAAGCCACAGGTCATCTCAGCCACAGCGCTCAGATCCACATCAGGGGCGAGCGGCATCTCTCGACACACACACGTCAGAATACTGCGCCTCTGCAGCAGCGAGGGCGCGCCGATGATCACCTGCAGGACACAGCAAACGCCGCCAGGGGCTTTCAAACGACAGGACAGCGATTCAAAGCACTTTTTGTTTTGTTTCCTACAGTACAACGACTTGCAGGCAAATATCCTCCTCATGCAGCGCTCACAATGCTGCGTTCACGACATGTCGTAATTACCACAGTCTCGAGTTATGCACTAGGTCTGGTGACTCTTAAAGTGTAGGGCTGTAACAAGGGATGGCGAAAACTAAAAATGTTCTTGACCGACCACGAACCTCATTAGCCGGTTGAAACCGGTTAACCGATTAGTTTAGAATATGCTGCGCTATTTGAAATAACAGCTATTTCGAGCCGCGCCTGCAATTTCACAACTCTGCCGCATCTCTCTGCCGCTCTGCCTCCCGCTCACGCCCGTTTCACACACACTCCGTGTGCAGTGTGTGTGCGGTGTGTGTGCGGTGCGTGTGTGGTGTGTGTGCGGTACAGGAGCAGCGCGCGCTATAGTGCTTCACGTGATGCATTTGCAGTGCGCAACTGATCCGCGGCTGTACCACGAACACATTTACTCACTATTTGTATTTAAAATCCAAAAGTTATCAGCAACGTTTATTTTTAAGTTTTTTTAAGTTGTCACCAGTGCGATTCTCTTCGTACACATATACACTCTTTAATAGACATTCACGTTTAAACACAATTTAAACAAATTATAATTCAATGCATTATTTCTATATAGATTATATATTAAGTTGCTCAAGCAAGTGGTAACATATTGAACCATGTAGTTATATTAAAATCGCAAACATTTTAAATTAAAATTGACAAAAACAGCAGACTCAAACCTTTTCTTTTGCATAATTTAAATCTTTATACAATAAATCTTGCATCACAAAGAACTGTTTTTTTCCACCTCCACGAATGAGACGAGTGTTGTTCATTGTGTCACCCTGTTGAAGTAAATTGTAGTTTTCCTTGCTTTACCCTGGTCTTAAAGTAAAAAGATGACTGTGGAAAATAGGAGTATTTAACTAAATGCATGTATGGTGAGATTACTACATTTTCATGTCAATTTGCACACACACACACACACACACACTGCGCCGGCCTTCCACTCACGTCACTTTTTTTAAAATAGCCTAAATAACTTTTTTTTTTAACCGACTACCGACAACTTTGATCGGTTAACGTTGCTACGGTCAACCATCGGTCAAACGGTCATCGGTCAACATCCCTAGCTGTAACAATATATCGCAATACAAAAATTATCAATATTTATTATGTATAATTCACCAAAAATGTTAGTGTCTTTACTACATTACATTACTGTATAACGTTGAATATAATGTATAATAATGCAATGTGGCGATTTTTGTGGGTCCTGATGATGCCAAATGTCTGATGTTACCAGTAAAAAGTGGCCGACGTTATTTTAAATATATCTAGTCAGTGACAGAGTGCAAACATATCTACAATAATTCAGTATTTCAGCTTCAGAATCATGAATATTGTTATTCTGGAGTCTCTATTCAGTCCTTCCAGAAAAATGCAGGTTTTTTGTGATTGTTGCGGGCAAAAATCGTTGATTATGCGGCACGTTTTCTTAAAAAACGCGGATGGAATATGCGGGATATTTATGCAATTTTATGCCATGAAATCGCGTGAACTTGCAAAAACTGTGGTTTGATGAAAAAGAGAAAAGTGATTCCCCTGTTCTCACTGGAATACTGCCTTCATGTAGAGTCACCTCTTCTTCCTCCTATGATGAGCGCATCTACAGCACAGAAACTGCTGGAATATTGAAGTCCTCATCTTGATTTATGTAATAAACACATGCCTCAAACTTACAAAACATGGATGAGTCAAACCAGTTCTGTAGCTTCACAAAAGGAATATGCTACAACTTCTGTAAAAATGAATAAATCAAATATAAAAAAATAAAATGTGTGCTGTTTTACAGAGGTAGCTACACAACAGAAATTTACTGTTAAAATAAGTGCTTCCAATGCACAAGTGCAATCTCTCACTGTAACGTAATTTACACCATGTGACACACCGGGAAACTGCTGTGCGCTTATTTCTGCTGGGAAACGAGACTGATGTGCGGCTTCATCATCGCAGGGTTTGCAGCTTTTCGATGATGTTCACGTCACGTAATTACGTCACTTCAAAACGTTCCCATGGCAACAGGGGGAATGGCTGCTCTTATGTGAAGTAAACGCAACATTTTTCAACTTTCTGAAAGATATATGTGTCAAAAAAAAAAATCGATCGCATAATCGCATTTTTCTGGAGGGACTGTCTATTGTCCTGTGCTTTGGGTTCCAGCACTGAGTCAACGATTATTCATTTACACCTATAATCTAATACCAAATTTAACATTTTTATCCACAATACATTTTTTTGTTAACCTTTTATCATGTCTTGAAGTATCGCAATAATATATTTTGGATAAAAGCGTCTGCTAAATGATTAAATGTAACATTAACAATGATCAATACGTTTGTTAAAGTTTAATCTTTGTTAATGTTAGTTAAAATGCATTATTATTTTTCAGGAAAGCAGTTGTTAACGAGTGATCAGAAGTACCTCTCTGTCGAACCTCCCGGGTCTCCGCAGCGCTGGGTCGAGAGCGTCCGGTTGGTTAGTGGCTCCGATGATCACGAACCCCTCACGACTGCCGATGGCGTCCATTAGCGTTAGCAGCTGCGCGACGAGCCGGTTCTCCGGCGCTCCACTGCTCTCCGTTCTCCTCGGGCACAGCGAGTCGATCTCATCGATGAGCAGAACACACGGACCCTCCTCCGCCTCGGCCCGGGCCTGATCGAACACCCGCCGCAGGTTCTCCTCGCTCTCTCCGGGTCGAGAACCCGTGACGTCAGGCCCGTTCACGGTCACTAGCGCGGCTCCGATGTCCTGCGCGACGTGGCGCACTAGAAGCGTCTTCCCGACGCCGGGCGGCCCGATTAGCATAAGCCCTCGTGGACACGACAGACCCAGAGTCCGCAGAACCGCCGGGTAACGCAACGGAAGCGTGATCATTTCTCTCAGCGAGGCGTAGACGTCCTCAACGCCACCGAGAGTTGATCCGGAAACCTTCCGCCTCTCCATGTGTTTAACGGATTGTATCGCGACGACATCAACGCGAGTTCTAGCCGTAACCAAACCCGCTTTCTGCGAGCCTGAGTTCACCGTCTCAACCAGAACAAACCTGATCTCGGTTTCCACACCCAGATTCACCAAGTGACCCTCGTGCACGTAAAGCCCCTCGAGCAGCTCGTGAACTGAGTCGCTCTTGTGTTTCAGATTTCGCACGAACACTTTCACGCTCACACTGGTGAGTTTAGAACACTTCAGTGGTTTGATGTGCGGGTTGGAGAGCCCGCCGAGGCCCGGTGTGGAGCACTGGGTGCTGATCTGCAGGAACCCGTCCGCGAGGTCCGGTCGAGGCCATGCAGTGCACACACACGCCCCCTGCAGAACCCGGATCAGAACCGGAGAGCCCAGTCTCAGGCCTAACCTGCTCATCAGAGCCGGGCCCATCCGACAGCGCTGAGTGTGTGTGTCCGACGCATCCGCCGGCAGAACCTTCACACCCTCCGTGTTCGTCATCGCAGACCTGCCGGAGAACACAGCTCAGCTTCAGAAACACCCATGTTTAGGAAACGTTACTTGTTATAAAATGTAAAATTCCATTCCTCTTATCAATTCCTTTGTGAGCATTTCAATATGACTTTCAATCATTCAAGCGCGAGAGACTCTGTGTTCTGTGTATCAGTATACTGGATCTGTGCAGCTCTTAAAGGGACAGCAGCCTAATATTCCTGCTCTATAATAACTCTATTATTCCTGCTCTATAATAACACTAATATTCCTGTTCTATATTAACTCTAATATTCCTGCTCTATAATAACTCTATTATTCCTGCTCTATAATAACACTAATATTCCTGCTCTATAATAACTCTATTATTCCTGCTCTACAATAACGCTAATATTCCTGCTCTATAATAACTCTAATATTCCTGCTCTATAATAACGCTAATATTCCTGCTCTATAATAACACTAATATTCCCGCTCTATAATAACACTAATATTCCCGCTCTATAATAACTCTAATATTCCTGCTCTATAATAACTCTAATATTCCTGCTCTATAATAACGCTAATATTCCTGCTCTATAATAACACTAATATTCCCGCTCTATAATAACACTAATATTCCCGCTCTATAATAACTCTAATATTCCTGTTCTATATTAACTCTAATATTCCTGCTCTATAATAACTCTAATATTCCTGCTCTATAATAACACTAATATTCCTGCTCTATAATAACACTAATATTCCTGCTCTATATTAACTCTAATATTCCCGCTCTATAATAACTCTAATATTCCCGCTCTATATTAACTCTAATATTCCCGCTCTATAATAACACTAATATTCCTGCTCTATAATAACACTAATATTCCTGCTCTATAATAACACTAATATTCCTGCTCTATAATAACTCTAATATTCCTGCTCTATATTAACTCTAATATTCCTGCGCTATAACACTAATATTCCTGCTCTACAATAACTCTAATATTCCCGCTCTATAATAACTCTAATATTCCTGCTCTATAATAACTCTAATATTCCTGCTCTATAATGACACTAATATTCCTGCTCTAACTCTAATATTCCTGCTCTATAATAACTCTAATATTCCTGCTCTATAATAACACTAATATTCCTGCTCTATAATAACGCTAATATTCCTGCTCTATAATAACTCTTATATTCCCGCTCTATAATAACTCTAATATTCCTGCTCTATAATAACAGTAATATTCCTGCTCTATAATAACTCTAATATTCCCGCTCTATAATAACTCTAATATTCCTGCTCTATAATAACTCTAATATTCCTGCTCTATAATAACTCTTATATTCCTGCTCTATAATAACTCTAATATTCCCGCTCTATAATAACTCTAATATTCCTGCTCTATAATAACACTAATATTCCTGCTCTATAATAACGCTAATATTCCTGCTCTATAATAACTGTAATATTCCTGCTCTATAATAACTCTAATATTCCTGCTCTAACTCTAATATTCCTGCTCTATAATAACTCTAATATTCCTGCTCTATAATAACACTAATATTCCTGCTCTATAATAACTGTAATATTCCTGCTCTATAATAACTCTAATATTCCTGCTCTAACTCTAATATTCCTGCTCTATAATAACTCTAATATTCCTGCTCTATAATAACTCTAATATTCCTGCTCTAACTCTAATATTCCTGCTCTATAATAACTCTAATATTCCCGCTCTATAATAACTCTAATATTCCTGCAGCATCTCTATAATAACAGCTCTGATTCAATGAAAGACAGTAAAAACATTGGGTTCTTTTTTTTAACCCAACCGTTGGGTTATACATATTGGGTCACACATTGTTAGTTTATTTTCCAAAAATGTTGGGTCATATTTTAAAACCGATGGGTAATTTCTAGTAATAACCCGGCTGATTACTCAACTGAGAAGAACCAGTTGGATAAAGTAAAGATGAAAATACATGTATATCATTAATCATTGACAGAATGTGCAAATACTTCAACAGTTGTGTACACAAACACACACACACACACACTCTCTCTCTCTGTCTTTCACTCACACACACACACACACACACACACATACACACTCTCTCTCTCTCTCTCTCTCACTCACTCACTCACACACACACACACACACACACACACACACACACACACACACACACACACACACACACACACACACACACACTCTCTCTTTCTTTCTTTCTCTCACACTCACTCACTCACTCACTCACTCACTCACACACACACACACACACACACACACACACACACTCTCTCTCTCTCTTTCTTTCTCTCACACTCACTCACTCACTCACACACACACACACACACACACACACACACACCACACACATACACTCTCTCTCTTTCTTTCTTTCTCTCTCTCTCACACTCACTCACTCACTCACTCACTCACTCACACACACACACACACAAACACTCTCTCTCTCTCTCTTTCTTTCTCTCACTCACTCACTCACACACACACACACACACACACACTCTCTTTCTTTCTTTCTCTCACACTCACTCACTCACTCACTCACACACACACACACACACACACACACACACACCACACACATACACTCTCTCTCTCTCTCTCTCTCTCTTTCTTTCTCTCACACTCACTCACTCACTCACTCACACACACACACACACACACACACACACACACACACACCACACACATACACTCTCTCTCTTTCTTTCTTTCTCTCTCTCTCACACTCACTCACTCACTCACTCACTCACTCACTCACACTCACTCACACACACACACACACACGTATGTGTCAGAGAGACAGCAGCAGACATACATTCAGACTGAAATAAACAACAAAACCCTAACATCGCCAGTAATATCAAACAGTTACGTCGATGTTGCTGTTTTCTTACCCAGACTGGAACTCACGGGAATATTACAATCAAACCAGCCTGACAGATCTTCCTCCACGTGCTGTAATGAACACAAACATCACATGTCTTCTTCATTGCTGCGTCACACGGTGGACGACACGCAGCGACACCTGCTGGACTGGATCTGATACTAACAACATTAATAACCATAAATAAAATCATTAAATATGAATAGAATAAGACAAAAAACAAATTCATGAAATAATTAAGAAAAAATTAAGTTTGCTAGCCCAATAGGAAATTGCTGAATCTTCACAAAGTTTATTCCCAAACAAGGACAGTAGGCTATTTGCAATTTACAAATACTGTCAAGCTCCAAAAAAATAAACAATAAATAAATAAAAGCATAAAAGAGAGAACAATTTCAGGTGAAGAATTCTTTAAAAACGTTACACGCATATACAGACACGAGGAACTGACTGAGTATCTTTGATAACACGAATAGCGCGCGCTTTCGACCGGAAATGATGTTGAACTTCGGCGCGCGGCAAAATATTCCTGTATTCATCATATGAGCCTCGTCAGTGATAACGGTAAAATTCTTAATCACTTTTTGACAGATTTATGAGAACAATGAACTGTGAGAAGGCTTAGCTATGAGAGAATGATGGTTGATGAAAACCTGCGTGTTTATATTTCTGTAAGTTTATCCCGAACTTCCGCTGTTTTGGAGATGAGTTTGTCCTGGAGTTGTTTGAAGGTCAAGACACTGGAGCTGCTGCGTTTATTGAATCATGAACACGTTCTGTACAGTGGGGTTTAGGTCGAACTGTAATGTAATCATAGACTGTAAAAAATATGGACAAAGCGTCTTTGACGTCACCCATAGACTTTCTGAGGAACGGTTTTGAGGCGTTTATGGGGGGTGGCCGGCGCCATCTTGGAAAATCTTGTTCAAAATGTTCAGAAAGGATCAGAGGAGGTGTGATGTGTGTGTCGGATCATGGCCGAGACGTCAAATTTCAGGAATTCCACAGCCCGTTATCAGCTGTCAATCAAGCTGTCAATCAAAGTTAACCACGCCCTTAATTGTCATACATTTCATATCTAAATATGATCTAAACTAACGAGTTAGAAAAAAATCCACCCCGCTCACAGTTGTCAGGCATTTGGAGCCTATCGAAAAATACAATAAAAGTCCATGGGAGCAACCTGTAAAAACATGAATTTATGCTGTGAAAACGGACATTTTAACATGGGGGTCTATGGACATTTGCTCCCTTCTGGGACCGGCCCCTAGTGGAGTTTACATGTAGTGCAGTTTTTCGCACTTCCGGGTAGGCTTCATTTTTCAGATTAGGATGTTGCGCTTGAATGTAATCTGCCTTATTATGTGTTTAACATTTCATAGATCATGATGCCTCGTATTTGGATATGTCTACTGGCAACATAAAATAACATGCCTTATTTTGAACAAGAACCAAAGAGGATCAGAGTTGAAATTAGGTGAAGTGAAATCTATTCTTATTTCAATTTTAATGTCTTTATTTAATTGATTTATAAATGAATGCATTTATATATTAATGAATGTAGCCTATATTAATAAATGAAGATATTAATTAGTTAAGGTCGGCAGGAAAATGAAGTTGCGCTGGTCTTTTCTTCCCTGTTGAGCCATATAGTGAAACATCTTCTCCAACAATAACAAATGTGGGCGGGGCTTGATTTTGTAAATGTTGAATTGATTGGATGGTTGTGGTTTGCGATTGGTGGATCTCATGTGAGTGACAGGTTGCCCCGCTCGCGTCATCAGAGAAGAGAGGAAGTTATTCTGATTTATGAACACCAGAAACATCTTCTCAAAGTAAATGAGTTTAGTTGTGTTTTATGTTGTCTGCAGTGTGCAGAATTAAATCCTTCAGGCTGTAACACCGTGTTTTATCCTGCAGGTGGAGCCAAACTAAAGATGTTCAAGCTAATGTTCAGAGAATAACTAGAGATCAAAAATCAACTGCTGCATCATTTTGGCTCAATGTGCTGAAAGCATAAGAAAAAAGGAAAAATGAATATAGCCTCAATAAATGTAATCTCCCTTCAATCTTATGTTTGTACATTTGCTTTTTGCAATATAGGATAGTATGGAGAACTACTTCCTCATCAATCTTGAGATATGAACACATTATAAGACTTTCTGACAGAATCCATCAGCAGTAAACTAATCCATTTGAAGCTTTAATAGACAAACAACCTACTTAATAACTAGTCACTGCTTAATAATGTGCATGACAGTGGTGCACCTCTAGAGGAGAGCGTGAGAAGACCACGAGTTCACACAGCAGAACTATTGTTCAGGTTTATGTAACTTCAACATGAAACCACAACACGAAACTTTAATGCATTTAGAGAAGTCATTTATTGTAAACAACAATGCATAAATATTATAAATGATTAATATATAACTTAATGTATAACTAGATATAACTATATTCATTATATAAAAAAATATTAATTTTTTTTATTGATTCTCAACCTTTTCTAATTCAGTGATTCTCGGTGCAAAATCAACATTAACCTCATTTATATAGCGTTTTTCACACAGAAAATCTTGATGTTAATGTTTATAGTAATTTAATTTCTTCATGCCTTATAGTTGCATTTAACAGATTAGAGCTGGACAAATTATAATATAGTTACATTTTGCAATGAAATATAAAATCAGGCAGTTGAGATCAGTTCAGCACAGAGGACACGTGTAGTGCTCATATGGCGCTCTTTCAAAGCTCATATGTTTAGGGATAGTTCACCCAAAAATGAAAATTCTGTCATTAATTACTCACACTCATTCATCTTCGGAACACAAATTAATATATTTTTGATGAAATCTTGGCGTTTTCTGTCCCTCCATTGACAGCTACGC
The DNA here is from genome assembly GCA_030578275.1 of Meda fulgida. Classification (NCBI taxonomy): domain Eukaryota; kingdom Metazoa; phylum Chordata; class Actinopteri; order Cypriniformes; family Leuciscidae; genus Meda; species Meda fulgida. The sequence continues at coordinate 30,626 of JAROOJ010000065.1, read as the reverse complement.
AACTACCACTTCAAAAAATTCATAAATAGATTGTAAAACTAATCCATATGATTTGAGCGGTTTAGTCCAATTTTCTGAAGAGACTCGATAACTTTATATGATGAAGAGAATGAATTTACGTTTTTATTCACATATAAACATTCATCAACGAACACAACACTTCTGGTAAACAAAAGCTTCAAGCATATTCACTTGATGAGCAAGAACCAATGAGGATCATTCTCGTGTTACGCATCACGTTTGAGCTTCAGCAAGAACCAATGAGGATCATTCTCGTGTTACGCATCACGTTTGAGCTTCAGCGAGAACCAATGAGGATCATTCTCGTGTTACGCATCACGTTTGAGCTTCAGCGAGAACCAATGAGGATCATTCTCGTGTTACGCATCACGTTTGAGCTTCAGCGAGAACCAATGAGGATCATTCTCGTGTTACGCATCACGTTTGAGCTTCAGCGAGAACCAATGAGGATCATTCTCGTGTTACGCATCACGTTTGAGCTTCAGCAAGAACCAATGAGGATCATTCTCGTGTTACGCATCACGTTTGAGCTTCAGCGAGAACCAATGAGGATCATTCTCGTGTTACGCATCACATTTGAGCTTCAGCGAGAACCAATGAGGATCATTCTCGTGTTACGCATCACGTTTGAGCTCCCGCAAGAACCAATGAGGATCATTTATCGTGTTACGCATCACGTTTGAGCTTCAGCAAGAACCAATTAGGATCATTCTCGTGTTACGCATCACGTTTGAGCTTCAGCAAGAACCAATGAGGATAATTTATCGTGTTACGCATCACGTTTGAGCTTCAGCAAGAACCAATTAGGATCATTCTCGTGTTACGCATCACGTTTGAGCTTCAGCAAGAACCAATGAGGATCATTCTCGTGTTACGCATCACGTTTGAGCTTCCGCAAGAACCAATGAGGATCATTCTCGTGTTATGCATCACGTTTGAGCTTCTACAAGAACCAATGAGGTTCGTTCTCGTGTTACGCATCACGTTTGAGCTTCTGCAAGAACCAATTAGGATCATTCTCGTGTTACGCATCACGTTTGAGCTTCTGCAAGAACCAATTAGGATCATTCTCGTGTTACGCATCACGTTTGAGCTTCTGCAAGAACCAATTAGGATCATTTTCGTGTTACGCATTACGTTTGAGCTTCAGCAAGAACCAATGAGGATCATTGTCGTGTTACGCATCACGTTTGAGCTCCCGCAAGAACCAATGAGGATCATTTATCGTGTTACGCATTACGTTTGAGCTTCAGCAAGAACCAATGAGGATCATTCTCGTGTTACGCATCACGTTTGAGCTTCTGCCAGAACCAATGAGGATCATTCTCGTGTTACGCATCACGTTTGAGCTTCAGCAAGAACCAATTAGGATCATTCTCGTGTTACGCATCACGTTTGAGCTTCCGCAAGAACCAATGAGGATCATTTATCGTGTTACGCATCACGTTTGAGCTTCTGCAAGAACCAATGAGGATCATTCTCGTGTTACGCATCACGCTTGAGCTTCTGCCAGAACCAATGAGGATCATTGTCGTGTTACGCATCACGTTTGAGCTCCCGCAAGAACCAATGAGGATCATTTATCGTGTTACGCATCACGTTTGAGCTTCTGCAAGAACCAATGAGGATCATTCTCGTGTTACGCATCACGCTTGAGCTTCTGCCAGAACCAATGAGGATCATTTCTCGTGTTACGCATCACGCTTGAGCTTCCGCAAGAACCTATTAGGATCATTCTTGTGTTACGCATCACGTTTGAGCTTCTGCAAGAACCAATTAGGATCATTCTCGTGTTACGCATCACGTTTGAGCTTCCGCAAGAACCAATGAGGATCATTCTCGTGTTACGCATCACGTTTGAGCTTCCGCAAGAACCAATGAGGATCATTCTCGTGTTACGCATCACGCTTGAGCTTCCGCAAGAACCTATTAGGATCATTCTCGTGTTACGCATCACGTTTGAGCTTCAGCAAGAACCAATGAGGATCATTCTCGTGTTACGCATCACGTTTGAGCTTCCGCAAGAACCAATGAGGATCATTCTCGTGTTACGCATCACGTTTGAGCTTCCGCAAGAACCAATGAGGATCATTCTCGTGTTACGCATCACGTTTGAGCTTCAGCAAGAACCAATGAGGATCATTCTCGTGTTACGCATCACGTTTGAGCTTCTGCAAGAACCAATGAGGATCATTCTCGTGTTACGCATCACATTTGAGCTGCAGCAAGAACCAATGAGGATCATTTATCGTGTTACGTACGTTTGTCTTCAGGAGGACTAAAAATAGCCACAAATAAGTAGCCAAAATTTGCCAACAATTAATATAGAGCAACAAAGTTTGAAACTTACATGCATTTTTGGGCATTGTGTGGTTGGAAACAAAAACATGTGCTTAATAAAAAACGTATACACTCATTTTTATCCAAAAAAGGAGAAGGAAAAACACGTTTACAGACTAAACCTCTCGATGTGTGACTTTGCCTCAGCGTCAGCTGTGATTGGATAACTGGAGTAACCAGTGGACCAATGGCGTCGCAGCGTCTCTTGTGTTGGTTTGGTGTTTCTGAAACTCCGGAGTGGAAGTGTGTGATCAGAATGATTGTGTGTAATTCCCTCCAGAAGTGTCTCACACACACGAGTGTGTCCCGAACACCAGTATGCGCACTATCGAGAACACGACAGCGTTTACTGTGTTTCTCTGACGCTCGACACACTTGTTTATGATGGAGGGAAAACAGACACATTAAAGCAACTTACACTTTATTACTGATATTTTACACCAGGAAGTGATGATTTTGTTCTCTTGAGCACATGGGATGGAAACGCTGCTTTATTTCTGATATTCCAATTTTGTGCATAGGTGGAATTTGCAATTTAGGATGGAAACTCATCTGAGACTCAACTGGGATTGTATTCGCTTCGATATTTGACTTGCAATTTTTCATAAGGAATGAGCTGTTGCTGGATCATCATCTAAACTTGCATGTAGTAGTTTGTGTCGTTGCGTGCCATGCTACTGATCTGCAGGAATGCTCAGTTAGAGATTCTAAAGCGTTCAGCGTGTGTGTGTGTGTGTGTGTGAGAGAGAGAGAGTGTGTCTAAAGGTAAAGAGTGTCTTTAACCGTTCTGAGCACCAGACATGCCTCCAGCAGAATCACGTGAGAAACACTCGAGTGCAGAAACACCTGCAGGAAGTGCATGCGTGCCGTGATTACAGGAGCTCTGCTTATCAGGTCACAGATCACACACACTCACACATCAGACCGCAGCTCCAGTAACGGATCACACGCTCACTCCACGATTGACAGAACGATTAGAGTGTGTGTGTATATGTGGGAGAGAGAGAGAGTGTGTGAGAGTGTGTGAGAGTGTGTGTGTGTGTGTATGTGTGTGTGTGTGTGTGTGTGTGTGTGTTTGTGTGTGTGAGAGAGAGAGAGAGAGTGATTGAGTGTAAGTTTAAATGTTTAGGTGTTTCCGCTGAGCCTCGGTGCATTAGTGAAATGACAGGGTGTCACACACTTACATGTGAACATGAAGACATGACAGATGTGTGTGATCAGAAGCTCTCGGTCACCTGACAGGTGCAGGCGTGGAGTAGTGTGTGTGTGTGTGTGTGTGTGTGCAGGCGTGGTCTTCTGCAACACGCAACACACAACCTTCACACGCTAACTCATTCTTAAATCTGGGCTACCAGGCCTCGGGCTCTCTCTCTCTCTCTCTCTCTCTCTCTCTCTCTCTCCTCTCTCTCTCTCTCTCCTCTCTCTCTCTCTCTCTCTCTCTTCTCTCTCTCTCTCCTCTCTCTCTCTCCTCTCTTCTCTTTCTCTCCTCTCTCTCCTCTCTCTCTCTCTCCTCTCTCTCCTCTCTCCTCTCTCTCTTCTCTCTCTCTCTCTCTCTCTCTCTCTCTCTGTGTTGCATGCTGGGAGTTGGGGATAGTGGTGGTGGTGTTGTGTGAGGGTGAAAACTTTCTTTTTTATTTTTTTTTAATTTTTTTATTGATTATAAATTAATATTTAATATTTATTAATTTTATTTACTTTCTTTTTCCTTTTAGAAAATAATGGTTTAGGAAACGAATTGTAAATATAGTGGTGGTTATCACTCCGCAAAGGCTTTAGGTGTGTTCCTGAGGATAATGCCACAGTGAAGGATGTGTTAATTGCAGTTGGCGATCAAATTGGTCACGAGAGTATTATATCTGCATCACGGATGAATCAGGCTGTCATCATTTTTTTGAAGGAACAAAATTTAGTGGATCGTTTGATAGTAAATGGCCTTACTGTTAAAGATGCTTTTGTGCAACTTTCTCCAATGTATATATCGACAACAAAGGTAACAATTTCAAATATCCCGCCTTAAGTTTCAAATGACGTTTTGCAACGTGAGTTAGCGCGTTTTGGAAAAGTTGTTAGTCCCTTTAAAACTGTTGCGCTTGGATGTAAACATCCAGCCCTGAAGCATGTTGCGTCTTTTAGACGGTATGTTTACATGGTGCTAGAATCGCCTGAGAATACACTGGTTATTAATTTTCGTGTGAAACACGAGGGAAGATTATATATGGTGTATGCAACTACTGGCAGCATAAGATGTTTTGAGTGTGGAGATATCGGACACAAGCGCCTGATGTGTCCACATAAGAAAACAGGTGCAGGACGAGGGCGAAAACAATAGTGTTGATGCGGCCCAAGATGAGGTTGTTCCACTAGTTGAGGTGAGTGATATGAATGCAGATGCTGTGTTACAGGCGGTTGACACTGGAAATGAGGATGTTGTAGCTTTTGTAGTCCCAGAGATTAGCATAACTGATCTAGTTTCTGATGTTAACAAAGAAGTAGCTAGTACCAGTGGTACTAAAACGAGGGAAAGTGTAAATGGTGGAATTGAATCGTTTTCAAGCATCATGAGTAATGAGGAAATGGAGGAGCAGTCTGATGATACTGACTCACAAGTTTCTATGTGTGAAAATGATGGTAGTTCACAGGAAATTGTATTTAATGCATCTCAGACAGGTTTTTCGGGAGTTTTCAATAAAGATTTGTTGTATAGTCTGGAAGAAATTAACACATTTTTGGATGAAATGTATGGTAAACAAATAAACACATGATTTCTTCTCTGATGCTGACAAGTTTGTTCACTGTTACTTTTTATCAGAAGTCTGTTGGAGTTGATGAACTTTGTGAGAAAAAATTTGTAAACCATGTATTACATGGTGTCTTTTCTTTACTTTGTTATCATGCTTTGTTCTTTATTTCCCATCTTAATTTTGTATATGGAGTATTTCGTCCTGTTGCCCTTCTTACAACAGAATATAAAATATTTTCAAAACGTCTGGCAAATGTTGAAAAAATGTCGGGTTTGGTTGTACACAAGGATCAGACATATTGCTTTCCAAAACGGTCCATTATGGATAATTTGTTTTTAGTGCGAGACATTGTGGATATTTGGTTTCAATGTGAATGTTGGGTTAATTGCCTTGGATCAAGAAAAGGCTTTTGATCGTGTGGATCACAATTATCTTTTTAATGTATTGAAGGTTTTTGGTTTTGGCGAAACATTTTTAAAATTGATACAGTTATTATATTATGGTGCATCATGTATGATTAAGATAGGGGGCACTTTGAGTCGGCCAATTCCTATTTTAAGGGGTATTAGGCAAGGCTGTCCATTGTCTGGTCAACTATACAGTTTAGCAATTGAGCCGCTGCTTTTTAGACTTCGAGATAGACTGTCGGGTTTTAATGTGCCTGGTCTTTCTATAGACTCAAGAATGTATCTCTCTGCCTATGCTGATGATATTACAGTTTTTGTAAACAATGCTGGAGATATTAACTGTCTATCTGAGGTACTCAGTCTTTATGAGAAAGCTTCATCAGCTAAAGTGAACTGGGCAAAAAAGTGAAGCTTTTTGGGCTGGTAAAGGGGAGTTTGAGAGTCTCCCAAAGTTACTAGTAATTGGGGCAGAGAGGGACTTAAATTAGTAAGAGTTTTTTTGGGGTCAAATGATTATCAAGAGAAAATTGGGAGGGGCTAGTGGACAAAGTGTGCAGCAAGTTGTCTAAATGGAAATGGTTGCTACCGTAGTTGTCCTATAGGGGGGGGATTTTAGTGACCAATAATTTGGTTGCTTCTACCCTGTGGCATAAAATAACTGCTACAGCCACCTGATGGACTTATTGAGGAGATTCAAAGGCAACGTGTTTTTTTTGTTGTTTTTTTTGGGCGGGGGGGGGGGGGGGGGGTCTGGACAACACTGGATTCGTGCTGGTGCTTTATACCTTCCGGTTCAAGAGGGAGGTCAAGGTTTGATTGATATCAGATTCAGAATCATGGCTTTCCAGTTGTAAGCAGGTCAGAGACTTTAGTATCAAACGGATGCCTCATGGCAAAAGACGGCTTCTGCGCTTCTCAGGAGGGTCAGAGGTATGGGATTGGACAAGCACTTGTTCTTAATGGAGCTCCAGAATGAGGACCGTGTGAATTTGACTGTTTTCTATAGGTCAGTTCTGGAGGCATGGAAGGTGTTTCATGTACACCGAATACACATGCTGGATTATTGCTTTTTGAAGAGCCAATTTTTCTTAATGACTTTTTACCATCAAGACTTGTGTCTGGACCCAGTTTGCGTGCATGTTTCACTGCTGCGGGATGCACAAAGCTGGGAGATATTTTGACCAAGAGCTTAGAGGAATTGAGTGAAAGGACTAGAGTGAGATCTCTGAGGCTGCTGAAACAAGCCACTACTGGAATTTTAAAGTCTTTGCATCCGGACCATAAGATTTTTACAAATGACTCTATAGCAACTGATCAATGGAGGAAAGGGGTTCCTTATGTCTTTCCTTCTCTGAATGTGACTATTGCTGTGGGAAAATGGCAAGATGATGAGAATTGTCTTTTGTCTTTTGAAACCCCTCAGCTTGGAGTTTTTGATGAAGTGGGGAAGAAGGCCCTCTATATCTCCTGTGTGAAGGCATCCAATGCTGGTCGTTTGCATAGAGTTGCTTTAAATTAATGGACTGATTTTTTTGGAATTCTTTCCTCCCCTAGAGGCTGCTGGCGGTCCTTATACAAACGCCCTATTGACCAAAGAACGGGAGACCTTCAGTGGAGCATCGTTCATGGGGCGATAGAATCTTTCATGTACATTTGGTGGATAAAAGAGGTCCTTTGCACAGTAGATGATGATGGTGATTTAATTCTTGCTTTTTAAAATGGTTCTCATTTTAACATGAATAGTATTATATTTGTTCTTGTTTTGTGAGTTTGTAATATTATTGTGAACACCTTATTGTTTTAAATAAAGGTGTCTTTAAATTCAAAATTCTCTCTCTCTGTCTCTCTCTCTCTATCTCTCTCTCCATCTCTGTCTCTCTCTGTCCCTCTCTCTCTCAGTCTCTCTCCCTCTCTGTCTCTCTCTGTCTCTTTATCTCTGTCTCTCTCTCTCTATCTCTGTCTCTCTCTCAGTCTCTCTCAGTTTCTCTCTGTCTCTCTCTCTCTCTCTCTCTCTCTCTCTCTCTCTCTCTCTCTCTCTCTTTCTCTCGGCCTGTTTAAGGCCTGTATTCGATCCGAACACACACACTTCATCACTGAGGTTCGGCTGTTGTTGGTTTTTCCCAATTAATTGTTCCCAAGAACCTTTCAAACCATCGTAACTCTTGTCAGACGCTGTTTATGTGAGTGTTTTCATGTGCTGCTGTCAGCGGAGAAATTAATTTCAGCTTTTATGTTGAGTGTTTGACGTAAATGATGATGATACACTAGAGGGGGAATATAAAAATCAGAGAAATGTTTTTACATGTTTCTCAATAAATCATTACCTACAAAACAAAACATTTACATTATATACATATTGCATATTGTATACACAAAATACATATTGTCATTATATATGATAAATATTGATGCATTTTTGTATTGCGATATATTGTTACATCCCTATTCATTAGTGATTAATGTTCAGTTTTATAGTGCCATGGTATCGAAGAAGCACATGCTGTTTTTAGAGGCAGAAGCATTAATTGTTTCTCTTCAGCCCTGGTTGTAGAAGGTTAGCGTGTGTGTGTGTCTGTGTCTGTGTGTGTGTGTGTGTGCGCGTGTGTGTGTGTGTGTGCAAGTGAATCCGTGTGTGTGAGCATGTGAGTGCAAGTGAGTCAGTGTGTGTGTGTGAGCATGTGAGTGAGAGTGTGTGTGTGTGTGTGTGTGTGTGTGTGTGTGTGTGTGTGTGTGTGTGTGTGTGTGTGTGTGTGAGCATGTGTGTGAGTGGGGAGTATGTGTGTGCGTAAGCGTGTGTGTAAGTGGGGGTGTGTGTGTATGTGCGTGTTGAATGTTAGCGGCGTGGCTCGATCCCGAGGCAGGATTGCAGCTCTGTCTAAACTCTCTTAGCCCCGGGCTCAAACTCTTACACACACATACACACAGGCTCTACTCAGCATCGGCGAGCAGGAACCGGCCGGGCGAGTCTAAGGAGCGTCTCCTCGGGCTGCTGTTGCGTGAGGACGAGCTCTTCATCTCTGAGACGCTGACAGGTGGACATGAGGTCAGATCGCACAGGAGCGTCTCGTCACGCATGTGTCGGGCTTTAAAGGGATAGTTCACCCAAAAATGTAAATTAGCCCATGATTTACTCACCCTGAACCCATCCTAGTGTATATGACATTCTTCTATCAGATAAATACAATTATAGTTAAAAATGTCCTGCTCTTCCAAGCTTTATAATGGCAGTGAATTGCTGTTTCTGTTTTGAAGTCCATAAAACTGCATCTATCCATAAAAGTGCATCCATCCATCATAAATGTGCATCTGTCCATCATAAAAGTCCATCCATCCATCATAAAAGTGCATCTGTCCATCATAAAGCGCTCCACAGGCTCCGGGGGGTTAATAAAGGCCTCTGAAGCGAAGCGATGCGTTTGTCTAAGAAAAATATCCATGTTTAAAACTGTCGACTAAAATAACTAGCTTCTGTCAAACGACCGTACACATCGATTTATGGCTAAAGAGTAACGGTGCGGATCCACTTTTGCGCCATGACTGAAGCGTGGTGTTGCGACGCCTCCCCTCGTGTGTACGTTGATGGGCGTTCCTCAAGTTTACCAAATGCAGCTCCGCCTTCCCGGGATGCTGTGCGTCCGTGTTAAAGTCGCGTGACGTCACCCATAGGAATAAAGTGCGGCGCGACAGAAGTGTGCACGGACAAGTGGATCCGCACCGTGACACTAGACCCGGCGCACAGCGCAATGTCCAGTTTGAACCGTGAGAGGCTCAGAGCTTTCGCTACTCCTACATGCGTCATACACCGTCAAGTGTTCTTTTCAATTGTATTCATCTGAAAGAAGAGTTAGACGTGATATATACGTATATATACAGGTCCTTCTCAATAAATTTGCATAGTGTGATAAAGTTCACTATTTTCCATAATGTAATGATACAAATTTAATTTTCATATATTTTAGATTCATTGCACACCAACTGAAATATTTCAGGTCTTTTATTGTTTTAATATTGATGATTTTGGCATACAGCTCATGAAAACCCAAAATTCCTATCTCAAAAAATTAGCATATCATGAAAAGGTTCTCTAAACGAGCTATTAACCTAATCATCTGAATCAACTAATTAACTCTAAACACCTGCAAAACATTCCTGAGGCTTTTAAAAACTCCCAGCCTGTTTCATTACTCAAAACCGCAATCATGGGTAAGACTGCCGACCTGACTGCTGTCCAGAAGGCCATCATTGACACCCTCAAGCAAGAGGGTAAGACACAGAAAGACATTTCTGAACAAATAGGCTGTTCCCAGAGTGCTGTATCAAGGCACCTCAGTGGGAAGTCTGTGGGAAGGAAAAAGTGTGGCAAAAAACGCTGCACAACGAGAAGAGGTGACCGGACCCTGAGGAAGATTGTGGAGAAGGACCGATTCCAGACCTTGGGGGACCTGCGGAAGCAGTGGACTGAGTCTGGAGTAGAAACATCCAGAGCCACCGTGCACAGGCGTGTGCAGGAAATGGGCTACAGGTGCCGCATTCCCCAGGTCAAGCCACTTTTGAACCAGAAACAGCGGCAGAAGCGCCTGACCTGGGCTACAGAGAAGCAGCACTGGACTGTTGCTCAGTGGTTGCATGTCATTCGGAAATCAAGGTGCCAGAGTCTGGAGGAAGACTGGGGAGAAGGAAATGCCAAAATGCCTGAAGTCCAGGGTCAAGTACCCACAGTCAGTGATGGTCTGGAGTGCCATGTCAGCTGCTGGTGTTGGTCCACTGTGTTTTATCAAGGGCAGGGTCAATGCAGCTAGCTATCAGGAGATTTTGGAGCACTTCATGCTTCCACCTGCTGAAAAGCTTTATGGAGATGAAGATTTCATTTTTCAGCACGACCTGGCACCTGCTCCCAGTGCCAAAACCACTGGTAAATGGCTTACTGACCATGGTATTACTGTGCTCAATTGGCCTGCCAACTCTCCTGACCTGAACCCCATAGAGAATCTGTGGGATATTGTGAAGAGAAAGTTGAGAGACGCAAGACCCAACACTCTGGATGAGCTTAAGGCCGCTCTCGAAGCATCCTGGGCCTCCAGAACACCTCAGCAGTGCCACAGGCTGATTGCCTCCATGCCACGCCACATTGAAGCAGTCATTTCTGCAAAAGGATTCCCGACCAAGTATTGAGTGCATAACTGAACATAATTATTTGAAGGTTTACTTTTTTTTTGTATTAAAAACACTTCTTTTATTGGTCGGATGAAATATGCTAATTTTTTGAGACAGGAATTTGGGGTTTTCATGAGCTGTATGCCAAAATCATCAGTATTAAAACAATAAAAGACCTGAAATATTTCAGTTGGTGTGCAATGAATCTAAAATATATGAAAGTTTAATTTCTATCATTACATTGTGGAAAATAATTAACTTTATCACAATATGCTAATTTTTTGAGAAGGACCTGTATACATATACATATACGTGAAACCTAAGCAGACAGCTCTTGTTTCTATTGCAGTTTATTGTAAATGATTTATTGGTGCACATCATTATTCATCAATTATCATCATCAAAGCTTTTTTCAGGACACATGTGGTCCAAAAAAACACAAACAATAAAACATAGCAATACAAATACAAGTAACATTACGTTACAGTAATAAAATTGTGACTCTTATCACAGTTTTGACATTTTTATCAACTTGGAATTTATTTATTTTTTAGAGTTTACATTTAGCAAAAAACAAACAAAGAAAAAACAGAATTTTCCAGCATGTTTATTCGGTCTGAGGAAGCGACTGGCATCAGATGCGTTTCTCCGATAAGCTTGTAAGGACAGATATTTGTTTTATGAACGACTGCAGGGCTCAAATTACCTTCTTTGCCTGTTCCTAAATGACAGAATGATGGTGTTTATATTAAGGTAGAAAGGGAAACGTTTTAATGACAGGTCCTCTCACAAACGCATGTCGCGACTCGTAACATCGGCTGCGCACACACACACACACACACACACACACACACACACACACACACACACACACACAACCACACCGCTGAATCCACGCGAACAGCGTCCAAGTAGCTGTCATGGAGGAAAGTGTGTGATTAACTCCAGCCAAGATGCAAAAAATAACATGTGAAAGAATCAACAAGCTACAAGAAGAGACCTGTGTGTGTTGTGTTTATCATTGGGAGTCACACGTCACGTGTGCAACGGGGTCCTGAAGCGCGAGGTGTTTGGGTAGTGTGTGTGTTTGGGTTAGTGCGTGTTTGGGTTAGTGCGTGTTTGGGTTAGTGCGTGTTTGGGTTAGTGTGTGTTTGAGTACTGTGTGTTTGGGTTAGTGCATGTTTGGGTTAGTGTGTGTTTGAGTACTGTGTGTTTGGGTTAGTGTGTGTTTGGGTTAGTGCGTGTTTGGGTTAGTGTGTGTTTGAGTACTGTGTGTTTGGGTTAGTGTGTGTTTGAGTACTGTGTTTGGGTAGTGTGTGTGTTTGGGTTAATGTGTGTTTGGGTTAGTGCGTGTTAGTGTGTGTTTGGGTTAGTGCGTGTTAGTGCGTGTTTGGGTTAGTGTGTGTGAGTACTGTGTGTTTGGGTAGTGTGTGTGTTTGAGTACTGTGTGTTTGAGTACTGTGTGTTTGGGTAGTGTGTGTGTTTGGGTAGTGTGTGTGTTTGGGTTAGTGTGTGTTTGGGTTAGTGTGTGTTTGGGTTAGTGTGTGTTTGGGATGGGTAGAGTGTGTTTGGGAGGGGTAGAGTGTGTTTGGGACAGGTAGAGTGTGTTTGGGTTAGTGTGTGTTTGGGTTAGTGTGTGTTTGGGTTAGTGTGTGTTTGGGATGGGTAGAGTGTGTTTGGGACGGGTAGAGTGTGTTTGGGACAGGTAGAGTGTGTTTGGGTTAGTGTGTGTTTTGGTAGTGTGTGTTTGGGACAGGTAGTGTGTGTTTGGGACGGATAGTGTGTGTTTGGGACAGGTAGTGTGTGTTTGGGACAGGTAGTGTGTGTTTGGGACAGGTAGTGTGTGTTTGGGGCAAGGTAGTGTGTGTTTGGGTAGTGTGTGTTTGGGACAGGTAGTGTGTGTTTGGGTCAGGTAGTGTGTGTTTGGGTCAGGTAGTGTGTGTTTGGGTTGTGTGTGTTTGGGTAGTGTGTTTTGGTAGTGTGATGTGACCTCGCACGACAGGAGCTTTGCTTCGCTTCATTTTCCTCCAAAGGGCTCATAACCCGTGCAATATCTTTTGCATTTGTGTAACGCCATCAACCGAATCAAATCATTCTGTTTATGGTCATTTTAATCCGCTGTTATAAGCCTTTCATGTGAGCATTTTTTGTCCGCTCAAAAGATTTCTGAAAGAGTCTCTTCTGCTCACCAAAGATGTTTATTTGATCAAAAATACACTAATAATAGTGAAATATTATTAAAATGTAAATCAGCTGTTTTCTATGTGAATATAAAGTGTAATTTATTCCTGTGATCAAAGCTGAATTTCCAGCATCATTACTCCAGTCTTCAGTGTCACATGATCCTTCAGAAATAATGATTTGATGTTTAAGAAACATTTATGATTATTATCAGTGTTGAAAGCAGTAAATATTTTTGTTGAAACTGTCATACATTTTGTACTTCAGGATTCTTAAATGAATATAAAGTTCAAAACAACAACATTTTTGCTGTTCGCTTTTGATCAACAATTACTTTTGCGTCTTTGGTGAATAAAAGTATTAAAATCTTACTGACCCCAAACCTTTAAACATTAGTGCACATTATAAGTGTCTGTGAATCATCACTTTTCTGCATGTGATCAAACTTCTAAGATTGAGAATCTGCTGCTGCTTTACTACTAAAATATCATTTCTATTTCTTCAGCATCTCATTATTTGACATCCGGCAGTATTTTGTGCTGCTGAAAGCCTTGCATAATGCATTATAACTCTTCATAAATAATTGTAACTAAAGTTAAAATGCATTCTAAAACTCGAGGGCTCCTCGTCACATCTGAAGTTGCTTGTTTGTCATGTTAATTTATTTTAATACACTGTTCTTTCTAAAGGTGTTCAATTGATGTTTTATAACTGGTTACAATTATTAGTGAGATCATATAACAAGGTGCATTACAAGGAATAATGCACTTTATAATGCATCATACATTTTTTCATTATTTCATGTATCAGTTTCTTTGTTTATGTCAGAAACATACAAATAAATGATACAATTATAAATATGTAGCCTTTGTTTGTTGAAGCACTTCAGATTTGACCTCTGAATGGAAATGGTTTGTGAATAAGGAAGTCAGATGAGATTTTGACAGCTATTATTGTTGATTTCAGATTGAAGTTGAAGAACCGGATATGCTTCCATGTTTAGAGCGCTTGAACTGAGTTGACAGTGAGTTTTAAGCTGAGATGTTATCTAGACAGAGCTACTTGCCCATATCAACAGCACTATTATAAAGCCTTTCAAGTGATTATCTGTGCAAATTCACGTGCTATTTTTACCTGGCAGCGTCACGAATCAGCCAATGAGCAGCGGCCGCACGTGCGCTCGGGCGAATCCCACGCAGTCTCTGCGAGATGAGGATTTCAGACGGTTTAGGGGAGTTTTGATCATCTAAGGGGAATTTCTTCTTGGCTCCTGAGATGCATGCATTTCCCCTAAACATTCTTAAATCAAGACTAATTTACTGGAGAAGCAAAATGACTGAAGATATTTAGTCTTGTGTAACAAGTTAGCTCAAGGTCAACTTTATTGTCAATTTCTTCACATATACCAGACATACAAAGAAATCGAAATTGCGTTTCTCACTAATCAACCCACGGTGAAATATAAATAAAATTCAATACACTACAATTTTTAAGAAAAACAAAATACCTAAAAACCAAACACATCAGAGAGAAAACTTCCTGTATTCTAGAAAGATAGTGCAATATTTCTATATACAGCAAGCAGCATATTAGCAGCAACCCAGGTTTTTATAGTATATAAGAGATGTAAAATGTAGGATGGCCTATAATATAGTGGTGTTGATAAAATGGAGATTATGGGTGCGGGGGTGTAAGAGGGGAGAGGGTTCAGCCTCCTGACGGCCTGGGGAACAGAGCTGTGCATGAGTCTGGTGAACGAGCTCGGAGGCTCCGGTGTCACAAATGGCAGCACAAAAAGTTTCACGTATACAATATACAAACATAAAATTCAAAATATTACATAAAATTTAACCCAGCACTCATAAAATGCCAACAAAAGTTACTTTACAAAACAGGCACACGTTTCCTTTAAATTGGTCGATAAGAGATTTTTAGAAAACGTTTAAAGAGCATACTGTTTGATTGATGATGCTCTCAATGGGGCTGCGTGTGGCCTCTCCGGCATCCACTACAGCCTCCTTGGTCTTGCAGGTTGTTGTCTCTGCACCATGTGGTCAAAATGCTAACCTCCTTCCTGTAGTGGGTCTCATCATGAGTCCCACCAGTGTTGTATCATCTGCAAACTTTACCATGTGGTTAGTGCTGTAGGTTGTGTGCAGTCGTGAGTCAGGAGCAGGGACTGAGCACACAGCCTTGAGGGTTCCCTGTGCTCAGAATGATTCTGCTCGAGGTGTCGTTGCCAACTCGCACTACTTGTGTCCTCTCACTGAGGAAGTCCAACAGCCAGTTACATAGCGAGTTGGTGAGCCCCAACTGGTCTAATTTGTGAATGAGTTGTTGAATGTCACATATGAATCTTTTGAATCCAGGTGAGTACGGGCTGGGTGGAGAGCGGAGCAGACTGCGTCTTCTGTGGAGCGTTCGGCCCTGTATGCAAACTGGAAAGGGTCCAGGGTAGGTGGGAAGTGGATTTCATGTGTGACATGACTAGCTGTTCAAAACACTTCTTAATGATGGAAGTCATTAAAGCAAGATGGAGAAGGTTTCTTTGGCACAGGTGTGATGGTGGTGGTCTTGAAGCATGATGGAACAACAGCCTGTCTCCGAGAAGTGTTAAAGGGATAGTTCACCCCAAAATGATAATTCTGTCAGTAATAAATCATGTTGTTCCAATCCCGTAAGACCTTCGTTCATCTTCGGAACACAAATGAAGATATGTTTGATTAAATCTGAGAGCTGGATCACTCCTCCATACTAGTCCATCGGCTTCTTCAGGGAGTGAAACTTGCCGGCCTCGAAAGGTTATTAAAAACATCGTTAAAATAGTCCGAGTGACTAGAGTGACAACCTTAAGTTTATCAAGCGACGAGAATACTTTTTGTGCAAAAAAAAGACTATTCAAGTATTCAATACCTTCTCTCTTGGCCTCGAGATTGTTCACGTACTGTAATTGCGTAGAGCTTTTGGTTGAACGTTACACGCATCATCAAGTCAAGTCAAGTCAAGTCAAGTGTATTTATATAGCGCTTTTCACAATATAAATTGCATCAAAGCAGCTTCACAATATCAATCAAATAACATAATGTTTGTTTCTTAGTGAAAAAACATCCACGTTTGGTAGGGCTGATCAATGGTATTAATGCTTGGCTAATTATTTTGAATATCCCCAACTGAACAAGCCAAAGGCAACAGTGGCAAGGAACCGAAAAACTCCATCAAGTGACCTACTGGTGTCCTAAAACTCCATCAGGTGACCTAATGGAGAAAAAAAAACCTTGGGAGAACCCAGGCTCAGTCGGGGGCCAGTTCTCCTCTGGCGTTTATGAACTAGAGGCCGGATTTACAGTAACTGTAAATTTGATACAGAATTTTGTTTTATTTTATCACTTCGGGGTGGGTACGCGAACCGGAATCACAACATTTTATCTGTAGAGTGGGAAAGGGATCCTCCATAGGGAGAGGCTAGTTGGCACTTCAGCACTGCGTTGTCATCGGGTCCAGGCAAAGCTCCTAGTCAGATCTGGATACGGCCTGGATCCGGTCGGCTGCGGGAAAACCTCGGGATAAACAAAGACACTAAAATTAGCGTAGATGCCATTCTTCTTATGATGATGTAACGAGTACATCAGGATTTAAGGGAAGTGTTCCCAGTTCCGGCTGACCTAATCTATGCAGCCTAATATTGAATTATAGAAGTCTATAATATATTATGTGTATGCTAGGTCAAAGAGATGTGTTTTTAGTCTAGCTTTGAACTGACAGAGTGTGTCTGCTTCCCGGACAATGGTAGGAAGACTGTTCCAAAGTTTTGGTGCTAAATAGGAAAAGGATCTACCGCCCGCAGTCGATTTTGAAATTCTAGGTATTATCAACTGGCCCGAATTTTGAGATCGCAATAGACGTGAAGGACTATAATGCGTTAAGAGCTCGCTCAAGTACTGCGGAGCTAAACCATTTAGTGCTTTGTAAGTAATCAACAATATTTTAAAATTTATACGATGTTTAATAGGCAGCCAATGCAGTGTTGACAGAACCGGGCTAATATGGTCATATTTCCTGGTTCTAGTAAGAACTCGAGCGGCTGCGTTTTGGACCAGCTGTAGTTTATTTATTAAGCGTGCAGGGCAACCACCCAGAAGAGCATTACAATAATCTAGTCTTGTTGTCATGAAAGCATGAACTAATTGTTCCGCATTTGTTAATGAGAGCATATGTCGTAATTTAGATATATTTTTAAGATGGAAAAATGCGGTTTTACAGATACTAGACACATGACTTTCAAATGAAAGATTGCTATCAAAGAGCACACCCAGGTTCCTAACCGACGACGAAGACTTAACAGAGCAGCCATCAAGGGTTAGACAGTATTCTAGGTTATTACGTGTGGAAGTTTTTTGTCCAATAATTAGAATCTCTGTTTTTTCAGAGTTTAGTAGTAGGAAATTACTAGTCATCCAATTTTTTATATCAGCTATGCATTCCGTTAATTTTGTGAATTGGTAAGTTTCGTTAGGTTTTGAAGAAATATACAGCTGAGTATCATCGGCATAACAATGAAAGCTAATTCCATGTTTCCTAATGATATGTCCTAATGGTAGCATGTACAGAGTGAACAGCAGCGGTCCTAGTACTGAGCCTTGTGGTACGCCATACTGTACTTGTGATCGATAAGACATCTCTTCATTTACTGCTACAAACTGATAACGGTCAGATAAGTATGATTTAAACCATGCTAGTGCAATTCCACTAATGCCAACATAGTTTTCCAGTCTATTTAAAAGAATGTTGTGGTCAATTGTGTCAAATGCAGCACTAAGATCAAGTAACACTAATAGAGAGATACAACCACGATCGGATGATAAAAGTAAATCATTTGTAACTCTAATGAGAGCTGTCTCAGTACTATGGTGCGGTCTAAATCCTGACTGAAAATCCTCGCAGATATCATTTCTTTCAAGAAAGGAACACAGTTGTGAGGATACTGCTTTTTCTAATATCTTTGACAGAAAAGGCAGATTTGAGATCGGCCTGTAATTGACTAATTCTGAAGGATCAAGTTGCGGTTTTTTAACAAGCGGTTTTATCATAGCCAGCTTAAAGGTTTTTGGTACATATCCTAGAGACAAAGACGAATTAATGATATTAAGAAGAGGATCTATGATCTGTGGAAGCATCTCTTTTAGTAGCTTCGTCGGTATAGGGTCTAACATACAAGTTGTCGATTTAGATGAATTAACGAGTTTGCAGAAATCTTCCTCTCCTATAGCAACAAATGAAAACAA
>JAROOJ010000065.1:0-7500 GCA_030578275.1 Meda fulgida | reverse complement strand
GAGAGGAGATAGAGATGTGTGTGTGTTAGAGAGAGCGAGTGAGAGGAGATAGAGATGTGTGTGTGTGAGAGAGAGCGAGTGAGAGGAGATAGAGATGTGTGTGTGTTAGAGAGAGCGAGTGAGGAGATAGAGATGTGTGTGTGTGAGAGAGAGCGAGTGAGAGGAGATAGAGATGTGTGTGTGTTAGAGAGAGCGAGTGAGAGGAGATAGAGATGTGTGTGTGTGTGTGTGTTAGAGAGAGCGAGTGAGAGGAGATAGAGATGTGTGTGTGTGAGTGTTAGAGAGAGCGAGTGAGGAGATAGAGATGTGTGTGTGTGTGAGAGAGAGCGAGTGAGAGGAGATAGAGATGTGTGTGTGTGTGTGAGAGATAGCGAGTGAGAGGAGATAGAGATGTGTGTGTGTGTGTGTGTGAGAGAGAGAGAGAGAGTGGGAGTGTCAAGCTTCAGTCAGTCGTGTCTTTGAAGTCCTAATAAATCTCACGACACACATTCTACACCTGAACAAAGTGCACCGACAGCACGGGGCCGGGACAGTCTGTCCTCTTTTCCCACACATTGTATGTTTCATTCAGTTCTCTGTGTGAAAGTATGACGTCAGTCCTGTGTGAGTGCAGAGCATCACATGACTTCACAAGCTTAATACATGTTGAAATATTCTATAGAATACTGATGCTTTTAGAGTGTTTTTGTCCTTCTTTGCAGATATAAATCATTGCAAGTATAAATCATGATCCACTTTCATTGTAAGAAGGAGAGCAGTGTGAACATCTTTAGACTTCATTTGTACAGTGGTAAGTAAATTATGACAGAATGATTATTGTTGGGTGAACTAGTCCTCAATCAAAATTCTGACTTTTATAAGATATTAAGATAAAATTATAATGCAACTAAATCATTTAAAGTGCACTGTTATTCCATTTCAGCATCTCCTGCAACAGGTTCACACGCATCCAAGGGCA
This sequence comes from Meda fulgida, assembly GCA_030578275.1. NCBI lineage: Eukaryota > Metazoa > Chordata > Actinopteri > Cypriniformes > Leuciscidae > Meda > Meda fulgida. The sequence continues at coordinate 6,542 of JAROOJ010000065.1, read as the reverse complement.
AAAACACATGAATGTGCTCCTAATCTGCAGCATCAGCTCTTTCCTCTCAGTGTCTGAAACGCTTCCATCAGGGATTCAGGCGCTCTAAGCCCCGCCTCCCTGAGAGCTGCTCTGCTGTGATTGGTCAGAGAGCAAACGCTCATCATCATATCTGACTCTCAGCTCTTGATCACAGTGATACGAACAGTAACGATGGCGTGGGTTTTACCGTATCAATCTCAGAAAACAGCGTCTTCTCGACACGAACAACACGAGCCAAACTCTTCAGTCTCAGATACACTAGTGTTTGAGGGCGGAGCTAAGAGACGCTGCTCAGCCAATCAGGACCACAGCCTGGCATTATGCTAATTAGTCACAAACCTACAGGATCAGCAGGAAGACTAAATTACTGACGACTCGTTTCAGTTCAGAATCGATTCTTTCTTTATTTATCTGAACTTTAATATTTTACATTCAGCTTTATTACACACTGCATGAAAGGTCCCAAAAATCATTTAAATTTGAACAGCTGCAGTGAAAGATGCACAAGTTCAGGTCAGAGATTTTTTTTTGCATCATTTTATTAAGAAATAAGCGATGGTCAGATATGTAGAAACTGTTAAATTTGTGTATGAAGCTTTAGAACCAAACCCTTGTTTTATGGCTCGTTTCTTGTGTGTGTGTGTGTGTGTGTGTGTATGAACATGCGTGCCACGCTCCTCGCTATTGCTTCATTGTACATTCAGTAAGATCTGTCCCTGAATAAACAGCTCCAGGAACTCGTGAGCATTATATATATCTCAGCTTGTGTTTATCATGCGTTGCGACGCATTCCTGTGCATGTAGTCATTGGGCTTTCTGTACATCACTCATAGAGAAACATGTCGTGCCACTAAAGTTTGACGAGAGGAAGCGCTTTTCTAACCACACCCAGTCAGAGTTCATCTGTGGGATCTGTATAGAATATCAGAGACCCACAATGAAATTTAATATTTAAAACAGTCTTTGAATGATATCTTTCCCCACACAGGTTTGAAGCATGAGTTCTTCCTTCCCTTTAAGGTGTTTGTTGAAAAAACAATGGGCAATATTAATTTTTTAGCTCTGCTTTTCAATTATAGCTCATTAAACATAATTTCCTCCATTGATGTTTTTTTTTTTTTTTTACACGCATGAAATAATAAATCATCGTGTCTCTACGCAGTAATGCTGATGAAGACCTCAGACAGGTTTTGATCTCGGTTGTTTTCGTCGGTTCTGAAGACCAAAGGCCCGAGGCGGCCCGAGGCTCGACAGAAGCACATGGCCATCATCTTTATGTTTGTAATTAAAGACGAGCTTTATTGGCAGTTGGCTGTTTCTCTATTTCATGTTGGAAGCGACTCAAAGTAGAATCAGCAGTTAGAGTTTGATTGACGGGCCGATGGAGCTGACGGCACATTTCTTGATGAGGCGCTGACAGACGACGACACAATACAAACTACGAATTACACACATCTGACGCTTTGATGCCCTCAGATAACCTCGTCACAAGCTTTAGTTTACATCCATCCTTTCATGAAATCAAAGAGAGGGGGAGAGAGAGAGAGGGGGGGGGGAGAGGGGGAGAGAGAGAGAGGGGGGGGGGGAGAGAGAGAGAGGGGGAGAGGGAGAGAGAGAGGGGGGGAGGAGAGGGGGAGAGAGAGAGACAGAGAGGGGGGGGGAGAGAGAGAGAGGGGGGGAGAGAGGGGGAGAGAGAGAGAGAGAGGGGGGAGAGAGAGAGAGAGGGGGGGGAGAGAGGGGGAGAGAGAGAGACAGGGGGGGAGAGAGGGGAGGGGGGGAGAGAGGGGGGGGGGGGGAGAGAGGGGAGGGGGGGAGAGAGGGGGGGGGGGGAGAGAGGGGGGAGAGAGAGAGGGGGAGAGAGAGAGAGAGATTGTGAGGGAGAGAGAGAGAGATTGTGAGGGAGAGAGAGAGAGATTGTGAGGGAGAGAGAGAGAGATTGTGAGAGAGAGAGATTGTGAGGGAGAGAGATTGTGAGGGAGAGAGAGAGAGATTGTGAGGGAGAGAGAGAGAGATTGTGAGGGAGAGAGATTGTGAGGGAGAGAGAGAGAGATTGAGAGAGAGAGAGGCTCGCCTGCAGTGACAGCAGTTTATATACAACACACTATCCCATTGTTTTTAGTAAAATCACTCCATCTGCCTCTTCTCTCGCTCTGTACATGTTTTATACTCTTTCTTTCTCAGTCTGCATCCTAGCATTTAATTAAATATGCACTAATTTGCATGCATTTCAAGGACAGAAATCAGAACATAAAGTCAGATTCATAATTCATGTTTGATTTTATTTACTTATATACAGAGTTAAAAGTTTTTCCAGAGGGGATTTTGGATATAAATCAGAAAATACTGTCAAACATATGAACACATTTTCACCGTGTTTGTAGGAATGAAATATTGTATAAATGAATGAAACCTTCAGAATATAGATATGAATGAAACGGTGTAAAGTGGAGATTTCTGGAACTCTCCGCCTTTAAAGATTGAGACTGAAATCTACAGACGCTGAAAGATCAAGTGCAATAAAATAAACAGATAATGTGTGTGTGGGTGTTTTCTGTCCACTAGTCTGAAAGAAGACGAATGTTGTGGAAGAAAACTTGAGCGGTGAATGAAAACTGTGTTTTTGCCTGCAGTGTCTCGCTTTAAACACTAATAAACTGAAATAACGTAAAAGTTGTATTACCAAATAAAATAATAATATCCACTTACATTCTCTCATCATCACTCGAGGGAAACCTGGCCTTCGTGAGAGACGGGTTCAGGGATTTGGCATGAGATAACTAAACAGTTTATCTAGGATTAGTGCTTATTTATTTTTGCTATGATCTCGTAACAGTCCTTCAGGAACTACAATTATGCACCCAAACGACACGTCTGAGTTATTACAACTGTTCATTGTTTATCAATCATCCAAGCCGAGACAGGAAACACATAAACAAAATGCTGAAAACATTTCACAACACTTCTGGCTGGAAAAGTCAAATTAACAGCTTTTATTTGTTGGAACATATGGACACAAACATATGACAATATTTTATTATGACGATCATAACTCAGTCAAGCCCAATACTGAGCTACACTTTAGACATTACTAGCTCTGAGTAACGTGCCAGCTCACTCTCAGTAGAGTATCAGTGACTGCAGGATCAGGTTAGGAGAACACGCTGCCATGTTATAAAGCTTATAGTCAGTCGAATCTCTGGTGAGGAGGAATAAAGATTCCCTTTGGAAACGCCAGTGAGTTCATCTTCTCAGAGTTACACCAGAGTTACACCAGGGTTACACCAGGGTTATACCAGAGTTACACCAGGGTTACACCAGAGTTACACTAGGGTTACACCAGGGTTACACCAGAGTTACACTAGGGTTACACCAGGGTTACACCAGAGTTACACCAGGGTTATACCAGAGTTACACTAGGGTTACACCAGGGTTACACCAGAGTTACACTAGGGTTACACCAGGGTTACACCAGAGTTACACCAGGGTTACACCAGAGTTACACTAGGGTTACACCAGAGTTACACCAGAGTTACACTAGGGTTACACCAGAGTTACACCAGGGTTACACCAGAGTTACACCAGGGTTATACCAGAGTTACACCAAGGTTACACTAGAGTTACACCATGAAGATCTACTAATACTCTCATGACTGCTAGTTGTCATGTAGTTGCACAGTTACTCAGAGTTAGTAGTATATCTATGTCAGGCTCACCCAGTCAGTCAGTTTGTGTGTGTGTGTGTGTGTGTGTGTGTGTGTGTGTGTGTGTATGGTGGGGGGTGTGAGTGTGTGTGTGTGGGGGTGTGTGTGTGTGTGTGTGTGTGTGTGGGTAGGTTTAGGGGTAGGGTTAGTGTAAGGGGATAGAATATACAGTTTGTACAGTATCAAAATCATTACGTCTATGGAGAGTCCTCACAAAGATAGTGGACCAGACGTGTGTGTGAGTATGTGTGTGTTTGTGTGTGTGTTTGTGTGTGTGTATGGTGGGGGGTGTGAGTGTGTGTGTGTGGGGGGGTGTGGGTGTGTGTGTGTGTGTTACTGGAGAGACTCGAGCGCCGGCCAAGAGCAACACTGGTCAGAGATTTTCCCTTCATTGTCTCTTCGACCAACACAATCCGGCCAAAACACACACACACGCACATACACACACACACACACACAATCATCTCGTGGCTCTCACACACACACGCGCGTTTAAGTTCTCCCTCCTCGAGTTTGCAGATTGGCTGCAGCTAGAAGCTAACTGTATGGAATTTGACCCAACTGATGAGACAAGAGCCACAAAACGAGATCAAAGGGTAGCAATTCGGGGACAAAGCAAATATACCACCATACTTCATGGCGTGGAACAAAGATAAGTCATAGAAACAATAACCAAACCCAAGGCAGTTCATCCCAAAGTACCCACCAAGCCCAAAGGCATCTGTCCATTCTGCAGTGCAGAACATTACCGTAGCCAGTGTACCACATTCATAGCGTTAACCAAAGAGCAAATGGTTGGCTGGATCAAAGACAATAAACGGTGCTGGAAATGTGCACGCTCCCACATGGCCAAAGACTGTGACCTAAAGAGGCCTTGCCACCTTTGACAAGCCAAACACCTCTTCATACTCCACGACATCAAACAAAGGAAGGATGAGGTTACCAGTGAGAGCAATAGCCGATACAACTCCACCACAGAAACTTTATACTTGGACCAACCTTGATGTGGTGGGAAAGTGTTTCTGAAAGTCGTGAAGGTTACCATCCATCACCAGCACAAAACTATAGACACATTTGCTGTGCTTGATAATGGGTCAGAGTGCACCATTTTGCTCGCCACAGCTGCACAACACCTCGGTTTAAAGGGCGACCAGAGCAATTGAATTTACGGACAGTGTGAGTGAAAGTGGATGAAATTGAACGATACGCCACTCCACTTTTGAGAGTTAAAACAATGCCTCTATTACATGCTCCAAAGGATGTTGTGATGGGCCACCTCCGTAACACTGAACTTCGGCTAGCTAAGAGCCTGCCATTGGACTGAATGAGGACCCTTCTGAGCTTCGTAAAGCAAAGTTTTGTGGCCTCGCTTCGACTGATCCTGTAACACCACTGCCAGATGCCACCCAGTTCTCGACCTTTGAGGAACTCCTGGAAGCTAGCTCTGGATCCATGCATGGGCGGTGGGAAAAACAGGTGACCCAGGATCACCGGAGTACCAGCAAGCTGAAACAAACCTATTAAGGAAAGCCCAATTAGACAGATTTCCAACAGAATATCAGGCTCTTACAACTGGTAAGCCAATCCCTTCATCTAGTCGTTTGCTCACATTGTCACCAGAGTTAGACAAAACAACTGCACTCATCCGCGTAGGAGGACGACTACGTCAAGCTTCCCACTCAAGTTACAGTACTGTACATCCCATAGTCTTGGACCCAAAACACCCTATAACTCGCTTCTCAATTAAGCAATACGACATCAAACTCTGTCATCCTGGTCCAGAAAGGGTATTCGCAGAAATGCGAAGATATTACTAGATCCTCAGAGGGAGAGAAGCAATAAGGGGCCATCAACATTCCTGTGTCGAATGCCAAAGATGGAGAGCCAAACCTAATATACCAAAGATGGCCGAACTTCCTCCCGCCAGAGTCCGCCTACTGAAACCAGCCTTCTTTTCCACAGGGGTACATTGTTTTGGCCCATTCCACGTAAAATGAGGGAGGAGCAATGAAAAGAGATGGGGAATAATTTTTTTAAGTGCATGATTACCGGCTGTGTCCACTTAGATCTACTGAGTAACATGGATACAGACTCCTTTCTGATGGCTCTTAGGCGTATGGTTGCTCGGCGTGGAACTCCTTCTGAAATCCCGGCGGATCAAGGCACTAATTTTCAAGGAGGCGATAAAGAGCTACAGACAACTTTCACTTCCATGAGCCCACATCTCCAAACCCAATTAGCAAAACAAAAGATACAGTTCCGGTACAATCCCCCAAACCCCCCACATGTCAGAGGTATGTGGGAGCGCGAGACCCGCTCAGTTAAGAATGCGCTACGTACCATAGTAGGGTCTCAGATCCTTACAGAGGAAGTCCTCCGAACATTCCTTGTAGAGGTTGAGGCTATACTCAAAACCACTGGGGTATGTCTCTTCCGATGTAGCGGATCCGGTGACCCCGAACTACTTACAGATGCATCACTACCACAAGTGATTTACCCAGAATCCGGAATTCTAAGTCGGAAAAGATGGCGGCACTCACAAGTATTGGCAGATCAGTTTTGGGCAAGTTTTATTAAGAATTGCTTGCCCACCCTGCAACCACGTCAAAAATGGATAAGTGAATGCAGCAACCTCACAGCTGGGACTGTTGCTATGGTAGTAGACCATCAACTTCCTCGTGCTATGTGGCCTGTCGGCAAGGTAATAACCACATACCCTGGATCGGCTGGCCGGGTCCGCTCCACAAAGATCGAGGCATAAAACAAGCACTCCAATCGACCAGTGTCTTGTCTCAACACACTGCCAGCTTTCCCAGATAA
>JAROOJ010000064.1:435000-861931 GCA_030578275.1 Meda fulgida | reverse complement strand
ACCCTAACCCTAACCCTAACCCTAACCCTAACCCTAACCCTAACCCTAACCCTAACCCTAACCCTAACCCTAACCCTAACCCTAACCCTAACCCTAACCCTAACCCTAACCCTAACCCTAACCCTAACCCTAACCCTAACCCTAACCCTAACCCTAACCCTAACCCTAACCCTAACCCTAACCCTAACCCTAACCCTAACCCTAACCCTAACCCTAACCCTAACCCTAACCCTAACCCTAACCCTAACCCTAACCCTAACCCTAACCCTAACCCTAACCCTAACCCTAACCCTAACCCTAACCCTAACCCTAACCCTAACCCTAACCCTAACCCTAACCCTAACCCTAACCCTAACCCTAACCCTAACCCTAACCCTAACCCTAACCCTAACCCTAACCCTAACCCTAACCCTAACCCTAACCCTAACCCTAACCCTAACCCTAACCCTAACCCTAACCCTAACCCTAACCCTAACCCTAACCCTAACCCTAACCCTAACCCTAACCCTAACCCTAACCCTAACCCTAACCCTAACCCTAACCCTAACCCTAACCCTAACCCTAACCCTAACCCTAACCCTAACCCTAACCCTAACCCTAACCCTAACCCTAACCCTAACCCTAACCCTAACCCTAACCCTAACCCTAACCCTAACCCTAACCCTAACCCTAACCCTAACCCTAACCCTAACCCTAACCCTAACCCTAACCCTAACCCTAACCCTAACCCTAACCCTAACCCTAACCCTAACCCTAACCCTAACCCTAACCCTAACCCTAACCCTAACCCTAACCCTAACCCTAACCCTAACCCTAACCCTAACCCTAACCCTAACCCTAACCCTAACCCTAACCCTAACCCTAACCCTAACCCTAACCCTAACCCTAACCCTAACCCTAACCCTAACCCTAACCCTAACCCTAACCCTAACCCTAACCCTAACCCTAACCCTAACCCTAACCCTAACCCTAACCCTAACCCTAACCCTAACCCTAACCCTAACCCTAACCCTAACCCTAACCCTAACCCTAACCCTAACCCTAACCCTAACCCTAACCCTAACCCTAACCCTAACCCTAACCCTAACCCTAACCCTAACCCTAACCCTAACCCTAACCCTAACCCTAACCCTAACCCTAACCCTAACCCTAACCCTAACCCTAACCCTAACCCTAACCCTAACCCTAACCCTAACCCTAACCCTAACCCTAACCCTAACCCTAACCCTAACCCTAACCCTAACCCTAACCCTAACCCTAACCCTAACCCTAACCCTAACCCTAACCCTAACCCTAACCCTAACCCTAACCCTAACCCTAACCCTAACCCTAACCCTAACCCTAACCCTAACCCTAACCCTAACCCTAACCCTAACCCTAACCCTAACCCTAACCCTAACCCTAACCCTAACCCTAACCCTAACCCTAACCCTAACCCTAACCCTAACCCTAACCCTAACCCTAACCCTAACCCTAACCCTAACCCTAACCCTAACCCTAACCCTAACCCTAACCCTAACCCTAACCCTAACCCTAACCCTAACCCTAACCCTAACCCTAACCCTAACCCTAACCCTAACCCTAACCCTAACCCTAACCCTAACCCTAACCCTAACCCTAACCCTAACCCTAACCCTAACCCTAACCCTAACCCTAACCCTAACCCTAACCCTAACCCTAACCCTAACCCTAACCCTAACCCTAACCCTAACCCTAACCCTAACCCTAACCCTAACCCTAACCCTAACCCTAACCCTAACCCTAACCCTAACCCTAACCCTAACCCTAACCCTAACCCTAACCCTAACCCTAACCCTAACCCTAACCCTAACCCTAACCCTAACCCTAACCCTAACCCTAACCCTAACCCTAACCCTAACCCTAACCCTAACCCTAACCCTAACCCTAACCCTAACCCTAACCCTAACCCTAACCCTAACCCTAACCCTAACCCTAACCCTAACCCTAACCCTAACCCTAACCCTAACCCTAACCCTAACCCTAACCCTAACCCTAACCCTAACCCTAACCCTAACCCTAACCCTAACCCTAACCCTAACCCTAACCCTAACCCTAACCCTAACCCTAACCCTAACCCTAACCCTAACCCTAACCCTAACCCTAACCCTAACCCTAACCCTAACCCTAACCCTAACCCTAACCCTAACCCTAACCCTAACCCTAACCCTAACCCTAACCCTAACCCTAACCCTAACCCTAACCCTAACCCTAACCCTAACCCTAACCCTAACCCTAACCCTAACCCTAACCCTAACCCTAACCCTAACCCTAACCCTAACCCTAACCCTAACCCTAACCCTAACCCTAACCCTAACCCTAACCCTAACCCTAACCCTAACCCTAACCCTAACCCTAACCCTAACCCTAACCCTAACCCTAACCCTAACCCTAACCCTAACCCTAACCCTAACCCTAACCCTAACCCTAACCCTAACCCTAACCCTAACCCTAACCCTAACCCTAACCCTAACCCTAACCCTAACCCTAACCCTAACCCTAACCCTAACCCTAACCCTAACCCTAACCCTAACCCTAACCCTAACCCTAACCCTAACCCTAACCCTAACCCTAACCCTAACCCTAACCCTAACCCTAACCCTAACCCTAACCCTAACCCTAACCCTAACCCTAACCCTAACCCTAACCCTAACCCTAACCCTAACCCTAACCCTAACCCTAACCCTAACCCTAACCCTAACCCTAACCCTAACCCTAACCCTAACCCTAACCCTAACCCTAACCCTAACCCTAACCCTAACCCTAACCCTAACCCTAACCCTAACCCTAACCCTAACCCTAACCCTAACCCTAACCCTAACCCTAACCCTAACCCTAACCCTAACCCTAACCCTAACCCTAACCCTAACCCTAACCCTAACCCTAACCCTAACCCTAACCCTAACCCTAACCCTAACCCTAACCCTAACCCTAACCCTAACCCTAACCCTAACCCTAACCCTAACCCTAACCCTAACCCTAACCCTAACCCTAACCCTAACCCTAACCCTAACCCTAACCCTAACCCTAACCCTAACCCTAACCCTAACCCTAACCCTAACCCTAACCCTAACCCTAACCCTAACCCTAACCCTAACCCTAACCCTAACCCTAACCCTAACCCTAACCCTAACCCTAACCCTAACCCTAACCCTAACCCTAACCCTAACCCTAACCCTAACCCTAACCCTAACCCTAACCCTAACCCTAACCCTAACCCTAACCCTAACCCTAACCCTAACCCTAACCCTAACCCTAACCCTAACCCTAACCCTAACCCTAACCCTAACCCTAACCCTAACCCTAACCCTAACCCTAACCCTAACCCTAACCCTAACCCTAACCCTAACCCTAACCCTAACCCTAACCCTAACCCTAACCCTAACCCTAACCCTAACCCTAACCCTAACCCTAACCCTAACCCTAACCCTAACCCTAACCCTAACCCTAACCCTAACCCTAACCCTAACCCTAACCCTAACCCTAACCCTAACCCTAACCCTAACCCTAACCCTAACCCTAACCCTAACCCTAACCCTAACCCTAACCCTAACCCTAACCCTAACCCTAACCCTAACCCTAACCCTAACCCTAACCCTAACCCTAACCCTAACCCTAACCCTAACCCTAACCCTAACCCTAACCCTAACCCTAACCCTAACCCTAACCCTAACCCTAACCCTAACCCTAACCCTAACCCTAACCCTAACCCTAACCCTAACCCTAACCCTAACCCTAACCCTAACCCTAACCCTAACCCTAACCCTAACCCTAACCCTAACCCTAACCCTAACCCTAACCCTAACCCTAACCCTAACCCTAACCCTAACCCTAACCCTAACCCTAACCCTAACCCTAACCCTAACCCTAACCCTAACCCTAACCCTAACCCTAACCCTAACCCTAACCCTAACCCTAACCCTAACCCTAACCCTAACCCTAACCCTAACCCTAACCCTAACCCTAACCCTAACCCTAACCCTAACCCTAACCCTAACCCTAACCCTAACCCTAACCCTAACCCTAACCCTAACCCTAACCCTAACCCTAACCCTAACCCTAACCCTAACCCTAACCCTAACCCTAACCCTAACCCTAACCCTAACCCTAACCCTAACCCTAACCCTAACCCTAACCCTAACCCTAACCCTAACCCTAACCCTAACCCTAACCCTAACCCTAACCCTAACCCTAACCCTAACCCTAACCCTAACCCTAACCCTAACCCTAACCCTAACCCTAACCCTAACCCTAACCCTAACCCTAACCCTAACCCTAACCCTAACCCTAACCCTAACCCTAACCCTAACCCTAACCCTAACCCTAACCCTAACCCTAACCCTAACCCTAACCCTAACCCTAACCCTAACCCTAACCCTAACCCTAACCCTAACCCTAACCCTAACCCTAACCCTAACCCTAACCCTAACCCTAACCCTAACCCTAACCCTAACCCTAACCCTAACCCTAACCCTAACCCTAACCCTAACCCTAACCCTAACCCTAACCCTAACCCTAACCCTAACCCTAACCCTAACCCTAACCCTAACCCTAACCCTAACCCTAACCCTAACCCTAACCCTAACCCTAACCCTAACCCTAACCCTAACCCTAACCCTAACCCTAACCCTAACCCTAACCCTAACCCTAACCCTAACCCTAACCCTAACCCTAACCCTAACCCTAACCCTAACCCTAACCCTAACCCTAACCCTAACCCTAACCCTAACCCTAACCCTAACCCTAACCCTAACCCTAACCCTAACCCTAACCCTAACCCTAACCCTAACCCTAACCCTAACCCTAACCCTAACCCTAACCCTAACCCTAACCCTAACCCTAACCCTAACCCTAACCCTAACCCTAACCCTAACCCTAACCCTAACCCTAACCCTAACCCTAACCCTAACCCTAACCCTAACCCTAACCCTAACCCTAACCCTAACCCTAACCCTAACCCTAACCCTAACCCTAACCCTAACCCTAACCCTAACCCTAACCCTAACCCTAACCCTAACCCTAACCCTAACCCTAACCCTAACCCTAACCCTAACCCTAACCCTAACCCTAACCCTAACCCTAACCCTAACCCTAACCCTAACCCTAACCCTAACCCTAACCCTAACCCTAACCCTAACCCTAACCCTAACCCTAACCCTAACTCTAACCCTAACCCTAACCCTAACCCTAACCCTAACCCTAACCCTAACCCTAACCCTAACCCTAACCCTAACCCTAACCCTAACCCTAACCCTAACCCTAACCCTAACCCTAACCTAACCCTAACCCTAACCCTAACCCTAACCCTAACTCTAACCCTAACCCTAACCCTAACCCTAACCCTAACCCTAACCCTAACCCTAACCCTAACCCTAACCCTAACCCTAACCCTAACCCTAACCCTAACCCTAACCCTAACCCTAACCCTAACCCTAACCCTAACCCTAACCCTAACCCTAACCCTAACCCTAACCCTAACCCTAACCCTAACCCTAACTAACCCTAACCCTAACCCTAACCCTAACCCTAACCCTAACCCTAACCCTAACCCTAACCCTAACCCTAACCCTAACCCTAACCCTAACCCTAACCCTAACCCTAACTCTAACCCTAACCCTAACCCTAACCCTAACCCTAACCCTAACCCTAACCCTAACCCTAACCCTAACCCTAACCCTAACCCTAACCCTAACCCTAACCCTAACCCTAACCCTAACCCTAACCCTAACACTCTAACCCTAACCCTAACCCTAACCCTAACCCTAACCCTAACCCTAACCCTAACCCTAACCCTAACCCTAACCCTAACCCTAACCCTAACCCTAACCCTAACCCTAACCCTAACCCTAACCCTAACCCTAACCCTAACAATCTTGATCTAAGCCTATACCTGCTTTCGCACTAAACCTACCCACAGTAACTCTGTGGTATCTATACAGATTAGAGTTCCACCGAGTAGGAGTTCGGTTTCGCTTGAACAATCTTGATCTAAGCCTATACCTGCTTTCGCACTAAACCTACCCACAGTAACTCTGTGGTATCTATACAGATTAGAGTTCGGTGTCGCTTAAACAATTTAGATCTAAGCTTATACCTGCTCTCGTCCTAGTAACAAAAAAACTAAACCTACCCATAGTAGCCCGGTGGTACTTACACCGAGTGGAGTTCGGTTTCGCTTAAACAATCTTGATCTAAGCCTATACCTGCTTTCGCACTAAACCTACCCACAGTAACTCTGTGGTATCTATACAGATTAGAGTTCGGTGTCGCTTAAACAATTTAGATCTAAGCTTATACCTGCTCTCGTCCTAGTAACCCTGTGGTTTACACACCTGGGGAGATATTCAAATCTTCAAGTTTTAGCCCCAAGTTCCGAGTAGGAACATGCTCCAAGGAGGGAGCAGTGGTATAGTCTGACATGCGTCGGCCCGTGCTTTCCTCAGTCTCCTCACTTTTCTGGACTAGTGCCAGGGAGGGGGGAGCTGTTGTAATATCCTCAAAAACCTAACCCCGCCAGAGCCATCGGACTATGACATACCAGTGTTACCCAAGTAGGGATATTGGAGGCTTTGATTGGGATTGGCTTTGTATATAATGGTGCATATTAGAGGTGGTGGCTTCTTTCTGCACGGAAACGATCAATATAGATCCACTCTAGCTACACAAAGGTATGGTGTGGAGATGCGATGCCAGGCCAGGATTATCTGACCGGAATCTTCTGATTTCCGTTGGGTTCGCTGGTCTGGACTGGCTCAGTTAGGTCCTCGCATCTTTGGGTGAGGTAGACCTGACTGGAGATTTATAGTGCCTATTGGAGGCAGTGGTTTCCTTTGGCACACAATTAAGTCTGCGCTTTTGGGAATATAATAGTAAGTCCGCCCTAGCTACGCAAGGGATGGTGTAGTGATGCGATATCAGGCCAGGATGATTTGGGTTTTTGCTAGGTTTGGTGGTCTGGAAAAGGACTCGGTAGGGTCCTCGCATTCCGGGGTTGGATAGACACTGATAAGAATTTTTTTAGAAGCATGTGGTATCCCAGGTTGGAACTTTTTTAGGACTTTTCAGGTTTCGGTTTGGTTTACGGGTTTGAGCTTTTCTGGGGATGGGGAGGGTCTTAGTTATTTTTTGGTGTGAATGTGACAAGGAACCCCCTCCGGCCCCTCCCTCGGCTCCTGGAGCCGGGGTGGGGGGCGGGATGGGGGGACGAATACGGGCCCAGACCGGCCCTTAGGGAGTCGTCAGTCCCAGACAGGTCGGACTTCTCCTGGTTCGTCTCTGAGTTGCACGTTTGTTAAAAAAAGGGTAGAGGGATGGGTTGGTTGATTTTGTTACTTTCTTGCAGGCAGATTAGGGGAAAGTGAATGCACCCACAGTAGACCTGTGGTTTATACACCGAGTAGTGTTCGGTTCCGCCTGATCAACTTAAATCTAAGCTTACACCGGTTCCCGTTTTAAACCTACCCACAGCAGACCTGTGGTTTATACACCGAGTAGTGTTCGGTTCCGCCTGATCAATTTAGATCTAAGCTTACACCGGCTCCCGCCCTAAACCTACCCACAGTAGACCTGTGGTTTATACACCGAGTAGTGTTCGGTTCCGCCTGATCAATTTAGATCTAAGCTTACACCGGTTCCCGTTCTAAACCTACCCACAGTAGATCTGTGGTTTATACACCGAGTGGTGTTCGGTTCTACCTGATCAATTTAGATCTAAGCTTACACCGGCTCCCGCCCTAAACCTACCCACAGTAGACCTGTGGTTTATACACCGAGTAGTGTTCGGTTCCGCCTGATCAATTTAGATCTAAGCTTACACCGGTTCCCGTTCTAAACCTACCCACAGTAGACCTGTGGTTTATACACCGAGTGGTGTTCGGTTCTACCTGATTAATTTAGATCTAAGCTTACACCGGCTCCCGCCTTAAACCTACCCACAGTAGACCTGTGGTTTATACACCGAGTGGTGTTCGGTTTCGGTTAAATCAAGATAGACTTAAGCTTACACCGGCTCCTTCCCTATCCTACCCATAGTAACTCTGTGGAGTTTGGTTTTTGAAAAAATCGTTTGAAAAAATCGATTTTTCTAAAGAAATCTCGAAATTGGGGATATTGGTTCCTTAAGAAATAACGTTTTGAGAGTAGAGAAACGGTTTATTTTCCTCTTTTTCTTCTCTTTTTCTTCTCTTCTTTCGAAAATGGGAGTCGGTCTGAGCAGGAGTTGGAAATATTTTTTGGTCACCGTGGTTGAGGTGCACGCGTCAAAAAAGCATACATGGGGGGGGTGCCATCTGGTGGTATCTAAAAATATACACGAGTAGTGTTCGGTTCCGCATGATCAATTTAGATCTAAGCTTACACCGGTTCCCGTTCTAAACCTACCCACAGTAGACCTGTGGTTTATACACCGAGTGGTGTTCGGTTCTACCTGATCAATTTAGATCCAAGCTTACACCGGCTCCCGCCTTAAACCTACCCACAGTAGACCTGTGGTTTATACACCGAGTGGTGTTCAGTTTCGGTTAAATCAAGATAGACTTAAGCTTACACCGGCTCCTTCCCTATCCTACCCATAGTAACTCTGTGGAGTTTGGTTTTTGAAAAAATCGTTTGAAAAAATCGATTTTTCTAAAGGAATCTCGAAATTGGGGATATTGGTTCCTTAAGAAATAACGTTTTGAGAGTAGAGAAACGGTTTATTTTCCTCTTTTTCTTCTCTTTTTTCGAAAATGGGAGTCGGTCTGAGCAGGAGTTGGAAATATTTTTTGGTCACCGCGGTTGAGGTGCACGCGTCAAAAAAACATACATGGGGGTGGTGCCATCTGGTGGTATCTGTTACGATAGACAGGTAGGGATCTCTTACCTGGAAACTCCAATCTAGGAGTCGGTACTGCCAGCGGTTGTCCTGTAATGGGATGATGTCGGTCTGGTTAGTTCTGACTCTCAGGGCGAAGGACTGGTAGAAGCTTGATGCATCGCATCCGCCAGTCTCGATGCCCGCAACATTGTGAGTTTTCTTTTGACCAGGTGAAGAGCTTGGGGAACGTTGAGTGGAGTTAGAGCACAGATTTCTCGTTTTCCGGTGATCATACCTGCTAGTTCTGATTCAATAGATCGTACCAATAGATTGTATCGGTAATAATCCTGCAACCAGGTCCCAACCACAGTGTCTTGAAGGATCTGGTCTAGTTCGATTAGCAATTGGCCACGAGACACTCGTCCTGGACTGATCATCCAGGAAGGGCCGCCTCAGAGGAGGGTGTCTAGTGTTTAAAAGGCCGAAACACCCGAGGAGCCTGAGGCTCACTACTGATGAGAGTGTCTTGAATATTTCCCTCATCCATTTCTTGGGGGAGTAAGGAGGAGGAACCTGGACTCGTTTGGAGTTTTGGGTTTTTGGCATAGCTTTAGATTTAAAAGCTTACGTCTTCTCTTTTTCTAACCCTACCCATAGTAAAGGGCTCTTGTGGATTAGCTACCTAGTCTTGGGGTTCGGTTTCGGTTAAATCAGTTTAGACTTAAGCCTACACCGGCTCTTTCCCTAATCCTACCCATAGTAGCCCTGTGGTATTTACACCGAGTGGAGTTCGGTTTCGCTTAAACAATTTTGATCTAAGCCTATACCTGCTTTCGCACTAAACCTACCCATAGTAGCCCGGTGGTACTTACACCGAGTGGAGTTCGGTTTCGCTTAAACAATCTTGATCTAAGCCTATACCTGCTTTCGCACTAAACCTACCCATAGTAGCCCGGTGGTACTTACACCGAGTGGAGTTCGGTTTCGCTTAAACAATCTTGATCTAAGCCTATACCTGCTTTCGCACTAAACCTACCCATAGTAGCCCGGTGGTACTTACACCGAGTGGAGTTCGGTTTCGCTTAAACAAATCTTGATCTAAGCCTATACCTGCTTTCGCACTAAACCTACCCATAGTAGCCCTGTGGTATTTACGCCGAGTAGGAGTTCGGTTTCGCTTGAACAATCTTGATCTAAATCTATATCTGCTTTCGCACTAAACCTACCCATAGTAGCCCTGTGGTATTTACACCGAGTAGGAGTTCGGTTTCGCTTGAACAATCTTGATCTAAGCCTATACCTGCTTTCGCACTAAACCTACCCACAGTAACTCTGTGGTATCTATACAGATTAGAGTTCGGTGTCGCTTAAACAATTTAGATCTAAGCTTATACCTGCTCTCGTCCTAGTAACAAAAAAACTAAACCTACCCATAGTAGCCCGGTGGTACTTACACCGAGTGGAGTTCGGTTTCGCTTAAACAATCTTGATCTAAGCCTATACCTGCTTTCGCACTAAACCTACCCACAGTAACTCTGTGGTATCTATACAGATTAGAGTTCGGTGTCGCTTAAACAATTTAGATCTAAGCTTTTACCTGCTCTCGTCCTAGTAACCCTGTGGTTTACACACCTGGGGAGATATTCAAATCTTCAAGTTTTAGCCCCAAGTTCCGAGTAGGAACATGCTCCAAGGAGGGAGCAGTGGTATAGTCTGACATGCGTCGGCCCGTGCTTTCCTCAGTCTCCTCACTTTTCTGGACTAGTGCCAGGGAGGGGGGGAGCTGTTGTAATATCCTCAAAAACCTAACCCTAACCCTAACCCTAACCCTAACCCAATCTACCCACAGTAGACCTGTGGTTTATACACCGAGTAGTGTTCGGTTCCGCCTGATCAACTTAAATCTAAGCTTACAACCGGTTCCCGTTCTAAACCTACCCACAGCAGACCTGTGGTTTATACACCGAGTAGTGTTCGGTTCCGCCTGATCAATTCAGATCTAAGCTTACACCGGTTCCCGTTCTAAACCTACCCACAGTAGATCTGTGGTTTATACACCGAGTGGTGTTCGGTTCTACCTGATCAATTTAGATCTAAGCTTACACCGGCTCCCGCCCTAAACCTACCCACAGTAGACCTGTGGTTTATACACCGAGTAGTGTTCGGTTCCGCCTGATCAATTTAGATCTAAGCTTACACCGGTTCCCGTTCTAAACCTACCCACAGTAGACCTGTGGTTTATACACCGAGTGGTGTTCGGTTCTACCTGATCAATTTAGATCTAAGCTTACACCGGCTCCCGCCTTAAACCTACCCACAGTAGACCTGTGGTTTATACACCGAGTGGTGTTCGGTTTCGGTTAAATCAAGATAGACTTAAGCTTACACCGGCTCCTTCCCTATCCTACCCATAGTAACTCTGTGGAGTTTGGTTTTTGAAAAAATCGTTTGAAAAAATCGATTTTTCTAAAGAAATCTCGAAATTGGGGATATTGGTTCCTTAAGAAATAACGTTTTGAGAGTAGAGAAACGGTTTATTTTCCTCCTTTTCTTCTCTTCTTTCGAAAATGGGAGTCGGTCTGAGCAGGAGTTGGAAATATTTTTTGGTCACCGTGGTTGAGGTGCACGCGTCAAAAAAGCATACATGGGGGTGGTGCCATCTGGTGGTGTCTAAAAATATACACGAGTAGTGTTCGGTTCCGCCTGATCAATTTAGATCTAAGCTTACACCGGTTCCAGTTCTAAACCTACCCACAGTAGACCTGTGGTTTATACACCGAGTGGTGTTCAGTTTCGGTTAAATGAAGATAGACTTAAGCTTACACCGGCTCCCGCCTTAAACCTACCCACAGTAGACCTGTGGTTTATACACCGAGTGGTGTTCAGTTTCGGTTAAATGAAGATAGACTTAAGCTTACACCGGCTCTTTCCCTATCCTACCCATAGTAACTCTGTGGAGTTTGGTTTTTGAAAAAATCGTTTGAAAAAATCGATTTTTCTAAAGAAATCTCGAAATTGGGGATATTGGTTCCTTAAGAAATAACGTTTTGAGAGTAGAGAAACGGTTTATTTTCCTCTTTTTCTTCTCTTCTTTCGAAAATGGGAGTCGGTCTGAGCAGGAGTTGGAAAAATATTTTTTGGTCACCGCAGTTGAGGTGCACGCGTCAAAAAAGCATACATGGGGGTGGTGCCATCTGGTGGTATCTGTTACGATAGACAGGTAGGGATCTCTTACCTGGAAACTCCAATCTAGGAGTCGGTACTGCCAGCGGTTGTCCTGTAATGGGATGATGTCGGTCTGGTTAGTTCTGACTCTTAGGGCGAAGGACTGGTAGAAGCTTGATGCATCGCATCCGCCAGTCTCGATGCCCGCAACATTGTGAGTTTTCTTTTGACCAGGTAAGAGCTTGGGGAACGTTGAGTGGAGTTATAGTACAGTTTTTTTTCCTGATCTTACCTGCTAGTTTTGATTCAATAGATCGTATCGGTAATAATCCTGTAACCAGGTCCCAACCACAGTGTCTTGAAGGATCTGGGCTAGTTCGATTAGCAATTGGCCACGAGACACTCGTCCTGGACTGATCATCCAGGAAGGGCCGCCTCAGAGGAGGGTGTCTAGTGTTTAAAAGGCCGAAACACCCGAGGAGCCTGAGGCTCACTACTGATGAGAGTGTCTTGAATATTTCCCTCATCCATTTCTTGGGGGAGTAAGGAGGAGGAACCTGGACTCGTTTGGAGTTTTGGGTTTTTGGCATAGCTTTAGATTTAAAAGCTTACGTCTTCTCTTTTTCTAACCCTACCCATAGTAAAGGGCTCTTGTGGATTAGCTACCTAGTCTTGGGGTTCGGTTTCGGTTAAATCAGTTTAGACTTAAGCCTACACCGGCTCTTTCCCTAATCCTACCCATAGTAGCCCTGTGGTATTCACACCGAGTGGAGTTCGGTTTCGCTTAAACAATTTTGATCTAAGCCTATACCTGCTTTCGCACTAAACCTACCCATAGTAGCCCGGTGGTACTTACACCGAGTGGAGTTCGGTTTCGCTTAAACAATCTTGATCTAAGCCTATACCTGCTTTCGCACTAAACCTACCCATAGTAGCCCGGTGGTACTTACACCGAGTGGAGTTCGGTTTCGCTTAAACAATCTTGATCTAAGCCTATACCTGCTTTCGCACTAAACCTACCCATAGTAGCCCGGTGGTACTTACACCGAGTGGAGTTCGGTTTCGCTTAAACAATCTTGATCTAAGCCTATACCTGCTTTCGCACTAAACCTACCCATAGTAGCCCTGTGGTATTTACGCCGAGTAGGAGTTCGGTTTCGCTTGAACAATCTTGATCTAAACCTATATCTGCTTTCGCACTAAACCTACCCATAGTAGCCTTGTGGTATTTACACCGAGTAGGAGTTCGGTTTCGCTTGAACAATCTTGATCTAAGCCTATACCTGCTTTCGCACTAAACCTACCCACAGTAACTCTGTGGTATCTATACAGATTAGAGTTCGGTGTCGCTTAAACAATTTAGATCTAAGCTTATACCTGCTCTCGTCCTAGTAACAAAAAAACTAAACCTACCCATAGTAGCCCGGTGGTACTTACACCGAGTGGAGTTCGGTTTCGCTTAAACAATCTTGATCTAAGCCTATACCTGCTTTCGCACTAAACCTACCCACAGTAACTCTGTGGTATCTATACAGATTAGAGTTCGGTGTCGCTTAAACAATTTAGATCTAAGCTTATACCTGCTCTCGTCCTAGTAACCCTGTGGGTTACACACCTGGGGAGATATTCAAATCTTCAAGTTTTAGCCCCAAGTTCCGAGTAGGAACATGCTCCAAGGAGGGAGCAGTGGTATAGTCTGACATGCGTCGGCCCGTGCTTTCCTCAGTCTCCTCACTTTTCTGGACTAGTGCCAGGGAGGGGGGAGCTGTTGTAATATCCTCAAAAACCTAACCCTAACCCTAACCCTAACCCTAACCCTAACCCTAACTTAAGCCTACACCGGCTCTTTCCCTAATCCTACCCATAGTAGCCCTGTGGTATTTACACCGAGTGGAGTTCGGTTTCGCTTAAACAATTTTGATCTAAGCCTATACCTGCTTTCGCACTAAACCTACCCATAGTAGCCCGGTGGTACTTACACCGAGTGGAGTTCGGTTTCGCTTAAACAATCTTGATCTAAGCCTATACCTGCTTTCGCACTAAACCTACCCATAGTAGCCCGGTGGTACTTACACCGAGTGGAGTTCGGTTTCGCTTAAACAATCTTGATCTAAGCCTATACCTGCTTTCGCACTAAACCTACCCATAGTAGCCCTGTGGTATTTACGCCGAGTAGGAGTTCGGTTTCGCTTGAACAATCTTGATCTAAACCTATATCTGCTTTCGCACTAAACCTACCCATAGTAGCCCTGTGGTATTTACACTGAGTAGGAGTTCGGTTTCGCTTGAACAATCTTGATCTAAGCCTATACCTGCTTTCGCACTAAACCTACCCACAGTAACTCTGTGGTATCTATACAGATTAGAGTTCGGTGTCGCTTAAACAATTTAGATCTAAGCTTATACCTGCTCTCGTCCTAGTAACAAAAAAACTAAACCTACCCATAGTAGCCCGGTGGTACTTACACCGAGTGGAGTTCGGTTTCGCTTAAAAAATCTTGATCTAAGCCTATACCTGCTTTCGCACTAAACCTACCCACAGTAACTCTGTGGTATCTATACAGATTAGAGTTCGGTGTCGCTTAAACAATTTAGATCTAAGCTTATACCTGCTCTCGTCCTAGTAACCCTGTGGGTTACACACCTGGGGAGATATTCAAATCTTCAAGTTTTAGCCCCAAGTTCCGAGTAGGAACATGCTCCAAGGAGGGAGCAGTGGTATAGTCTGACATGCGTCGGCCCGTGCTTTCCTCAGTCTCCTCACTTTTCTGGACTAGTGCCAGGGAGGGGGGAGCTGTTGTAATATCCTCAAAAACCTAACCCCGCCAGAGCCATCGGACTATGACATACCAGTGTTACCCAAGTAGGGATATTGGAGGCTTTGATTGGGATTGGCTTTGTATATAATGGTGCATATTAGAGGTGGTGGCTTCTTTCTGCACGGAAACGATCAATATAGATCCACTCTAGCTACACAAAGGTATGGTGTGGAGATGCGATGCCAGGCCAGGATTATCTGACCGGAATCTTCTGATTTCCGTTGGGTTCGCTGGTCTGGACTGGCTCAGTTAGGTCCTCGCATCTTTGGGTGAGGTAGACCTGACTGGAGATTTATAGTGCTTATTGGAGGCGGTGGTTTCCTTTGGCACACAAATTAGGTCTGCGCTTTTGGGAATATAGCAGTAAGTCCGCCCTAGCTACGCAAGGGATGGTGTAGTGATGCGATATCAGGCCAGGATGATTTGGGTTTTTTTTGCTAGGTTTGGTGGTCTGGAAAAGGACTCGGTAGGGGCCTCGCATTCCGGGGTTGGATAGACACAAAAAAATGTTTTAGGAGTATGTGGTATCCCAGGTTGGAACTTTTTTAGGACCTTTTAGGTTTCGGTTTGGTTTACGGGCTTGAGCTTTTCTGGGGAGGGGGAGGGTCTTATAGTTATTTTTGGTGTGAATGTGACAAGGAACCCCCTCCGGCCCCTCCCTCGGCTCCTGGAGTCGGGGTGGGGGGCGGGATGGGGGGACGAATACGGGCCCAGACCGGCCCTTAGGGAGTCGTCAGTCCCAGACAGGTCGGACTTCTCCTGGTTCGTCTCTGAGTTGCACGTTTGTTAAAAAAAAGGGTAGAGGGATGGGTTGGTTGATTTTATGTTACTTTCTTGCAGGCAGATTAGGGGAAAGTGAAGGTACCCACAGTAGACCTGTGGTTTATACACCGAGTAGTGTTCGGTTTCGCCTGATCAGTCCATATCTAAGCTTACATCGGTTCCCGCCCTAAACCTACCCACAGTAGACCTGTGGTTTATACACCGAGTAGTGTTCGGTTCCGCCTGATCAATTTAGATCTAAGCTTACACCGGTTCCCGCCTTAAACCCACCCACAGTAGACCTGTGGTTTATACACTGAGTAGTGTTCGGTTCCGCCTGGTCAATTTAGATCTAAGCTTACACCGGTTCCCGTTCTAAACCTACCCACAGTAGACCTGTGGTTTATACACAGAGTAGCGTTCGGTTTCGCTTGATAAGTCCATATCTAAGCTTACACCGGTTCCCGCCCTAAATCTACCCACAGTAGACCTGTGGTTTCTACACCGAGTAGTGTTCGGTTCCGCCTGATCAACTTAGATCTAAGCTTACACCGGTTCCCGTTCTAAACCTACCCACAGTAGACCTGTGGTTTATACACCGAGTGGTGTTCGGTTTCGGTTAAATCAAGATAGACTTAAGCTTACACCGGCTCCTTCCCTATCCTACCCATAGTAGGAGTTCGGTTTCGCTTAAACAATCTGGATCTAAGCCTATACCTGCTCTTGCACTCAACCTACCCATAGTAGCCCTGTGGTATTTACACCGAGTAGGAGTTCGGTTTTGCTTAAACAATCTTGATCTAAGCCTATACCTGCTTTCGCACTAAACCTACCCACAGTAACTCTGTGGTATCTATACAGATTAGAGTTCGGTGTCGCTTAAACAATTTAGATCTAAGCTTTTACCTGCTCTCGTCCTAGTAACCCTGTGGTTTACACACCTGGGGAGATATTCAAATCTTCAAGTTTTAGCCCCAAGTTCCGAGTAGGAACATGCTCCAAGGAGGGAGCAGTGGTATAGTCTGACATGCGTCGGCCCGTGCTTTCCTCAGTCTCCTCACTTTTCTGGACTAGTGCCAGGGAGGGGGGGAGCTGTTGTAATATCCTCAAAAACCTAACCCTAACCCTAACCCTAACCCTAACCCAATCTACCCACAGTAGACCTGTGGTTTATACACCGAGTAGTGTTCGGTTCCGCCTGATCAACTTAAATCTAAGCTTACACCGGTTCCCGTTCTAAACCTACCCACAGCAGACCTGTGGTTTATACACCGAGTAGTGTTCGGTTCCGCCTGATCAATTCAGATCTAAGCTTACACCGGTTCCCGTTCTAAACCTACCCACAGTAGATCTGTGGTTTATACACCGAGTGGTGTTCGGTTCTACCTGATCAATTTAGATCTAAGCTTACACCGGCTCCCGCCCTAAACCTACCCACAGTAGACCTGTGGTTTATACACCGAGTAGTGTTCGGTTCCGCCTGATCAATTTAGATCTAAGCTTACACCGGTTCCCGTTCTAAACCTACCCACAGTAGACCTGTGGTTTATACACCGAGTGGTGTTCGGTTCTACCTGATCAATTTAGATCTAAGCTTACACCGGCTCCCGCCTTAAACCTACCCACAGTAGACCTGTGGTTTATACACCGAGTGGTGTTCGGTTTCGGTTAAATCAAGATAGACTTAAGCTTACACCGGCTCCTTCCCTATCCTACCCATAGTAACTCTGTGGAGTTTGGTTTTTGAAAAAATCGTTTGAAAAAATCGATTTTTCTAAAGAAATCTCGAAATTGGGGATATTGGTTCCTTAAGAAATAACGTTTTGAGAGTAGAGAAACGGTTTATTTTCCTCCTTTTCTTCTCTTCTTTCGAAAATGGGAGTCGGTCTGAGCAGGAGTTGGAAATATTTTTTGGTCACCGTGGTTGAGGTGCACGCGTCAAAAAAGCATACATGGGGGTGGTGCCATCTGGTGGTGTCTAAAAATATACACGAGTAGTGTTCGGTTCCGCCTGATCAATTTAGATCTAAGCTTACACCGGTTCCAGTTCTAAACCTACCCACAGTAGACCTGTGGTTTATACACCGAGTGGTGTTCAGTTTCGGTTAAATGAAGATAGACTTAAGCTTACACCGGCTCCCGCCTTAAACCTACCCACAGTAGACCTGTGGTTTATACACCGAGTGGTGTTCAGTTTCGGTTAAATGAAGATAGACTTAAGCTTACACCGGCTCTTTCCCTATCCTACCCATAGTAACTCTGTGGAGTTTGGTTTTTGAAAAAATCGTTTGAAAAAATCGATTTTTCTAAAGAAATCTCGAAATTGGGGATATTGGTTCCTTAAGAAATAACGTTTTGAGAGTAGAGAAACGGTTTATTTTCCTCTTTTTCTTCTCTTCTTTCGAAAATGGGAGTCGGTCTGAGCAGGAGTTGGAAAAATATTTTTTGGTCACCGCAGTTGAGGTGCACGCGTCAAAAAAGCATACATGGGGGTGGTGCCATCTGGTGGTATCTGTTACGATAGACAGGTAGGGATCTCTTACCTGGAAACTCCAATCTAGGAGTCGGTACTGCCAGCGGTTGTCCTGTAATGGGATGATGTCGGTCTGGTTAGTTCTGACTCTTAGGGCGAAGGACTGGTAGAAGCTTGATGCATCGCATCCGCCAGTCTCGATGCCCGCAACATTGTGAGTTTTCTTTTGACCAGGTAAGAGCTTGGGGAACGTTGAGTGGAGTTATAGTACAGTTTTTTTTCCTGATCTTACCTGCTAGTTTTGATTCAATAGATCGTATCGGTAATAATCCTGTAACCAGGTCCCAACCACAGTGTCTTGAAGGATCTGGGCTAGTTCGATTAGCAATTGGCCACGAGACACTCGTCCTGGACTGATCATCCAGGAAGGGCCGCCTCAGAGGAGGGTGTCTAGTGTTTAAAAGGCCGAAACACCCGAGGAGCCTGAGGCTCACTACTGATGAGAGTGTCTTGAATATTTCCCTCATCCATTTCTTGGGGGAGTAAGGAGGAGGAACCTGGACTCGTTTGGAGTTTTGGGTTTTTGGCATAGCTTTAGATTTAAAAGCTTACGTCTTCTCTTTTTCTAACCCTACCCATAGTAAAGGGCTCTTGTGGATTAGCTACCTAGTCTTGGGGTTCGGTTTCGGTTAAATCAGTTTAGACTTAAGCCTACACCGGCTCTTTCCCTAATCCTACCCATAGTAGCCCTGTGGTATTTACACCGAGTGGAGTTCGGTTTCGCTTAAACAATTTTGATCTAAGCCTATACCTGCTTTCGCACTAAACCTACCCATAGTAGCCCGGTGGTACTTACACCGAGTGGAGTTCGGTTTCGCTTAAACAATCTTGATCTAAGCCTATACCTGCTTTCGCACTAAACCTACCCATAGTAGCCCGGTGGTACTTACACCGAGTGGAGTTCGGTTTCGCTTAAACAATCTTGATCTAAGCCTATACCTGCTTTCGCACTAAACCTACCCATAGTAGCCCGGTGGTACTTACACCGAGTGGAGTTCGGTTTCGCTTAAACAATCTTGATCTAAGCCTATACCTGCTTTCGCACTAAACCTACCCATAGTAGCCCTGTGGTATTTACGCCGAGTAGGAGTTCGGTTTCGCTTGAACAATCTTGATCTAAACCTATATCTGCTTTCGCACTAAACCTACCCATAGTAGCCTTGTGGTATTTACACCGAGTAGGAGTTCGGTTTCGCTTGAACAATCTTGATCTAAGCCTATACCTGCTTTCGCACTAAACCTACCCACAGTAACTCTGTGGTATCTATACAGATTAGAGTTCGGTGTCGCTTAAACAATTTAGATCTAAGCTTATACCTGCTCTCGTCCTAGTAACAAAAAAACTAAACCTACCCATAGTAGCCCGGTGGTACTTACACCGAGTGGAGTTCGGTTTCGCTTAAACAATCTTGATCTAAGCCTATACCTGCTTTCGCACTAAACCTACCCACAGTAACTCTGTGGTATCTATACAGATTAGAGTTCGGTGTCGCTTAAACAATTTAGATCTAAGCTTATACCTGCTCTCGTCCTAGTAACCCTGTGGGTTACACACCTGGGGAGATATTCAAATCTTCAAGTTTTAGCCCCAAGTTCCGAGTAGGAACATGCTCCAAGGAGGGAGCAGTGGTATAGTCTGACATGCGTCGGCCCGTGCTTTCCTCAGTCTCCTCACTTTTCTGGACTAGTGCCAGGGAGGGGGGAGCTGTTGTAATATCCTCAAAAACCTAACCCTAACCCTAACCCTAACCCTAACTTAAGCCTACACCGGCTCTTTCCCTAATCCTACCCATAGTAGCCCTGTGGTATTTACACCGAGTGGAGTTCGGTTTCGCTTAAACAATTTTGATCTAAGCCTATACCTGCTTTCGCACTAAACCTACCCATAGTAGCCCGGTGGTACTTACACCGAGTGGAGTTCGGTTTCGCTTAAACAATCTTGATCTAAGCCTATACCTGCTTTCGCACTAAACCTACCCATAGTAGCCCGGTGGTACTTACACCGAGTGGAGTTCGGTTTCGCTTAAACAATCTTGATCTAAGCCTATACCTGCTTTCGCACTAAACCTACCCATAGTAGCCCTGTGGTATTTACGCCGAGTAGGAGTTCGGTTTCGCTTGAACAATCTTGATCTAAACCTATATCTGCTTTCGCACTAAACCTACCCATAGTAGCCCTGTGGTATTTACACTGAGTAGGAGTTCGGTTTCGCTTGAACAATCTTGATCTAAGCCTATACCTGCTTTCGCACTAAACCTACCCACAGTAACTCTGTGGTATCTATACAGATTAGAGTTCGGTGTCGCTTAAACAATTTAGATCTAAGCTTATACCTGCTCTCGTCCTAGTAACAAAAAAACTAAACCTACCCATAGTAGCCCGGTGGTACTTACACCGAGTGGAGTTCGGTTTCGCTTAAAAAATCTTGATCTAAGCCTATACCTGCTTTCGCACTAAACCTACCCACAGTAACTCTGTGGTATCTATACAGATTAGAGTTCGGTGTCGCTTAAACAATTTAGATCTAAGCTTATACCTGCTCTCGTCCTAGTAACCCTGTGGGTTACACACCTGGGGAGATATTCAAATCTTCAAGTTTTAGCCCCAAGTTCCGAGTAGGAACATGCTCCAAGGAGGGAGCAGTGGTATAGTCTGACATGCGTCGGCCCGTGCTTTCCTCAGTCTCCTCACTTTTCTGGACTAGTGCCAGGGAGGGGGGAGCTGTTGTAATATCCTCAAAAACCTAACCCCGCCAGAGCCATCGGACTATGACATACCAGTGTTACCCAAGTAGGGATATTGGAGGCTTTGATTGGGATTGGCTTTGTATATAATGGTGCATATTAGAGGTGGTGGCTTCTTTCTGCACGGAAACGATCAATATAGATCCACTCTAGCTACACAAAGGTATGGTGTGGAGATGCGATGCCAGGCCAGGATTATCTGACCGGAATCTTCTGATTTCCGTTGGGTTCGCTGGTCTGGACTGGCTCAGTTAGGTCCTCGCATCTTTGGGTGAGGTAGACCTGACTGGAGATTTATAGTGCCTATTGGAGGCAGTGGTTTCCTTTGGCAC
This sequence comes from Meda fulgida, assembly GCA_030578275.1. Taxonomy (NCBI): domain Eukaryota; kingdom Metazoa; phylum Chordata; class Actinopteri; order Cypriniformes; family Leuciscidae; genus Meda; species Meda fulgida. The sequence goes on along the minus strand of JAROOJ010000064.1, from coordinate 840,763 downwards.
ACAATTGGGTCTGCGCTTTTGGGAATATAGTAGTAAGTCCGCCCTAGCTACGCAAGGGATGGTGTAGTGATGCGATATCAGGCCAGGATGATTTGGGTTTTTGCTAGGTTTGGTGGTCTGGAAAAGGACTCGGTAGGGTCCTCGCATTCCGGGGTTGGATAGACACTGATAAGAATTTTTTTAGAAGCATGTGGTATCCCAGGTTGGAACTTTTTTAGGACTTTTCAGGTTTCGGTTTGGTTTACGGGCTTGAGCTTTTCTGGGGATGGGGAGGGTCTTAGTTATTTTTGGTGTGAATGTGACAAGGAACCCCCTCCGGCCCCTCCCTCGGCTCCTGGAGCCGGGGTGGGGGGCGGGATGGGGGGACGAATACGGGCCCAGACCGGCCCTTAGGGAGTCGTCAGTCCCAGACAGGTCAGACTTCTCCTGGTTCGTCTGAGTTGCACGTTTGTTAAAAAAAGGGTAGAGGGATGGGTTGGTTGATTTTGTTACTTTCTTGCAGGCAGATTAGGGGAAAGTGAATGTACCCACAGTAGACCGGTGGTTTATACACCGAGTAGTGTTCGGTTTCGCCTGATCAGTCCATATCTAAGCTTACACCGGCTCCCACCCTAAACCTACCCACAGTAGACCTGTGGTTTATACACCGAGTAGTGTTCGGTTCCGCCTGATAAATTTAGATCTAAGCTTACACCGGTTCCCGTTCTAAACCTACCCACAGTAGACCTGTGGTTTATACACCGAGTGGTGTTCGGTTTCGGTTAAATCAAGATAGACTTAAGCTTGCACCGGCTCCTTCCCTATCCTACCCATAGTAACTCTGTGGAGTTTGGTTTTTGAAAAAATCGTTTGAAAAAATCGATTTTTCTAAAGAAATCTCGAAATTGGGGATATTGGTTCCTTAAGAAATAACGTTTTGAGAGTAGAGAAACGGTTTATTTTCCACTTTTTCTCTTCTTTCGAAAATGGGAGTCGGTCTGAGCAGGAGTTGGAAATATTTTTTGGTCACCGCGGTTGAGGTGCACGCGTCAAAAAAGCATACATGGGGGTGGTGCCATCTGGTGGTATCTAAAAATATACACCGAGTAGTGTTCGGTTCCGCCTGATCAATTTAGATCTAAGCTTACACCGGTTACCGTTCTAAACCTACCCACAGTAGACCTGTGGTTTATACACCGAGTGGTGTTCGGTTCTACCTGATCAATTTAGATCTAAGCTTACACCGGCTCCCGCCTTAAACCTACCCACAGTAGACCTGTGGTTTATACACCGAGTGGTGTTCGGTTTCGGTTAAATCAAGATAGACTTAAGCTTACACCGGCTCCTTCCCTATCCTACCCATAGTAACTCTGTGGAGTTTGGTTTTTGAAAAAATCGTTTGAAAAAATCGATTTTTCTAAAGGAGTCTCGAAATTGGGGATATTGGTTCCTTAAGAAATAACGTTTTGAGAGTAGAGAAACGGTTTATTTTCCTCTTTTTCTTCTCTTCTTTCGAAAATGGGAGTCGGATTGAGCAGGAGTTGGAAATATTTTTTGGTCACCGCGGTTGAGGTGCACGCGTCAAAAAAGCATACATGAGGGTGGTGCCATCTGGTGGTATCTGTTACGATAGACAGGTAGGGATCTCTTACCCGGAAACTCCAATCTAGGAGTCGGTACTGCCAGCGGTTGTCCTGTAATGGGATGATGTCGGTCTGGTTAGTTCTGACTCTTAGGTCGAAGGACTGGTAGAAGCTTGATGCATCGCATCCGCCAGTCTCGATGCCCGCAACATTGTGAGTTTTCTTTTGACCAGGTGAAGAGCTTGGGGAACGTTGAGTGGAGTTAGAGCACAGATTTCTCGTTTTCCGGTGATCTTACCTGCTAGTTCTGATTCAATAGATCGTACCAATAGATCGTATCGGTAATAATCCTGTAACCAGGTCCCAACCACAGTGTCTTGAAGGATCTGGTCTAGTTCGATTAGCAATTGGCCACGAGACACTCATCCTGGACTGATCATCCAGGAAGGGCCGCCTCAGAGGAGGGTGTCTAGTGTTTAAAAGGCCGAAACACCCGAGGAGCCTGAGGCTCACTACTGATGAGAGTGTCTTGAATATTTCCCTCATCCATTTCTTGGGGGAGTAAGGAGGAGGAACCTGGACTCGTTTGGAGTTTTGGGTTTTTGGCATAGCTTTAGATTTAAAAGCTTACGTCTTCTCTTTTTCTAACCCTACCCATAGTAAAGGGCTCTTGTGGATTAGCTACCTAGTCTTGGGGTTCGGTTTCGGTTAAATCAGTTTAGACTTAAGCCTACACCGGCTCTTTCCCTAATCCTACCCATAGTAGCCCTGTGGTATTTACACCGAGTGGAGTTCGGTTTCGCTTAAACAATTTTGATCTAAGCCTATACCTGCTTTCGCACTAAACCTACCCATAGTAGCCCGGTGGTACTTACACCGAGTGGAGTTCGGTTTCGCTTAAACAATCTTGATCTAAGCCTATACCTGCTTTCGCACTAAACCTACCCATAGTAGCCCGGTGGTACTTACACCGAGTGGAGTTCGGTTTCGCTTAAACAATCTTGATCTAAGCCTATACCTGCTTTCGCACTAAACCTACCCATAGTAGCCCTGTGGTATTTACGCCGAGTAGGAGTTCGGTTTCGCTTGAACAATCTTGATCTAAACCTATATCTGCTTTCGCACTAAACCTACCCATAGTAGCCCTGTGGTATTTACACTGAGTAGGAGTTCGGTTTCGCTTGAACAATCTTGATCTAAGCCTATACCTGCTTTCGCACTAAACCTACCCACAGTAACTCTGTGGTATCTATACAGATTAGAGTTCGGTGTCGCTTAAACAATTTAGATCTAAGCTTATACCTGCTCTCGTCCTAGTAACAAAAAAACTAAACCTACCCATAGTAGCCCGGTGGTACTTACACCGAGTGGAGTTCGGTTTCGCTTAAAAAATCTTGATCTAAGCCTATACCTGCTTTCGCACTAAACCTACCCACAGTAACTCTGTGGTATCTATACAGATTAGAGTTCGGTGTCGCTTAAACAATTTAGATCTAAGCTTATACCTGCTCTCGTCCTAGTAACCCTGTGGGTTACACACCTGGGGAGATATTCAAATCTTCAAGTTTTAGCCCCAAGTTCCGAGTAGGAACATGCTCCAAGGAGGGAGCAGTGGTATAGTCTGACATGCGTCGGCCCGTGCTTTCCTCAGTCTCCTCACTTTTCTGGACTAGTGCCAGGGAGGGGGGAGCTGTTGTAATATCCTCAAAAACCTAACCCCGCCAGAGCCATCGGACTATGACATACCAGTGTTACCCAAGTAGGGATATTGGAGGCTTTGATTGGGATTGGCTTTGTATATAATGGTGCATATTAGAGGTGGTGGCTTCTTTCTGCACGGAAACGATCAATATAGATCCACTCTAGCTACACAAAGGTATGGTGTGGAGATGCGATGCCAGGCCAGGATTATCTGACCGGAATCTTCTGATTTCCGTTGGGTTCGCTGGTCTGGACTGGCTCAGTTAGGTCCTCGCATCTTTGGGTGAGGTAGACCTGACTGGAGATTTATAGTGCCTATTGGAGGCAGTGGTTTCCTTTGGCACACAATTGGGTCTGCGCTTTTGGGAATATAGTAGTAAGTCCGCCCTAGCTACGCAAGGGATGGTGTAGTGATGCGATATCAGGCCAGGATGATTTGGGTTTTTGCTAGGTTTGGTGGTCTGGAAAAGGACTCGGTAGGGTCCTCGCATTCCGGGGTTGGATAGACACTGATAAGAATTTTTTTAGAAGCATGTGGTATCCCAGGTTGGAACTTTTTTAGGACTTTTCAGGTTTCGGTTTGGTTTACGGGCTTGAGCTTTTCTGGGGATGGGGAGGGTCTTAGTTATTTTTGGTGTGAATGTGACAAGGAACCCCCTCCGGCCCCTCCCTCGGCTCCTGGAGCCGGGGTGGGGGGCGGGATGGGGGGACGAATACGGGCCCAGACCGGCCCTTAGGGAGTCGTCAGTCCCAGACAGGTCAGACTTCTCCTGGTTCGTCTGAGTTGCACGTTTGTTAAAAAAAGGGTAGAGGGATGGGTTGGTTGATTTTGTTACTTTCTTGCAGGCAGATTAGGGGAAAGTGAATGTACCCACAGTAGACCGGTGGTTTATACACCGAGTAGTGTTCGGTTTCGCCTGATCAGTCCATATCTAAGCTTACACCGGCTCCCACCCTAAACCTACCCACAGTAGACCTGTGGTTTATACACCGAGTAGTGTTCGGTTCCGCCTGATAAATTTAGATCTAAGCTTACACCGGTTCCCGTTCTAAACCTACCCACAGTAGACCTGTGGTTTATACACCGAGTGGTGTTCGGTTTCGGTTAAATCAAGATAGACTTAAGCTTGCACCGGCTCCTTCCCTATCCTACCCATAGTAACTCTGTGGAGTTTGGTTTTTGAAAAAATCGTTTGAAAAAATCGATTTTTCTAAAGAAATCTCGAAATTGGGGATATTGGTTCCTTAAGAAATAACGTTTTGAGAGTAGAGAAACGGTTTATTTTCCACTTTTTCTCTTCTTTCGAAAATGGGAGTCGGTCTGAGCAGGAGTTGGAAATATTTTTTGGTCACCGCGGTTGAGGTGCACGCGTCAAAAAAGCATACATGGGGGTGGTGCCATCTGGTGGTATCTAAAAATATACACCGAGTAGTGTTCGGTTCCGCCTGATCAATTTAGATCTAAGCTTACACCGGTTACCGTTCTAAACCTACCCACAGTAGACCTGTGGTTTATACACCGAGTGGTGTTCGGTTCTACCTGATCAATTTAGATCTAAGCTTACACCGGCTCCCGCCTTAAACCTACCCACAGTAGACCTGTGGTTTATACACCGAGTGGTGTTCGGTTTCGGTTAAATCAAGATAGACTTAAGCTTACACCGGCTCCTTCCCTATCCTACCCATAGTAACTCTGTGGAGTTTGGTTTTTGAAAAAATCGTTTGAAAAAATCGATTTTTCTAAAGGAGTCTCGAAATTGGGGATATTGGTTCCTTAAGAAATAACGTTTTGAGAGTAGAGAAACGGTTTATTTTCCTCTTTTTCTTCTCTTCTTTCGAAAATGGGAGTCGGATTGAGCAGGAGTTGGAAATATTTTTTGGTCACCGCGGTTGAGGTGCACGCGTCAAAAAAGCATACATGAGGGTGGTGCCATCTGGTGGTATCTGTTACGATAGACAGGTAGGGATCTCTTACCCGGAAACTCCAATCTAGGAGTCGGTACTGCCAGCGGTTGTCCTGTAATGGGATGATGTCGGTCTGGTTAGTTCTGACTCTTAGGTCGAAGGACTGGTAGAAGCTTGATGCATCGCATCCGCCAGTCTCGATGCCCGCAACATTGTGAGTTTTCTTTTGACCAGGTGAAGAGCTTGGGGAACGTTGAGTGGAGTTAGAGCACAGATTTCTCGTTTTCCGGTGATCTTACCTGCTAGTTCTGATTCAATAGATCGTACCAATAGATCGTATCGGTAATAATCCTGTAACCAGGTCCCAACCACAGTGTCTTGAAGGATCTGGTCTAGTTCGATTAGCAATTGGCCACGAGACACTCATCCTGGACTGATCATCCAGGAAGGGCCGCCTCAGAGGAGGGTGTCTAGTGTTTAAAAGGCCGAAACACCCGAGGAGCCTGAGGCTCACTACTGATGAGAGTGTCTTGAATATTTCCCTCATCCATTTCTTGGGGGAGTAAGGAGGAGGAACCTGGACTCGTTTGGAGTTTTGGGTTTTTGGCATAGCTTTAGATTTAAAAGCTTACGTCTTCTCTTTTTCTAACCCTACCCATAGTAAAGGGCTCTTGTGGATTAGCTACCTAGTCTTGGGGTTCGGTTTCGGTTAAATCAGTTTAGACTTAAGCCTACACCGGCTCTTTCCCTAATCCTACCCATAGTAGCCCTGTGGTATTTACACCGAGTGGAGTTCGGTTTCGCTTAAACAATTTTGATCTAAGCCTATACCTGCTTTCGCACTAAACCTACCCATAGTAGCCCGGTGGTACTTACACCGAGTGGAGTTCGGTTTCGCTTAAACAATCTTGATCTAAGCCTATACCTGCTTTCGCACTAAACCTACCCATAGTAGCCCGGTGGTACTTACACCGAGTGGAGTTCGGTTTCGCTTAAACAATCTTGATCTAAGCCTATACCTGCTTTCGCACTAAACCTACCCATAGTAGCCCTGTGGTATTTACGCCGAGTAGGAGTTCGGTTTCGCTTGAACAATCTTGATCTAAACCTATATCTGCTTTCGCACTAAACCTACCCATAGTAGCCCTGTGGTATTTACACTGAGTAGGAGTTCGGTTTCGCTTGAACAATCTTGATCTAAGCCTATACCTGCTTTCGCACTAAACCTACCCACAGTAACTCTGTGGTATCTATACAGATTAGAGTTCGGTGTCGCTTAAACAATTTAGATCTAAGCTTATACCTGCTCTCGTCCTAGTAACAAAAAAACTAAACCTACCCATAGTAGCCCGGTGGTACTTACACCGAGTGGAGTTCGGTTTCGCTTAAAAAATCTTGATCTAAGCCTATACCTGCTTTCGCACTAAACCTACCCACAGTAACTCTGTGGTATCTATACAGATTAGAGTTCGGTGTCGCTTAAACAATTTAGATCTAAGCTTATACCTGCTCTCGTCCTAGTAACCCTGTGGGTTACACACCTGGGGAGATATTCAAATCTTCAAGTTTTAGCCCCAAGTTCCGAGTAGGAACATGCTCCAAGGAGGGAGCAGTGGTATAGTCTGACATGCGTCGGCCCGTGCTTTCCTCAGTCTCCTCACTTTTCTGGACTAGTGCCAGGGAGGGGGGAGCTGTTGTAATATCCTCAAAAACCTAACCCTAACCCTAACCCAAAACCTAACCCTAACCCTAACCCCACCCTAACCCACCCTAACCCTAACCCTAGGGTATTCATCCTCCGGTTCAGAAAATATAATGTTACTGAATATGGGGTGTCAAAAGACACTTATTTAAGAATTTTTTTTGATTTATAGATGGATTTCGATGGTCGTTTCAAAGATCCCTGTCTGCTCAGGCACTAAAACCTACCTCTTACAGGGGTTTGGGGCTTAATTTATTATACCTAAACCTACCCTCACAGGAGGGTGATTTAATTAGACTATCCCTGTACCTGCACAGGCACTAAAACCTACCCCTTACAGGGGTTTGGGGCTTGATTATTTTAGTATACCTAAACCTACCCCTCACAGGAGGGTGATTTAATTAGACTATCCCTGTATCTGCACAAGCACTAAAACCTACCCCTTACAGGGATTTGGGGCTTAATTAATTTAGTTTTTTTTAAACCTACCCCTCATAGGAGGGTGACTTAATTGGATTATTTCTGTACCTGCAATATAGATTTTTATTAAATTATTTAACTTTTTATATATTTTTTTTATTATTATGATTAATATTATTATTATTATTATGATTATTAGTAGTAGGATTAATTGATATTTATTATAGTCAATTTTGGAGAATCAGGTGGTTGAGTGGTTTGTGCCGGTAGTCTCGAGATCGGGAGATCCGGGTTCGAGACTGGCTTTGGCCAATTTTTCGGGATGATAGATTTTCCTTGGTTAAGTGTGCAGAGAGTTAGGTGAGATTGTGGAAAGGGTTGGTGGAGTGGTTAGTGCCGGAAGACTTGAGACTAGAGGACCTGGGTTCGAGGCCGGCATTGGGATATATACACATAATTGTTTTTGGGACAGATTGGGGATTAGATATATTAGGTTTGGATGAGGTGGATAGGAGATTATTGGGTGGTGTAGTGGTTAGTGCTGGTTGGTTGGGGGTGGGGAGGTCGGGGTTCGAGGTTGAAGGTGGGATTGTTTTTTGACTTTGGGAATTTAGTATCTCTGTTTAATGGTTAGGTTAGGGAAACAGGTTACTCCTAGGTGGTGGTATAAAAATCGTAAAAAAATCGAAAAGAGGAATTAGTCGATTGGATCGGGAAGGTTTCATGGTGTTGGAATTCACGTTGGAAACAGCGATAACGGGACGGCCGGATCACCGAGGATTATGGGTAATAAAGGATTGGAAGGTTACCAGGAATGTGATAGTGGGTAGATTAGGATAGGTGTTTTTTGAAGTCAGGAGTTCATTAAGGTTATGCTCCTTTGCGGTCACACTGGTAAGTGTGATGTCTGTTAAGGTTCTTGCATTTACTTAGGGTTGTGGCTGGTAGAAGCTTGGTACTCGTTATTGCCAATTTTGGCACTTGTACCCGCCAATCATAAACTCGTGACACAGGCCCTTTTTCGGGTACCCTGGGATACCTTGCGGTGTTAACGAAGGGGTTACTTGGTTTGGGTAGGTAAAGTATCCGACCTCTTTGGGTCCACTTGGACAGCACGCAGAGAGGGTGGCCTTGGGTTAAAATGGCCGTAACAGGATTCCCAGTCTTCTATCGATGCTTAGCATTAGGGGGTTAGATAAATTGTTTGAGATTGTTGGGTTGGCGGGGAGGCCCTTTGTAGTTTGAGTTATGAAATTGTATTCGGGTTGGTGTTTTTGGTAGATGCGAATGGTACTTAGTTAGTGGGAGGTTCATAGAGGTTGTCTGAACACACGCCCAGGACTGATCCCCTTGGGCGGGCCGCCTCAGAGGAGGGTGTCTGGTGTTTAAAGAGCCGAAACACCTGATGATCCTGAGGTACACCACTGAAGATGTGTTCATTAAAAAAAAGGGGGGGGATTATCACGTTGGGTTAAAATTGTGTTGGAGGACGTTCCGTGTCTGAAGGCAATCATGAGTTAACTCTTTTTTGGGGGGATGAGCTCGGTCAGGATTTCCGATGAGCAAGATGGGATCTGAGCGAGTCGGGTATGGCCAAGAGCTGGATTCTGAAACTGAGAAGCTATTTAAAACATAAAAATAGGGGAAGTAATACTAAGACTAAAAACATTGGGGTTATTGGTGGATCAGCCTCATCAGAAACATGCGCCGGCCAGTGCATTTCTGCGTCCTTCCTATCTAACTGGATGACCAGGAGAGGTCGTCCGGGGGGAGGCGTTGTAAAGCTTTTCAAAAGCATAAACCTAAAAAAAAGCGTGTGCCTTCGGACCTCGTGTGGCTGTGAAAAACCAAGAGTGGGATATATTATGTTGTGGAACGCTGCCTCACTTGATTCTTGGTCGGGTGATCCGGGTGGGAATCGAGTGGGGGAGCGAACATTGGAGGCCAAGTCCGGCACCGGGGGAGGCCTGCGAAGTCCCGTGGCCCTCCCCAGTTCGTTTCTCTCATGAGGTTCAATGTCAGCCCGGGCCAGGAGACTGGCTGGTAGTGGTTTCATTAAAAAAAAAATTTTTGGGGGGGGCTCAGATTGGGTATTAGGTATTGATGTATTAAGAGTTTGTTTCTGTCTCTTTGTAGATGGATACTCATGATTGCTTTGGGAACATTGTCCGAGGCCTACACAAGTACATTAAGATGACTCACCATTTGTTGAATTTGAGGGAGTTGGAGGAAGATCCGGGGCCAAGAGCTTTACAAAAGGTAGCGAGATGGCTGGGGGCAGTTATAACACCAGCAGGCCCGACATCCAGGGTTAACCTGCAGCTCAGAGAGAATTCTGATAGATGGTTAAGGGAGGGGTTGCGGATTCTTAGACAACATTACAGCTTGACCCGGGAGGAGGTTTGGTCCCAGCTGAGGGGGATGGACCTACAAGATGGGGAGAAGGCATTCGAGGTGGCTTCCAAGTGGGCCCGTAGGAACCTTAATAACATTCGACCTGTCACACTGTCTATCGTGGAGATACAGGTCAGACAGCTTTGGGAGGGTCACAGCTTAGGGGAGCACTCCAGACATCTGGATAGGGAGGAAAGGTTTCGTGGTGTTGGAATTCACGTTGGAAACAGCGATAACGGGACGGCCGGATCACCGAGGATTATGGGTAATAAAGGATTGGAAGGTTACCAGGAATGTGATAGTGGGTAGATTAGGATAGGTGTTTTTTGAAGTCAGGAGTTCATTAAGGTTATGCTCCCTTGCGGTCACACTGGTAAGTGTGATGTCTGTTAAGGTTCTTGCATTTACTTAGGGTTGTGGCTGGTAGAAGCTTGGTACTCGTTATTGCCAATTTTGGCACTTGTACCCGCCAATCATAAACTCGTGACACAGGCCCTTTTTCGGGTACCCTGGGATACCTTGCGGTGTTAACGAAGGGGTTACTTCGTTTGGGTAGGTAAAGTATCCGACCTCTTTGCGTCCACTTGGACAGCACGCAGAGAGGGTGGCCTTGGGTTAAAATGGCCGTAACAGGATTCCCAGTCTTCTATCGATGCTTAGCATTAGGGGGTTAGATAAATTGTTTGAGATTGTTGGGTTGGCGGGGAGGCCCTTTGTAGTTTGAGTTATGAAATTGTATTCGGGTTGGTGTTTTTGGGTAGATGCGAATGGTACTTAGTTAGTGGGAGGTTCATAGAGGTTGTCTGAACACACGCCCAGGACTGATCCCCTTGGGCGGGCCGCCTCAGAGGAGGGTGTCTGGTGTTTAAAGAGCAGAAACACCTGATGATCCTGAGGTACACCACTGAAGATGTGTTCATTAAAAAAAAGGGGGGGGATTATCACGTTGGGTTAAAATTGTGTTGGAGGACGTTCCGTGTCTGAAGGCAATCATGAGTTAACTCTTTTTTGGGGGGATGAGCTCGGTCAGGATTTCCGATGAGCAAGATGGGATCTGAGCGAGTCGGGTATGGCCAAGAGCTGGATTCTGAAACTGAGAAGCTATTTAAAACATAAAAATAGGGGAAGTAATACTAAGACTAAAAACATTGGGGTTATTGGTGGATCAGCCTCATCAGAAACATGCGCCGGCCAGTGCATTTCTGCGTCCTTCCTATCTAACTGGATGACCAGGAGAGGTCGTCCGGGGGGAGGCGTTGTCTTTTCAAAAACCTAACCCTAACCACAGCCTTGAGATTCTAGCAACACCCGTTTAGTGATTGGCTATGAGACATTCGCTGGGATTTGATCAACCCAAGCGGGCCGCCTCAGAGGAGAGTGTCTGGTTGTCGAAGGTGCCGAAACACTTTATGATCCTGAGGTACACCACTGAAGAAATGTCTCAAACGTTTCCCTCACACCACCGGTTTTGAGGGACTAGGACCTAACATTACGACCCAGTAATGTACCATACGATTAGATAGGCAGGATTATGAATAACCTAACATGGTAGATCCATCTTAGCTAGTACTCAAATCCGATCCCCAAAAAAAACTGTTTTTCAATTGACATATGAGGGTAGTGTAGGAACCAAACGCCCAGACAGGCGAGAAGGTGGGCGGCCCAGACAGGCCCAACACTTTCAGGTTCATCTCACTAGAGCCTAATATACACATACAATAAATTAGTTCTCCAACCAGTAAGGGAGAGTAGGGAATGAACCGAACACCTAGACAGGTGGAAAAGTGAATGGCCCAGACAGGTCTAACACTTAGGTTCATCAGACTAAAACTTCAGATAATAATGGATCCACACAATAAGATTAATCTTTAAAAACCGACTATTTGGAGTGGGGGATGAACTGAACGCCCAGACATATTGAATGGCCCAGACAGACCTAACACCTTGATATCCCTTTAAATTAGAATTAAACTAGAACTAAAATACAGGACCACACACAAAAAAGATATAATAGATGAGAGTAGGGAATGAACCGAACGCCCAGACAGGCGAGAAGGTGGGTGGCCCAGACAGGCCTAACACTTTCAGGTTCATCTTACTAGATCTTAAATTCCACAGATCAGGGAAGGAACTGTACACCCAGACAGGTGAGAAAGTGGGTGGCCCACACAGGTCTAACACTTTCAAGTTCATCTTACTAGAACTCAAATTCCACAGATTAGGATTAGAAATGAACTGAACACCCAGACAGGTGATAAAGTGGGTGGCCCAGACAAGTCTAACACTTTCAGGTTCATCTTACTAGAACTTAAATTCCACGGATTAGGGTAGGGAAGGAACTGAACGCCTAGACAGGCGAGAAAGTGGGTGGCCCAGACAGGTCTAACACTTTCAAGTTCCCCTAAATCAGAAAACTAAAACAGTTAAGAAGGAACCAAAAACCCACAGACAAGCAAGGTGTCACGAGACGCTCACTTACGCCACCCTCTGGTTTCACCCGATCCCTTTCGCCTGAATACTAGTACTACACTTCCCAGCACTCCCTCCGTCATTATCACCTTCCATCCCTGCCTGATTTCGCTGATCACCCTTATCACATCACCTGTTCTTCATCATCCCCTTTATATGAACTGAGTCTTCCGTTGCTCCGTGCGAAGTCTTGTTTCTACCCACGAACATTACCGAGCATTCTCTCTGTCTATTGTTTATCTCTGTACCTTGTTCCCTGCCTGTACCCCGGACTCTGTGAACCTTTGCTGCCAGCCCCGACCTCTGCCTGTTTCTGACCTCGAGCTTTGGATTGTCCCTTTGTTTACTGTCTGACCGTATTCCCTTTCCTGTATTAATAAAGTCTTGCACATGGATCTCTCTGCCTCAGCCTCTGCGTTACACAAGGAAGTGGAGAGTCCCAAGACAGGTCTAATACTTTCAGGTGCATCCACACACACCCCAAAAGGCGAATGAGAGTAATAAATGAACCAAATGCCCAAACTAGCAAGGAAGGGGATGGCCCGGACAAGTCTAACACTTTCAAAATTCATTTGATCAGAACTGAACCTTAACCCAAAAAAATGAATTAAAAATGGACAAGAGTAGGGAGTAAGCCAAAACACCCAAACAGGCGAGAAAGTAGTTGACCCAGACAGACCGGACACTTTCGAGTTATAAAATAAAAAAATAAAAAATAAAATTCTTTTAACAATAGATATATATATATATATATATATATAATAAAATCAAAAATAAAAAAAACCCGATCACAAACAGATTACCACGAAACAACAGGATCGCCGAATTTTCGAGAAAATGAAACAAACCAGGATCAAAAATCTACAAACCAAGAAGACCTCACGCCAAAACATGGGCCAACAAGACGTCCAAAAAAGCGTCACCCACAGGTGCGGGTAGTAATCAAACATGCGTAGGCCCGTGCACTTCCTCGGTCTCCCTATTCCAAACCTCCTTGAACAAATGTTTAAGCAGGGGGGAGTCGTTGTAATTTCCCCAAAACCTAACCTAAGCCAGAGCCATCGGACATGAACTACCTTATTCACGCCAAGGGATTATAAAAGGTCTAGGAACATCTTATATGATCAACTCAAATACCACTCATCCTGGGACAATCACCAATTACATTTACCCTAAAGTGGAAACACGCAAAACCATATAACACACTCCTATCCCTTTCTCATCTCTGCCCCCCTACAAATAAGGGAAGTAGAGAAAAGAGATTAGGGAGTGAACCGAATGCCCAGACAGGCAAGAAAGTGCCTTATTTCTCACCTTTTTTTCTCTCTCTCTCTCTCTCCCTCTCTCTCTCTCTCTCTCTCTCTCTCTCTCTCTCCAGAACGCAAAAATGACAACAAATCCGGACATTAAACTCCTCACCAGAAAGCTATATAGCTACCTTAGAACCTTACACACACGTAAAAAACATTTTCAAGAGGATCTAACACTAATACAAGCAGATATCATGGCCACACCTAGAACTGGATGGACAGAAGCCTTAAAAACAGCAATAAAATGGGGGAATCGGAACCTCAAAACCCTACAGGCACAAACCGTACAATTAGCCACAGAAAAAATCACAACATTCATCAACCAAACGACCCCGACCACACTAAAACCATCCGAAAAAGAGGAAAGACGAGAACCAACGGAAAAAGACAAAACAGTCATAAATCTGTCCAAAATTTACACCCTATTGCCAGCAGAAATATCGCTTCTCAATAAAGGCTTATCCTTCATCCCCTACCATCTTACAAAAGCCCAAGATAGGAACTTAACATGCACAGAATTAAGCGAATTCCACCAAAACATAGAAAGAGCGATCTTTTTTGGGGAAGGGAGCGATCAAAAACAAAGAGTCCCCTTTAGAAACCGATCCAACTGGAGACCTCCACCACAAAAACTCCCAAATAAAATATGGGACTTCTTTGATGAAAATGAAAAACAACTTAAACACCTTACCTCCCATCCTCAGTTACCCAAACCTAACCTATCCCCTACGGAAATACGAGCCCTAGAAGGGTTAACCAACAAAAAAACATAGTTCTAAAACCAGCGGACAAGGGCAATACAATAGTTATAATGGACAGAACGGAATACATCCTAGAGGGTCAACGACAATTACAAGATCCAAACTTCTACGTCGAAATCCCGAAACCCATCCTTTCGGAAACCGCCCCACTAATCCAACAAATTGTCGAAAGAATGGGAAAAGAGGGTTTCTTGGAACCCAAACAAATGAAATATTTACTAGGCGAACACAACCCGAGAACAAGAAGGTTCTACCTATTACCCAAAATTCACAAACCCATAGAAAACTGGCCAACTCCATACATGCCCCCGGGACGTCCTATCGTATCAGACTGTGGTAGCGAATCCTACAGAATTGCGGAATTCATCGAACACCACCTAAACCCTCTATCAGTCCAACACAATAGCTACATCAGGGACACGTACGATTTTATCCACAAGATCAAAGAGATACAAATCCCATCAAAAGCGACTCTCTTTACTATAGATATTGTTCGCTTATACACAAACATAGAAACTACACTGGGATTACAAGCAGTGAAAGAAAGTTTCAAAAAACACCCAGATATCACAAGACCAGATGAGGCGATTATTCAATTATTGAAACTCAGCCTAACGCGTAATGACTTTGAATTTGCGGGAAAATACTACCTACAAACAAATGGCACAGCGATGGGTAAAAAATTTGCCCCTTCATACGCCAACATATACATGGCATACTGGGAAGAAACAGTCTTCCCCAAATGTAACAAGCTGCCATTCAAATATTATAGATATTTGGATGATGTTTGGGGAGTATGGGAACACAACGAAAATGACTTCCAGGAATTCCTACAAATTTTAAACAACCACCATGAACATATTCAACTCAAAGCCACGACCCACTTCACAGAGGTTAATTTCCTGGACACCACGATCTTCAAAGGAACTGAATTCCACTCCACATGTACACTTGATACAAAAGTATTTTTCAAAGACACAGACACACATGCCTTACTTTACCACAACAGCTTCCACCCAAAACACACCTTTGAGGGGATAGTTCGAGCACAATTGTGTAGATTTTCTAGAATCTGCACAAGAAAACAAGACCTAAAAGAAGCCCAACTAACCCTTTTCAAAGCACTTCGAAACAGGGGTTATACCAAATCCAAACTTAAACAAATATACAAAAACCACCTACAAAAACAAAAAAACCCAAGGACACAATCATCCCCAGAAAAACGAACGCGGGTCCCGGCAATTTTCACCTTCACACCTACCACGGCAAAACTTAACAAGAAAATAAAAGACAATTTCACAAAAGTTTTCGGTGACACACGAAACATCACCATCCTGTCGGCCTATAAAAGAAATCCCAACCTCGGAGACATCTTAATCAAAAGTCGCCTCCCCACAATAAAACCCACACGCAGGACTCATAGACCAAAACTGGTAAAACAAAAAGGGAAACAAAAGGGATACTCAATACCCAACATACCCCTCAACCATACCAATTGTGTTTATGTAATCACCTGCAATAAATGCAAGATGCAATACGTGGGTCAAACCAAAAACTCTATCCGAAGCAGACTACATCACCCCGATACAATATACGCACCTCCCCAGCAAACTCGAGAAACGGAATTTTAATTAAACATTTCCAGAGACATGGGGTCCACAACATGCGTATCCAAGGCATAGAACACAATCCAGATTGGACAGAACAACAAAGGCGAAAAGCAGAGTGGCAATGGATCCTAAAACTTACTACGAAATTTCCCCAGGGACTCAATGAAAGATCCGAAACCAAAAAATTCAAAAACGCAATCAATACTTCTTGAGTCAGTACAAGTTGAAATACCTCCAAGTAAAACATTACCATCACTCGCCTCTCACTTGAATTCTAGTACCCTATATACTAGTTACATGATTATATTTACCTATATATACTATATAGTATATACTAATCCCTATTCCCCTCCAAATTCCAGCAAACATGTCTGCAGACGAACATTTCAAAATCCTCATCAGGAAATACTACAACTACCTCCGGGCTTTCCACCACGCCAAGACGTTGGAGGAAAAATCTCAACAAAATATCATACCACACCGGCTCAATAAGACAGCGGACTACCTAACTCGCCTTAGGACACATGCGTCCGGCCTGCAACTTACTAAGCTCCAAATGGTAGGCTGTTTTTGGACGCTGCGCGCAGCCCCCTAAATGATTTTTGGGGGGCCTGGGGCCCCCCTGGGTCCCTCGGGCCACGCCCCCTGACGCCCAGGGACCTTCTCCCCCGCCCCCCTTCTCCCCCGCCTGCCAGGGGGCCCCAAAAAAAAAAAAATTCTGCAGTTCGGGGTGTCGCCACAAGGCGGCAGCACGCACGTCCAACCGCCAACCTATTCGAAGGGCGTCGAATAGGTTGTGTGATGGCGTCCACCAAGCGCCTATTTGTCCACCTCGCAGCCTAAACGACCAGAAGCGTGAATAGTCTTCACCGTGGTCTTCCTCACGTCCCGCCGTCGGCCTATTCGTCCACCTAGGCGCCTATTTTCAGTGATTTGTCCCACAGGGTGCCTAAACGTCCACCTAAGTGACTACCCTTCATCGGGGTCTTCGTCACGTCCCGCGAACAGCCTATTCGTCCACCTAGGAGCCTATTTTCGACAATCTGTCCACAGAGTGCCTGAACGTCCACCTAACTGACAACTCTTCATCGGGGTCTTCCTCACGTCCCGCGAACAGCCTATTCGTCCACCTAGGAGCCTATTTTCTACAATCTGTCCACAGAGTGTCTAAAGTGCTACCTAAGTGACTACTCTTCACCGTGGTCTTCCTCACGTCCAACGAACAGCCTATTCGTCCACCTAGGAGCCTATTTTCAACAATCTGTCCACAGAGTGCCTAAAGTGCCACCTAAGTGACTACTCTTCACCGTGGTCTTCCTCACGTCCCGCGAACAGCCTATTCGTCCACCTAGGAGCCTATTTTCTACAATCTGTCCACAGAGTGCCTAAAGTGCTACCTAAGTGACTACTCTTCACCGTGGTCTTCCTCACATCCCACGAACAGCCTATTCGTCCACCTAGGAGCCTGTTTTTCACCATTTCGTCCCAGGGGCCCCAAACTTTGCATTCTGGTAGGCTAGGGTCCACACTGTCATACACAGGGAGGACAGGTCTCTAGAGTTCAGGGAAAAATTTTGCACCCACCTAGGAGCCTGAAACCTAGGATCCTGAACCGGGGGGGGGGGGGGCTGGACTACTACCGTATAAAATTTGGAGCCCCTGTGACCTTTCGTTACCAAGATACACCCGGTAAAGATGAAGAACAGGCTGGGAGTTGGCAGTTTAGGCTGTTCGTGGACCCAGCGATGAAGAATAGGCTGGGAGTTGGAAGTTTAGGCTGTTCGTGGACCCAGCGATGAAGAATAGGCTAGGAGTTGGCACTTTAGGCTGTTCGTGGACCCAGCGATAAGGAATAGGCTGGGAGTTGGAAGTTTAGGCTGTTCGTGGACCCAGTGATGAAGAATAGGCTGGGAGTTGGCAGTTTAGGCTGTTCGTGGACCCAGCTATGAAGAATAGGCTGGGAGTTGGCAGTTTAGGCTGTTCGTGGACCCAGCGATGAGGAATAGGCTGGGAGTTGGCACTTTAGGCTGTTTGTGGACCCAGCGATGAAAAATAGGCTGGGAGTTGGCAGTTTAGGCTGTTCGTGGACCCAGCGATGAAGAATAGGCTGAGAGTTGGCAGTTTAGGCTGTTCGTGGACCCAGCGATGAAGAATAGGCTGGGAGTTGGCAGTTTAGGCTGTTCGTGGACCCAGCGATGAAGAATAGGCTGGGAGTTGGCAGTATAGGCTGTTCGTGGACCCAGCGATGAAGAATAGGCTGGGAGTTGGCAGTGTAGGCTGTTCGTGGACCCAGCGATGAAGAATAGTGGTGGCCATATTGCAACCTATTTGACCCCCTGGTTCAATAAACAAAATTATTAGGGAAAACCATTCACTTAAGCTGGATTTTGGCTCCGGAATGGTGCCTTTTCATCCCTTTGTACACCTTTTGCGTCATCTGGCAACTTATTTGAATTAACAAAAAGCCACAGACTGCCTATTTGTCCTAATTTCCTTAATTCGGGTACCTGACGTCCGGGGATTAACTTATTAGGCAACCTTCTGACAAAAATCCCAAAGCGCTGCGCGGCGCCCCCTAATAATTTTTTGACCCCCAAACGACGCCTATGGTTCAATCAGGCCTCTCACCCTGAGGCCGGTGGTCCCGTCTCCTGGGACCCTCCGGGGGCCCCGCAACGGGGCAAAATTGCCCTAAAAATGCTTTTCCCCCACCCTATCAGTTAAGTCACAGGAAGGATGCAGTTTCAACTTAGAAATTGTCAGCGTTTCAATGTGTTCAAGTCCCAGCTGTAACTTATTTGACAGTTCTTCTAGGCTGTTCGTGGACAGTACATTAAATGGTCATATTTCATAAATACAGTGGCCATATGTGGTTTAACCTGTTGTGTGCCACCACAGGGGTCACAATACAATACACTGGTGTACAGTACAGCCATTAATTATGCAATATTTGCATAATATTCAACCGTCCACAGACAGCCTACAGAGGCTCTGTCGAATAAGTTACAGATGGGATCCAATCGGTTTAGTCCCAGCTGTAACTTATTTGACAGTCCTTCTAGGCTGTTCGTCGACAGTACATTAAATGGTCATATTTCATAAATAGAGTGGCCATATGTGGTTTAACCTGTTGTGTGCCACCACAGGGGTCACAATACAATACACTGGTGTACAGTACAGCCATTAATTATGCAATATTTGCATAATATTCAACCGTCCACAGATAGCCTATTGGGGCTCTGTCGAATAAGTTACAGGACGGATACAGTCGGTGAAGTCCAAGCTGTAACTTATCTGACAGGGTACCTGTAGGCTGTTCATGGACAGTACATTAAATGGTCATATTTCATAAATACAGTGCTTATATGTGGTTTAACCTGTTGTGTGCCACCACAGGGGTCACAATTCAATACACTGGTGTACAGTACAGCCATTAATTATGCATAATTTGCCTAACATTCAACAGTCCACAGACAGCCTATAGGGGCTCTGTCGAATAAGTTACAGGACGGATGCTGTTAACTGACTTAGAAATTTTTAGCCGTTGGATTCTGGTCAGGAATCGGGGATTTCAACACGTGTTGTAGGCCAGTGAGTAACTTATTAAGCTGCAGGTTGGATGCTGACTTTGACCGGGTGTATCTCGAGAGCCAAGCCGACTTTGGGCTCCATACTCTGGGGTCTTGGGGGCGCCATCGGTACTCCCAAGAGAACTCAGAGAACCAGAGCTCAGGGCAGGGACTCCCACCAAGGTCAACCCTCTGCCCATCTTAGAGAACCACAGCTACGGGCAGGGACCCCCACCAAGGTCCACTGTCTGCCCAATTCGGAGAACCAGAGCTACCCCACAGCCTCGGCCTGCACCCACACCCACGCACCGGCCGTACCCGGGGGTCCCAAACTTAAGCCCGGGTATTACTGTCCCAGCAACCCCGCGCCACCAGAGAACCGGACAACTGGTCACCCAAAATCGACTTAGGTTTTGACCTTCGCTCCGGTTATCTCCGGCGGCCAAAAACTAAGTCGATTTTGGGTTACCAGTGACTCAGAGCTACATGCAGGGACCCTTGTGTAGACCCACCAGCTGCCCGAATCAGAGAACCAGAGCTCCTGCACAGCTCGTGCCTGTCTTTTCCTGGAGGTCTCATGTTTTTCAGAACTCCACCATAGCGGAGATTGAACTCACACCCCAGCCAGAGAGCACTCTCTCTGGCTTTGGTCACTGCATCGAAGGCCCCTGGTGCTTGAGACTCCCATTTCTCCTGGAAGCCCTCTCCCTCCAGGAGTTCCTCACCAGCCAGAGTGCCCTAGGCTGGGCTTGCATTTCTCCTGGAGGCCCTCTCCCTCCAGGAGTTCCTCCCCAGCCAGAGTGCCCCAGGCTGGGCTTGCAGTTCTCCAGGAGGCCCTCTCCCTTCAGGAGTTTATCCCCAGCCAGAGACACCCATAGTCACCTTCTCTCATACAAGCCCGAAGGTACATTTTAGGACCGTCTTAGCTCCAGGTGGAGCACCAGGGGTGGCGGTTAAATCTGCCCTTGACCCAGGAAGGGTCACCTGGCTGGCCAAGGAGTCCTGAGTGCCCGGATCTCCACAGTTACCGCACTGTTTTGGACTTAGGTTTTGGATCACTCCTGGAGGCCCTCACCCTCCAGGAGTTCCTCCCCGGCCAAAGTGCTTGTCGCTGGGCTGGCATCTCTCCTGGAGGCCCTCTCCCTCCAAGAGTTCCTCCCCAGCCAGAGTGCAAAAGTTGTCACTTGTACTGTGGGCTAGTGGTCAGTCAGCCCTGTCTTGTGGATTGGATCCCTTTGTTCATGGAGATGTGGTATCGAAACCAGCTCAGACCATCTTATGGGGTCAAACTGATTTTATGGAAAAAAAAACTTTTTTTCCCAAAAAATTTTTATGTATAAAGATAGAGATGTATAGATTGCAAATAGATGAACATACATGTTTATATTTACAATTATAATGTTAACTAAATGAGTTCAAGTTGTCCAAGCCTCATACAGGAAGGCTACTGAGAAGTTGCCACTTGTACTGTGGGCTAGTGGTCAGTCAGCCCTGTCTTGTGGATTGGACCCCTTTGTTCATGGAGATGAGGTATCGAAACCAGCTCAGGCCATCTTCTGGGGTCATGGAATTTTTTGGGAAAAAAAGTTTTTTTTCCATACAATCAGTTTATGTATAAAGATAGAGATGTATAGATTGCAAATAGATGAACATACATGTTTATATTTACAATTATAATGTTAACTAAATGAGTTCAAGTTGTCCAAGCCTCATACAGGAAGGCTACTGAAAAGTTGCTACTTGTACTGTGGGCTAGTGGTCAGTCAGCCCTGTCTCAGGCCAGCTCAAGCGACCTTTTTGGGATAACCCAGATGATTTGTCCATCTGAAAACCATTTTAACCTGCACAGATGGGCTGCACACATTATTTGACCCTTGTTAAATAGATTACCATATGTTAAATAATGAACTCATCAGAACATGATCTTCCTGAACTAAACCAACCCAAACCAAACCAGTGGACCTTAAGTGGGCCATTAACACATAGCCAAGCCAGGGGCAGATAAAACCTGTTTGGTCAGTTGACTTGGGGGGTTTGTCAGATGCTGCGATCTGATTGGATAAGAAAACTGGTGAAAGTGTCCTGAGCAGACAAGGGTCTCAGTAATTGACCTGGCTTTATATCCATCTTAAGGAGTGAACATCTTCTAGAGAAAATATTGAAATTTGAAATGGCTGAACAAGCTGAGAAAAGGTAAGTCTTGTGTTTTCTTTGTTTCTTTGTGTTACTTTGTGTTTCATTAAGATGTTTCCTTCATTTAGAGAAGTATTTTTTCCACAAATTATCATTTTTAAAGTCAGAGGTAATGGTGGTTACATTTGAATGGGTGTTTTTGTCTCTATTTTGATTGTGATTTAAGACTCAATTGTGCTTTTAGCTCAAGAGTAAAACAACCAACACGCGTTGTCAAAGTTTCAAAGCAAATATACTGTGTGTTTTTTTTAAGTTTTAAAAGTTGAAACTGAGCATAATGAAAATCCTACAGCTGCCTTGTTCTGCTGCATCTTTAGATTATTTTAAATCATTGTGTTTTTAAAAAAACAATTTCTCATTCTTTCAGATGTTTGTTTGTATAATTTATTTGATATAATTTCATTTTTCTTTAAAGTTCTGCTGATCACCGTGTGATCTACTGCCTGCTGTGCCACAAGCCGCAGGACAGCATATCTGCACACCTGAACCGGGTGTGCATGAAAAAAGCACACCTGAAGAAAGAGAAGCCGAGGTCAAAAGAGCTAAGGCTTCACAGAGGGATTGGGTGCAAAAGAACAGGTGCTGGGACTACAACCAGCTATGTGTGGTCTTGCCTCATACAAGCTCTCATGGTCAAGGAGCAACTGCGGCGTGGCTTCTTTGTTGAACTCCAGCCCCAGGAAGTTGAGGATGAAGACCCTCGCAGTGCCTCTGCTGCTGCTCCCCCTGCTGCTGCTCCCTCTGCTGCTGCTCATCTTCCACAGTAATTGCAGAAATCTGTGTACTTATTACATATTTATTACATGATGATAAAGGATAGATTTTTATTTTTTTTTCTAAATTGAAGAATCTTTTACAACTTGGGTTTTATTTTCAAAAGTCTCATTTGTTATGTTTAATCCAAACAGAGTTCAGCTGGCTCCTGGGATTGAAGATTGCCAGAAGATTTTAACGCTGGTAAAGTCTGACATCCTCAGGATCCAGAGGTACCTGGACATGGACCAGGAGGGCCCACAGACGGACAAGACCTTGTACCGTTATTTCTGTGAAGCCCTCTTGGTCTTCAAACATGTTCATTGTCCACAAGCTGTGGAAGCATTGACATTAAGTTCATATATTTTAGTGAGTATATAGTTGTGATATACTGTAATATTTGCACATGTATGCATTAGTAACTACAACATTTTAAATGTTTTCCAGGACGAAGAGTGGGTTAAAAGGACAGAGCTGGGAGACAGGGTTGTGCTTGGTGTGCGAGGGGATAGAGCCTCAAGCATGCAAATAGCTCTGACTAAAGAGGAGGAAACTGTAAGTTTTAATTTGATGCAAACAGTAGATTTCTCACCACCATTCTTTTGCATTTAATAAATTGTTTGTCTTTTTTGTAGTTCTTGGAGCTTTACTTTAAAAAGATCAGGCCTGAGAAGCTGCAGCCTCAGAAAGACACCAACACTTTCTTTGTGTCCTCTGACGGCAATGCAGTTCAAAGTGTCTCACGGGACATGAAACGCCTCCATGAATTGTAAGTACATACACAGACTCATGTGGATGTGTGTTAAAAGATCCACATTTTTTTCAGTCAAACCACAATTAACATTCTTTTTTTTTTCATTTTCTTTCTGCAGGTATAAGATGGCCCCCTATACCAGTGAGGAGGGCTGCGGAAACAGCTGCCAGGAGCCTCCCAGCTGGACAAAAGGCCGGCATTTTACACTACATGGGCCTCAGCGCTGGGGTTTTCCAGCTCCAGGATGTCGTTGACGCAGCTCTACTGCTGGAATCATTGGCCAGGTATTTCTCTTCATCCAGACAAGACATAACTCACACTACATAATTTTTTGAGTATATTATAAACCTTGTATTCCTCACTTACAAAGCAGGTCTGCGGACGAGACATCGGTGGATGCAAGTGGCGCAGCTGGAGGACCACGGAGAGACTTCATGGAATTTGTTGAAAGATTTCCGGTGTCGCTGGAGGGTGTGTCGCCATCCAAAAAGAAAAGGATGGAGTCCAGTTCCCAGAAGACCGGATCTTCTATGACAAGTGGAGGGCCACCCAGTACTCCCAGCGTGAGAATCATCTGCTGTGTAAGTCTCTGAATCCATCATTGACATGTCACTGTAAACAAATGTTTGTGTTGTCAGTGCAAGTGAATCAAATAAGTACATTTATTTCATTCTGTATTTTAGCATACTACAAACTCAGAAAACCTTCTGCAGCAAAGGTGGCACGATTGGTTGCCCAGGAGGGTTGGAAGGGGAACTGCCCGAGGCCCGAGGACATCGTGCGCCTATGGACCCGAGCCCCAAATAAGGATCTGGAGAGTGACAATTTTGTCATTCGGTGTGTGTCCGAGGAGACCTGGACGGGGCTGGCCATACAGGATTTTGGCGCACCGGTAGGCCTAGGTAAGAAAACATTTTATTCTCTTGTCAGGGCCGAAAAACCACCCAATAATTCAATATGTACATTTCAACAGCAACAAACTACATGTTATATTTTTTCACTATTTAAAAAATGTAAATTTCTCTTTATTATAGGGGTCGTCACAACCCGAAACTTTGTCAAAAATGACATCCTTTGTGACTACCATGGAAAGGTAGTCACAGCTGCAGAAGGGAGGGCCAGTGTGAAGAGCCAGCACAATGAGCCTGGATACATTTTCTTTTTTAAATCTGGAGGAAAGGAACTATGTATTGATGCACAGACCTCCCCTTGCTCGTGCCACCCTCACAAACAAACCTTTGGCAGACTGATCAATCATTCCAGGAAAAACCCTAACATTAAGCATTTTCATTGCACACTCAAGGTACATGGGCAGGACCAGGATGTCATCCTGTTCAAGGCTTTAAGGGACATTCATGTAGGGACTGAAATAAAATATGACTATGGAGTCAGGAGACATTATTTTCAAGGAGAGGGCCAGGCCTTTGAATGGTTGGACGAATAGGCCATTACAAATAGTGCTTTTTTAAACCTTTATTTATTCTTGACTTGTTTAAATTTTTTTCATATTTATTGTAATAAGATTGTAAATAGTTTTGTACAGTTGTATTTTCTTCTAATGCATAATAAAATTTGTTGTAAAAAAATGGTACATTTTGAACACTTTATTCATTTTAAAAATAGCTGTTTAACTAATAAAGTTTTGCATGGACCGACAGCACCTGCATTTTCTACACACATTTGACCAAACACCAGAGCTCTGCCCAAGTCCAGCCCTAACTGTGCATGTGCCTGACGCACGCAGGTGTAAGTGTCAAATTGCACTGGTTTTCCAAGCATTACATAGTGAATTACTTCAAAATTACATCCAGGTCTATAGGATATTTTGAAGGAAGACACATGCAGTGATTGATCTAATGCATGCACAGACCACTCCTCTTTGCATGCATTACATAGTGGCTTACTTGAAGTTATACTCAAATTGGTATACCTTATGCAAGGCACTCCCTCATTCTCTCAGTACTGAGTTGAGCATTGTTGAAAGCAGACATTCTTGCTATTCTTCTCTGCAAAATTGTTCTCTCAATCTCAAAAGAAATGCCTGTTACATTATGCCAGCTTTGTTTACGGATGTATTCTAGGATGAGCCAGCATCTGGTTGTTTTCCATAAGGTTGAGAAAAAGAAGAGCGGAGGCTTTTGCTCGCTTTGAATTCTGGACGGGTGGACATAAGGAGCTGCACTTGCCCTGTTTCTGGATGTGGCAGGTCAACAACGAGGATCGACCGGCACCTCAAATACCACGTGGAGCTGTCCAGTTATCCAGTTAACCAGTTAAAATTATCTCACAGATTGCAGCACTTAGGGCCACTAACCCAGTGGTTCCCTTGGTAAGCACTCTGGTGCACACTTGCTTCCAGAAATTGAGGAGCCTGATATGCCCTTTAACGAGGATGTGGAAGAGTGCAGCAACCCTGGCTGCAAAGAGATTGTGGAAAAGTTGCGGCTTGAGAACAGCAACCTAAATCAAAGTGTTGACACGCTGACCACTGCCCTGCGTGACGTTACCCGGCGGTACCGTCTGTTGAAGAAGAGGTCAACGTCCAAGGGTGCGGGAAGATTGAGCAAGGCAACCAGGAGGCTCATCTCCTCTCTCGGGTCTGGATGTCACATGTCTGTCCTGTCTTGTGTTGCACATGGGTGTTTATGTTGTGCCATGTGCTGTTGTGATTGTTGATCCCTCCTTCTCGTTACCTGATTAGTGTTTGAGTTGTTCCACCTGTCCCCTCTTGATTTGTTCCCTTTTTAAGTCTCCTCTTGTTTGCAGTATTTGTTGGTTCGTTGTCTTACGTCTCCCAGTTCCTTGTTGATGTGCTTGTTCAGAGTCAGTGTTTGTTTCGTGTTCATTATTATCTTTTCCCCCCTTGTGGGTTTTTGATTTGTGTTTGTACTGTTTTGTTATTAAATCCTCCTTGTTTTTTGCACTTGAGTTCTTTTCCTGTTTTTTGTACGTGCCTTGTGACAGAACGAACCGACCTTTGAGAACTCAGCAACATGGAGGATTTTTTCTGGAGGTATATGGATGACGACGACTTGGATTCCCCAGATTACATCATTTCCACATTTGGATCAACCCAATTCTCTCCGATTGGCGGTGTCAGAAGGACTCCGCCAAACCTGGGTTCCAGCGGGGGGTTTTACGACTTCTCTCCTCCCCCGCTCCATGGCTGGGGAAGAGATTTTCGGGGGGCCCGCCAGGTAATTTTTCGTGGGACCCGGGGAGGTTGTAAAGGAGGAGGAGGTGGTCGAGAGGAGGGTCAACATCACTCTCCATCCTGGCCTCCCTTCGATCCTGGACAGGTGGAAGGCAGTTCTGGGCCGGCTTCTCGCCGTCATGGACGGAGGCGGAGGAGACGCCCGTCTGCCCAGCGAGAGACCGCTCACGTCCCGTCTGCCCAGCGAGAGACCGCTCTCTGCCCAGCGAGAGACCACTCACGTCCCGTCTGCCCAGCGAGAGACCGCTCACGTCACGTCTGCCCAGCGAGAGACCGCTCACGTCACGTCTGCCCAGCGAGAGACCGCTCACGTCCCGTCTGCCCAGCGAGAGACCGCTCACGTCCCGTCTGCCCAGCGAGAGACCGCTCACGTCCCGTCTGCCCAGCGAGAGACCGCTCACGTCCCGTCTGCCCAGCGAGAGACCGCTCACGTCCCGTCTGCCCAGCGAGAGACCGCTCACGTCCCGTCTGCCCAGCGAGAGACCGCTCACGTCCCGTCTGCCCAGCGAGAGACCGCTCACGTCCCGTCTGCCCAGCGAGAGACCGCTCACGTCCCGTCTGCCCAGCGAGAGACCGCTCACGTCACATCTGCCCAGTCTGAGACAGATCCGGAAATGCCCATTTGTGTGGCCGCCAAGGCAGTTACGGACTATCTGGAGCATCTGGCTCGGATCCTAAATATGCCCGTGTCTGCTGTTCCTGAGCCGGAGGCAGAGCCAGTGCCCGTTCCTGAGTCGGAGGCAGAGCCAGTGCCCGTACAGTTTTGGTGTCTGTTCCTGAGCCGGTGTCTGTTCCTGAGCCGGTGTCTGTTCCTGTGCCCTGGCCGCCCGAGGGGCAGTCTCCGCCCTGGCCGCCCGAGGGGCCGTCTCCGCCCTGGCCGCCCGAGGGGCCGTCTCCGCCCTGGCCGCCCGATGGTCTGTCTGCTTCGCCCTGGCCACCCGATGGACTGTCTGCTTCGCCCTGGCTACCCGATGGACTGTCTGCTTCGCCCTGGCCACCCGATGGACTGTGTTTTGCCCTGGTCTGTCTCTCCTGTCCCCCCCCTGGCCGCCCGAGGGGCCGTCTCTGCCCTGCCCGCCCGAGGGGCCGTCTCTGCCCTGGCCGCCCGAGGGGTCCTCACCGCCCCGGCCGCCCGATGGACTGTCTCCTTCGCCCCGGCCGCCCGATGGACTGTCTGCTTCGCCCCGGCCGCCCGATGGACTGTCTGCTTCGCCCTGGTCTGTCTCTCCTGCCCCCCCCCCGGCCTGTCCCGCCTGGGTCGGATGGAGCGTCTGGTAGCCGCTCCGTAGGGAGGGGGTTATGTCACATGTCTGTCCTGTCTTGTGTTGCACATGGGTGTTTGTTATGTTGTGCCATGTGCTGTTGTGATTGTTGATCCCTCTCTCTCGTTACCTGATTAGTGTTTGAGTTGTTCCACCTGTCCCCTCTTGATTTGTTCCCTTTTTAAGTCTCCTCTTGTATGCAGTATTTGTTGGTTTGTTGTCTTACGTCTCCCAGTTCCTTGTTGATGTGCTTGTTCAGAGTCAGTGTTTGTTTCGTGTTCATTATGTTTTCCCCCCTCGTGGGTTTTTGATTTGTGTTTGTACTGTTTTGTTATTAAATCCTCCTTGTTTTTTGCACTTGAGTTCTTTTCCTGTTTTTTGTACGTGCCTCGTGACACTGGAGGTAACCCTTCTGCCCACTCTGGTGCTTCCACCGTGCCATCCAGTGATGTGGAGCCCTCCACCAGCCAGCAGCCACCCGGCTTTCAGGAGCCAGAGAGCCCCCCTGATCATGGGGTGACACTGAGTGAGTAGACTTGCATTCTTTTAACTGGGTGTTTTCTGAAATGTCATTGCCACACTGCAGAAAAAGCTTATTTTTACTTAGTTTTGATTCTTCTTTTGATCTTCATTTAAAAGACTTTTTTAGATATTTGCACTGGAAACAAAACACAAATACTAAGCGAATTGGAAATAATGAAAAATAATATTGTTTTTGTTTGAATTAAAATTATTTTTCTTGTTCCATTAGCAGATCATTTTGGGGTTTTTTTTAAGCAAAAACTTATAAGAAAATCGTTTTTTGGAGTGCAGTACAACACCTGCATTAGAATGTATCATTTAAAGTAAGCAGGGTACCCCCAGGATCCTCCAACTTAAATTCAAGGCTTTTTAAGGCCTTTTTAATACCATTTCAAATGAAATTCAATGCCAACTTCGTACCCATTCCGACAGAAGTATGAGGGGAAAATGTCAAAACTGTATACATTTTAAACCCTAGAAAATAATTATGTACAAGGAGGTTACTTGAATTAAATATATATTGAATTATATATCAGTCATATTTAATACATACGCAACAGCATTGTAGCGCGCACGTGTGTGTAGGCCAGTGTTAATTTTGGCAGCCATTTTTGATTTAGTCTTAGTCTTCAGACGAAAATGCTTATTAGTCTTAATCACATTTGAGTCATCCTGTTTTTTATAGTTGTAGTTGACGAAAAGTCTTAGCATTTTTTGTCAACTTTTAGTCAAACTGCAGTTACTTTACTTTTGGTAAAAACTAAATAAGACCTTTGTAACGAAATCCAAGACTTTGTATACTAAATTCAAGGCTTTTAAGGCCTTAATTTGAGATGATCAAATTCAAGACTTTTTCAAGGCTTTTAAGACCCGCGGGTACCCTGGTAAGTCACTATTTAATACCAGTCACTGCTCTGTGTCTTACTTGAAAATGTACTAGATATCAGAATGTATCATTTAAAGTAAGTCACTATTTAACCCTTAAAAACCGACGGCATCGTCCACGACGCCACACGACTCCTCCGATAAATATTTATTTTATTTTATGAAAATTTGATCGATTTTCTTACCGTTTTTTGCAGCAGAAAGCTAACGAGCTAGCCGTCACGGGGGTGTCTTTCTAGCCTTTACAGAAGGTTTTCTATCCAGCCTGGAACTTGTGCGTCCTTTCAGAGTGTTTCAGCAATAAATCCAAACGCTTATATCCAAGTTTTATTCACTTGATGTCCATAATTTATACATTTTCCGTCATTTTTGCCGCTAGCTCGATGCTAGCTGCCATTTTGGATATTACGTCATGCTTTGCGTGAGGTTGTTGACCAATGACAGGCTGAACCGTCACCCACGTTGGTGTGCGTCATTACGCATGAACCAAGGCTACTATTGTGGAGAGAGAGAGAGACGCACGACACAGTGGTTTCGAGGAGAGAGAGACGCACAGAGAGACGCGAGTTTTGAATAATACACGGATAATAATGGATCGTCAGAGAAACATGGATCTAAAACAAGCGCTGGCCTTTTTTGATGCCATGGACGATGATGGATTTTCTGGAGAAGAGAGCTTTTTGACTGATGAGGAACTGGATTACCAGGATGGTCTAGACCCTGTTGAAGAGTAAGTTCCATTTATTTATTTACTGTAAAAGTATAAAAATAAAAAAAACTAATATAATAAAATATAAATTTTATAAATATGTACAAATAAGTTCTGTAAAAGTAGTATTTCGTTTTTCTATGTTTGTTACAGAGGAGTAAGAGTTGTGGATTACACTTTGTCTCTCAGCCATTGTTTGTCTGAGTTTTTTATTTACTGTAAAAGTATAAAAATAAAAAAAACATAATAAAATATACATGTTCTAAATATGTAAAAATAAGTTTTGTAAAAGTAGTATTTCGTTTTTCTATGTTTGTTACAGATACTGTTTTTCCATTTTTTGGACATTACTGCGACCAACAGTTACTTGCTTCACAAGGAAGTTTGTGCAGAGAAGCAGCAACAGCCCATGACCCACAGGGCTTTTCTGGAGGAGCTGACAGCCCAACTCTGTGGTGTTACAGTTGCTGTTCCCCCCACCCAGCAACAAAGTGACCATGTGCCTGTGCCAACATCAGACCAAACTGAAGCAAGCAAGAAGGCCTCCTATGGTAGAAGGCAATGTGTGAACTGCAAGCAGACAAGGCAGGTCAAACAGGCCACCCCCTGGAAATGCAAAGCCTTTGATGTGGCCCTCTGCGTGATTCCTGATAGGAACTGTTTTGAGGCTTGGCATCAGTGAATTTCATGAGGCCCAAAACGCCTGGACTTCTTTTGAAAAAATGTAAATAGTTTTGGTTCTGTTCAATTTATAATGTTTATTCCTGTGATCCAGGACTCCAAAGACATAAACAAACAATTTTCCAGAGGAAATTTGCTTGGCTTTTATTTATTTGTGTGTGATTTCAATAAATGTTTGAGTGATTCAATTTCCGTTTTATTTTTTCATTTGTCTTTGTGGTCCCATAACTTATTTTACATTCAGGTGACATCAATGCAACACAAATATGCTGAAAGTTCAATTTGTCCTGAAAAAAAAGAGTTGTGTCAATTGTCTGTGCACAAAAGGGTTGACTTTTTACAAGCTTTTTTAGTAAATAACACCAGACGGAAAATTAATTTTAAAAATACCCTTAGGTCTCAGAGATTCACTGCTCTGTGTCTTACTTTAAATGATACATTCTGATATCTAGTACATTTTCAAGTAAGTCACTATTTAATACCAGTCACTGCTCTGTGTCTTACTTTAAATGATACATTCTGATATCTAGTACATTTTCAAGTAAGACACAGAGCAGTTATGGGTATTAAATAGTGACTTACTTGAAAATATACTAGATATCAGAATGTATCATTTAAGTAAGACACAGAGCAGTGACTGGTATTAAATAGTGACTTACTTGAAAATGTACTAGATATCAGAATGTATCATTTAAAGTAAGTCACTATTTAATACCAGTCACTGCTCTGTGTCTTACTTGAAAATGTACTAGATATTAGAATGTATCATTTAAAGTAAGTCACTATTTAATACCAGTCACTGCTCTGTGTCTTACTTTAAATGATACATTCTGATATCTAGTACATTTTCAAGTAAGTCATACATTCTGATATCTAGTACATTTTCAAGTAAGTCATACATTCTGATATCTAGTACATTTTCAAGTAAGTCATACATTCTGATATCTAGTACATTTTCAAGTAAGTCACTATTTAATACCAGTCACTGCTCTGTGTCTTACTTGAAAATGTACTAGATATTAGAATGTATCATTTAAAGTAAGTCACTATTTAATACCAGTCACTGCTCTGTGTCTTACTTTAAATGATACATTCTGATATCTAGTACATTTTCAAGTAAGTCATACATTCTGATATCTAGTACATTTTCAAGTAAGTCATACATTCTGATATCTAGTACATTTTCAAGTAAGTCATACATTCTGATATCTAGTACATTTTCAAGTAAGTCACTATTTAATACCAGTCACTGCTCTGTGTCTTACTTGAAAATGTACTAGATATTAGAATGTATCATTTAAAGTAAGTCACTATTTAATACCAGTCACTGCTCTGTGTCTTACTTTAAATGATACATTCTGATATCTAGTATATTTTCAAGTAGGTCATTTTTTCTTTGTGCACAGATAACATCACGGAACAGTTTCGGCTCAACCAACTAGGGCCAGACCCATCATCTAAACATACTGACAATGTAAATGCCAAAATGTATAGAATTAATCAATTCTTTACACACATGAGTGAGGGTAAGATGAGACTGAGCACCCTGGTCTTCCTGAACGAGACGAGCAGGATTCATGCGTAAGTCATTTTCTTATTATGTGCCTCTTTTAATGCTGTTTTTAAAAAAAATAGATATATATATAATAATAAAAAAGATGAGTGTTCATAGAGGGCGTCTGTTGTTTGTTTGTGTGCAGGTGGGTCGCCTCCCTGTGCAAGGCCCACAAAAAGGAAACAACAATTGAGTATTATATGCAGAACGTGTCTCAGTTCTTGAATTACATATGTGAAACTCCTCCACCTTCCTGTCGGCTGTCAAAGACGGTGCTGATTGGTCTGCGCAGGGAGATGATGAGCATCAGAAAGTCACTGAAGAGAAAGGTTGCCATGCACCGGACTGCGGTGAAGACTGTCAAAGAACAAAAGGTGCTTAGCAAAGCCACACTATTGAAATGTCTGAGCCAGGCCAAGCAGGCCATCCCCAAAATATTGAGTAAGTTTTTTTTTCACCCATTTAACTCATTGTACTGACAGAGAATAAGAAATGTGCAACATGAACACTGAGATTGTGGTCTGTGTTGTTTATAGCCCTCCTGGAAAGTGATAATCCCACCACAGCCCATCAGTGGGAATTCTATGGTCATTTGTCTGCCTACCTGGCAGCCTTATATGGTCACCGAGGGGGGGTCTACCAAAATATGACCACGGAGGTTGAGGAGGCTCAGGAATGCCTTATGGAAATGTATTCCTGGTCAACGTGAGTGTATTACTTTCTTTTTTAGACATCAGGTGACCTCAAATTGTTTAATCTCTGTTCTGAAACTTTTTTTCTGTGTGTGTCAACAGATACTCCAGCACAAGACCAACCAGATGTTTGGGCCCGCACAAATTGCACTCACCAGAGAGGAATTCGACTGGATGCAGCGCTTCCTGAAAATTAGACAAAGACTTCCCGGTGGCAGTCCAGCTAAATTTTTTTTTTTTCACATCCACCACAGATGTCTGCAAAAAGCTAGTGACATATTTCAGAAGCGCTTGGAAATCGACGCGCCTAGACGGAAACCCAAACTTCACGGATGTGAGAACCTCCATCTCCAGCCATGTAAGTGTTTTCTCTCGTTTTGGGGGTTCCTATTTCAGGGACATTCAGTTAGGTGTTGTCTCCTAAAACTGCTTTTGTTTTCTACTTTTTTCTCTCCATTTCTAGGCCAAATTCACTCATTCAGAAACGGACAGAAATAAAATTTCCAAATTCATGTGTCACGACACTCAGACGGCAGACAAGTTTTATGTCACAAACTTGTCTTCCAAGCAGGCACTAGAACACCGGCAGCTTTTTGAGGCTAATCTTAAAGGGGTAGACAACACTGGAGTGGGACTCAAGCGAGTACGTCATCGCCGTAAGATGGACACACCAAGGAAGAGGGTAAGACCATCAGAAGATGACTTCGGCACCACTCCTGAGGAAAGTCCCGAGACCAGCCAGGTAAATAGATATCCTGTGAATGTACTGATTGTGCTGTATTTATTGGCACAATAATGATCAATCCTTCACTGTGAATTTTCTTTTAAAGGAAACAAGGGGGCCAGATGATGCGCCAGGGAGCAGCAGTGAAGGCCAGCGAGATGATGCGCCAGGGAGCAGCAGTGAAGGCCAGCGAGATGATACGCCAGGGAGCAGCAGTGAAGGCCAGCGAGATAAACCAGTCCAGTTTTAATTTCGCCTTTGAGGTCATCGATTAAGATGAAGCAAAGACAATGCCACATTTCGCAACTTAAGGTCAAACAGGTTGCAACAATTGCCCTGCAGAAGTCAGTAAATAAAAAAGTAAAGAGGGCCATACAAAAACGTAGACAGAAAAAGTGAAGGCCTTTCCTCACCCCCCCCCCCCCCCCAAGCTCCCAGTTTGACCAGTGTTTAATTTAATGTTTACTAAAATATTTTTTTTATGTTCTTTCTTTTTTATATACTTTATATTATATGCTTTATTAACCTGTTATTTTGATTAATAAAAATTGTGTGTGATTTTTCATTATAATAAAACTTGTTTGCTGTGTGAAAATGTCCGTCATTTTTTTTTTTCTTTTATTATTGTTGGTTCAATTCATCAGTCACTTATACAGGTCTTTGACACAAATGCCAGGTAACTTATGTGGTAAGGACAGGTAAGCTTATCTGACACAACTGTACATTGCAACAAAAAAATCTTTTCGTATTTGTGTGTTGTTTCCAGTCCAAATATTTAAAAAGTCTTAAATCAAAAAGCATAAAATGAGTAAGTGCCTTGAGATCTTATGTCTTAATTTATTTCCACAGAAAACAATACATAATATCTTATGGCATGGTAAATGACAGTCAATGCTTTTTGATATAAGACTTAATGGTTTTCGTCTATCTTATCTATCTGAATATGCTATATTAATAGGTCATTTTTCATAATAATTTAAGATGTTCTGTGTGCTTACAACATATAAGGAGACACATTTTGAAATCAATGCAATTTATTACAACTGAAAGAAACATTTAGTGCAAAAGTTAAGAAAAAATATGAATTAAAAAGTCTTAAAATGTATACACTTTAAAGTGTTAAACAAACACACACGCACATACATATTTAAAATGTGATCTTTTTTGTTAAATATACTAAACATAAAAATCAAAAAAGTAAGAAACATGTTTAAAAAAAATGTTAGAATTAAAGTTAGAATGCCATTTATTTTTTATCTTTTTCATAAATGAACATTTCTAATAATAATTTAATTATTTCGTTTTTTATTTATGTATTTTTTTTTAATAGCCTATAGGCCTAGGCTACTGTATTTCCAACACAACCAGTAGATTTATCACTGTTCATTAGGCTATAGCACATCTGTGAAATCATCTCTGAGCCATAGGCTGCCTGGGTAACATGAACATATTTATATTACGATTCCAAAGAGGCCTGTGGCATTCGGATCCGCTCAGTTTTCACCGAGATATGGTTTTCACAGAATTTGCTGGGATAGTGACGTCACCCGCGTCTCATCTCGCGGACAACATTATAAACGCGCGCGTTGGTTTTCGACAGATATCTCGGTCAATCCGCCGCCAGAAATTATGAAACTTATATTGTTATTTTCAGTGCGAATAGACGATTATAACGAGGCCCATGGCATTAGGATCAGTTCAGTTTTCGCCGAGATAGATTTTTCATTCTTTGAATTTAAAGAGATTAGGCTGGGCAACACATTTTAAATGTTTTTCTTTTTTGTTAAATATAGAAAGATATATAAATATTGAAAAATGTAAGACAAATGTTTAAAAAATGTTATAAATATTAGAATTATAAGGTTGTTTCTCCGTAGATAATATAAGTATAGTTATAACGTCATTTCTCTATTCAGTCAAGATGTTCTGTGTGCTTACAACATACAAGGAGACACATTTTTAATCAAAGCTATTTATTAAAATTGAAATAAAAGTTCTGCGAACATAGTGCAAAAGTTTAGAAAAATATGAATTTCAAAGTCTTAAAATAAACAAACACACACACACATTTAAAATGGGATCTTTTTGGTTAAATATATAAAATATACCAATAGGAAAATTGAAAAATAAGAAAAATAGTAAATAAAAATAGTAACAAAAATATGCCTAGTTGTGCAAGGTTCGACTAGTGCAGTTAATGGATGTTATCCATCAGATCTAACTCTAATAAAGTGTTGAAGTCCAATGTCCTGAAACCTCCATGTATTGTGTCTCCGTGATCTGTCCCTGTAAAAACAAACCATCACTAATTACCAATGTTATGACAAATGAACACTAACCCTGCAGCACAAGAGACCCATCCTGCATGTCATCTGGACGGCCAACGTCTGGGGCAGAATCATCAGGCAGGTCTGGCAATTCTCCTGTTAAATTATGTATTTTTTTTAAGTCTCATTCTGTACAATAAAGTCATTTTCAAATAAGACTGCAGATTGATCACTTACTTAAAAATGTAAAAAAAATGTCTTCATTCTGTGCTGATTGCATTGCATTTAAATCTCCTGTTACATCCAGGGTACTGGCCATAGGAGTTTCAGTGTTAGTTTCCCTCAAGGTTTTCAGCTGATCCAGCGTGACCTTCCACTTCAGGTCCCTGATCATGCTGGCAGCCATAGGAGCCTAAGAAAAAAACAGTTTAGTGTATAATAACAACAACCACATTGTAATTAAATTGTAATATTAGTGTAAAAAAGCTGTAACAACACATTGAACACATGTTAAAAGAAGTGTTTACATTACACAACTTTTGAATATCTTTCTCAAAACATTGAACAAGCTTTTGAACTGGGCTAGAGGAACAGTTGAGAGAGTACTTACTGTTAGATTTGGGTGTCCCTTTTTCAAGTGCCTTTCGATGAACGTGAAGTTCCTCAAACATACAGGACAGCTTAAATTTCTTAATTTGACACGTCCTCTGGCCCATCTGATTAAAATCTGCCGCTCCTTCAGATTGTGGATGTGGTGTGCAGACCTCAAATGATGCCTTAAATGGGCAACATTTGCGGGGCACATTGGGCATTCCATCACCATCTATGAACGTGTAAATTAAGTTATTTCAATTAAAAAGAATCATGCACAACGATCAAATAAAGAATATTCAACTTACATTGAAAATTGCTGCAAAGAAAAGATGTCCTGGATTGGTGCTGCTCCTCTGACATCTAACCTGTAATGACCTTACCTGGGCATTCGAGTGCCCTATTCACCTCAGGCCATTAGCATTTGAATAGGTGATCCAGGCTGGAGTTCAGGAGCAGTCAATATGCACCCTAATATACACCATTACAGACCCTTCAGGTTGGCTATAAACTTATTTGCAAAGTCAGTATTTTGCAGGCAACGTTGAGGAAGATAACTCATCTTTTTGATCTTTTTCATAAATGAAAATTTCTTATAAATATTTTATAATTTTTTTCTTTTTTTAATAGTCTATAGCTATAGGCCTACTATAGAGCAGTAGATTTATCACTGTTTATTATAGCACATCTGTGAAATCATCTCTGAGCCATAGGCTGCCTAGGTAACATGAACAGATTTATATATTATACATTTATTCTTTATTCATTTACATCGTGGGTGAGTAATGGTTTTATTTTGCTTTACTGACCCTTACTATTATTAATGTTATGGAAATAAGTCTATTATGATCATCAGGCCTGTATTCATTTGGTCAAAGACACAGGAAATATTTGGTTAAATGGATTCAAAAAGTGAATGTAAAGATTTATATTGTTAGTAAAGATTTTGATTATTATTTTGAATTCTTTGGTAACTGATCAAGAAACTACAGGCTTGATGATCTTCTTTCAAATAAAAATAATAAATGTGGCATTTGTGTTAAATAATAGTAATACTAGCAAAATGATGAGCGACAGCGGTGTTGTCACATCAGGAGTGAGTGAAGAGGTAAGTGTAGAAATAAGTATTGATAGGAAATGCGTTGTTGTTTGGCAAAATCTTAATCTTTATTAACTTGGTTTATAACAAATTAAAGCTTGTGGTAATAATTCACATTTCATAGATTTTTTTCACTGTTTTTTTTTCTTTCCCAAGGCAACCACTGAGATTATAAGCCGTACTGTGAGTACACTTGTCATTAAACAGTGCATCTGTTTTAGACAGAGATTATCGTATGATGTGCAGTTGGAAGATGTTGTATTGTGTTATTTTGCAGGACACTGAAC
Source organism: Meda fulgida (assembly GCA_030578275.1). Lineage (NCBI taxonomy): Eukaryota > Metazoa > Chordata > Actinopteri > Cypriniformes > Leuciscidae > Meda > Meda fulgida. The sequence continues at coordinate 803,172 of JAROOJ010000064.1, read as the reverse complement.
ACCCATCCTCCTCGAAGGAGGTCATAGGAGGAGGTAATATTCCTCCTCTTCCTCCACTTCCTCCTCCCCCTCCCCACAACAGCCCCAATTTGCCCCGACATCCGCCCCGCCATGCACCCCCATCTCCTCCACGGCCTCTTGTTCATGCTTTGGATGAGGTATGGACACATTCAATTTAGGCTGTCAAACTCTCAAGTTGCAATTGTGTGTTATTAATTTTTCGTTTGATTTTTATTTCTCTCCAGTATTTTGCAGACGACGAAGAGGAGGATGACTGATATGTTTTAAATAAAAATAAATATTTTATATATCATTATGGTCTACTATTCTCTTTTTTTTTTACAAATATACTTTAAACTATTTGTTTGCCTGAAAATCTATATAATATTAGGAGCTCTGTCGAATAAGTTACAGGACGGATACAGTCGGTGAAGTCCAAGCTGTAACTTATCTGACAGGGTACCTGTAGGCTGTTCATGGACAGTACATTAAATCAGGGGTTCTCAACCTTTTGCAACTCATGGCCAGTAGTATATACCATATACCTTCTGTCAAAAATGATTGATTGACAGGTGGGCGTGGCTATCCTTTGATCTTCCCCGCCCCTTCCGGTTCCTCCCCTTCCTGTCCCGCCCTTCCGGTTCCTGTCCCACCCCTTCCTGTTACCTTTGACCTAGTTCCGCCCCTTCCGGTTCCGCCCCTTCCTGTTACCTTTGACCTAGTTCCGCCCCTTCCTGCTTCCTTTGACCTAGTTCCGCTCCATCCGGTTACAGCTTCTGTCAAATTGATGGATGGTGACAGTTAGTTTGATCGTTTGAAGTTCATTTGATCAAGAAAAGGGGGTATTGGCCTTTGATGTTAACATAAGCTTTGATGTTACAGTTACAAAGTGATGTGACAGTTAGTTTGATCAAGAAAAAGTGTGACAGTTAGTTTGAGGTGTATTGTCTTTGATGGTGACAGTTAGTTTGATCGTTTGATCAAGAAAATGGGGTATAGGATATAGGACAGATAGTTTGAGATGTATTGGCTTTGATGGTGACAGTTAGTTTGATCGTTTGAAATTGATGTTTTATCACCGCACCCCTCCATGTTCGTGAGCTTATCAAGGGCAGCTGTGAAAGTGATAAGAAAAATTTTTGCAAAAACAGTTAAAAAATGTATTAGAGAGTTGAAGAATATAAAACATACAGCTTATGTAAAACCTCACAAAAAGAAGTTAAAATAAAATAGAGCCACAAAAAAATGCAAACAGTTAAAAATGTATTAGAGAGTTGAAGAATATAAAACATACAGCTTATGTAAAACCTCACACAAAAAGTTTGAATAAAATGTAGAACTATTCACTGAACCAAGCATTTCAGTCTAAATAAAATGGTGGAAGTTTATCTGTTCCGTAAAAGTATATAAAATAAAAACTTACAAAAACATCACACAAAAAGTTTAAATAAATGTAGAACAATTCACTGAACCAAGCATTTCAATTTAAATAAAATCTTACTAAAACCTCACACAAAAAGTTTAAATGAATGTAGAGCTATTCACTGAACCAAGCATTTCAGTTTAAATAAAATGGTGAAAGTTTATCTGTTCTGTAAAAGTATATAAATAAAATCTTACTAAAACCTCACACAAAAAGTTTAAATGAATGTAGAGCTATTCACTGAACCAAGCATTTCAGTTTAAATAAAATGGTGAAAGTTTATCTGTTCTGTAAAAGTATATAAATAAAAACTTACAAAAACATCACACAAAAAGTTTAAATAAATGTAGAACAATTCACTGAACCAAGCATTTCAATTTAAATAAAATCTTACTAAAACCTCACACAAAAAGTTTAAATAAATGTAGAACAATTCACTGAACCAAGCATTTCAATTTAAATAAAATCTTACTAAAACCTCACACAAAAAGTTTAAATGAATGTAGAGCTATTCACTGAACCAAGCATTTCAGTTTAAATAAAATGGAGCCACAAAAAATTGCAAACAGTTACAAATTTATTAGAGAGTTGAAGAACAAAAAAAAACATACAGCTTATGAAAACAATGCAAATGTATGAATGACCTTGCACTGTCTCAAAAACATAGTGAGCGAGCGTCTATGTATGTGTGTGTGTGTCTTTGTCAAATCAGGAATTCCCCTCCCTCCGCATTGCTGAGGACCTTGGAAGTTCATCTCACACAGAAGTTGAAAAAGCATTATGTTCATTTAAATGAAATGGTTATAAAATTTACATTTAGTCATTCACAAATATTTGACACTGACTCAAGTTGAAAAACCAGGCTGTTGAATTAAAAGTATATAAATTAAACAAAAATAAAATCATCTTACTGTTTCACCATGGTTGAAAAAAAAAAAAACACAAGTGTTTCCCCTGAAGTCTTTTCTCTCTGTCACACCAGCGTGTGGCTGGACTGGTATCTGGTTTTGTGACACGTTCCTGAGCCCATTGAAAAGCATTGTGTTCCTTTAAAAGTGTATAAATTAAAATATATCATATATCAAATAAATAGTTTACTACTTTAACTAAAGTTGAAAAGCATGCTGTTCATTAAAAAATCTTACTAAATCACTGAAGTTGAAGATCATTCTGTTCATTTAAAATAAATATTTGACAAAATTTACTGTACCAATTATGTTAGATTTAGATAAAAATAAAATCATCTTACATTTTCACCAGGGTTGAAGTAGCTCCTATCACATAGATGTCCATATTGACCATTTAAAGTTGAAAAGAACCCCAGAGTATTTCTCTCTTTCTCTCTCTCTCTCAGACCAGCGTTTGACAGTCACAGGGGTGTGTTCAGTGATCAGAATGAGACTGTGAATGTTTTGCTAAATTTATTTCATAGTGTATAAGCATTAAAAGTTTGAAATAGATATTTTTAAAAACATGATTTTAATTAAATTCATAAAAACAAATATGCTATATCGATGGTCTCTGGGGAAAACTTGACTATGTTTTTATTTATTTATCAGGGTGCATGTAAAGAACTTTGAACTTTGCGGCTCTCACAAGTTATCTCACACATTGGGGTGAAATGTTTAATAATTCCTCCAGTAGTATCTGTGAGAAAATCCCCACACAGGCCTAACTGTAGTGAGAGAGCAACAATGAAGACTTTTAGAATCTGTGACGCCTCAGGCCGAGCCTCATTGATAGCCTGCTTATAAGCTCCTTCCGATCACCAGCACATCTTCAGAGAAATACGTTACATGACAATAATGTTAGCTTCAGGATATAGGGTAACGGAGCAGATGAGCCTCTGTGCATCATGCAATGTTAGTCTGCTTTTCAGAGATACTAAATTCATGTAAAAAGCAGAATCTTAAAAGTTTAAATATTTTAAGATGAAAAGACTGTTTAAATTAAATCTTTAAAGTTTTAATACAGTTCTATATTCTATTTATCTTTTTGAAGATTACTGTAATGATTTTGTTTAACGGTGAGCTAAATTGTAATTGTTATTAATATAGCCATAATGATTTTTGTACTGTAACAGCATATTCTATCCCGTACACCTGAAGCACGACCGTCACAGAAAACTGCATTTTTACATTGTTTTTTTACATACTGTTTTGCACTCTCACACACTAAGTTAAAATAAAAACTAAAATTAACTAAAGTATATAACTCAATGTATAATGACAAATGTATTCATACAAATTAAACATTGTTTTATCTAAATTAATATATATACAAATTATATACTGTATATAAATATAAAAACTCCTTACATTTTCATAGAGATGAAGAAGTAGAAGAAACTAGATATATGCAATGATAAAAAATAATCCAAAAAGCCAATAGTTTAAGATGTCATAAACAAAAACCCTCCCAGATCCTTCAGCGATAAACTACAGGGTGAGATGAAGCTTCACACCCGCACAGAGACAGAGGAGTTTCAGGCCAGATGAGCCTCTGGGACACAGTGCCCCAGCATATGTAAAGGTAGTCTTCTTTCCAGTGTTTTATTCATAATAAATTCATTTAAAAGCATGATCTTAAAAGTTTAAATTTGATCTTTTAAAATGAAAAGACTGTTTAAGTCAAATCTATAAAGTTTTATTAAAATCGTATCTTCTATTTATCTTCTACTTCTGTATGATATAAATGAATTTCATAAATTTAACCTAAGGTATTATTTTTTACTAAACATCATTTGTTCCAAAAATTAAAAATTGTTATAAATCAAGAACTGTGCTTTGGCGTCTTAGATCTTATTTCAAACAGTATTTTTGTGCATGCGACATGAAACATGTTGTCACAATGTTTTTGTTGCTGTTGTTCTTAAAGAAATCCCATTTAGATTAAGTTGTATCATTTAGAAAATCACCACACATTTTCAGAGACGCGATGTGCCTCTTTGGTCCATGACGCTGCATAAGTAAAGTTTGAATTAAGACGAGTAAAATTAAATATTCGCTCAAGACAAAGCATGATCTTACTTTTTCTACGGTAGCTATGATCTATTGTACGTATAAGATCATTTTTACTTTTCTTGTGTCTCCCAAACTATCCTTAATCATTGTGGAAACACACAGGGTGAACCCCTTTACTGAGAATATACTATCGGTTAACTACTCAAAATATATGTCGAATTTTAAAATGTTAGCCTTTGTTGATGCGACAGGCTGTCTGTTGGCCGTATGAACAGACTTTGGGAGAGCTGATGATACTATAGCGGGAGGCATCCCCTTTGACCTCCTCGATTTTCTAGGCTTTTTTGTCCAATACCCTACAACTTAGTCCTTAATGGTACGCTGTGTAGGAATTTCTGCCATCTAGCGGTGATATTGTATTTTGCATTCAAACGAATAGTGCTCTCTAGCGCCTCGCTTTTTTAAATGCGTGCACTTCACTTCCTGCTCAGCTGCTGTTCGGACGCTCTTGCTTACTGCTCCGCGCTTTGCTCTATTGCTTTTATATTTTTATATTTTTATCTCCTTTTATCACCTAATTTTAACTTCAGCAAATCAGCACAGTGCTCAAACGCTTGGATTACTACTACTACAAAAAAAAAGCAGAATTATTTTATTCGACTATCCTCCCACTGAAAGCTTACATTCCGGGGAAGAGAAAACACAACTGCCTACATTCATAAGGATAAGAAAATGCCTCCTCTGGAATCTACTTGCTGCTCTAACTGCCACAGACTTCTACAAAGGATTGCAGTTCTTGAAACAAAGTTAATTGCGGGACCACCAAACCAGACGGGACACACAACAGAGCTTCGTCATGGACGCCCTCAGCATACAGCCGGTGAGTCCCATGAATCTCATGCTCCTCGACAGGCTATACTGAGTGTAGAGAAACAAGCCGATCGACTTACAAATCGATGGTACAAACAGGGAGCGAGACCCAAAGGCACTCGAGACATCAGATTGTCACGAGCATCATATATTGCTGCAGTAGCATCCTCTACCCCAGATACGGCTCTGACAAGGATTGCAAACACTGGTCTCCTACCACCGCCTATATATCTTGAGAACAGATTTGAAGTATTAATGAATGAGGAATCCCCAAATTTGATGAATGTGATCGAACACAGACTGAATCAGCCAGTAGCTAACACTGATGCTAACTGGCGCTCGAGGTCGAGCAGACAGCGGCACTCAGCTGTGCAGCCGGACCCAGGACTCTGATAGTGGGCGACTCCATAATCAGAAACATTAGTAGCAGGGATACAACTACATGCTGCCTTCCACAAGCAACAACTTCTGATGTAAACAGAGAACTTCAGGACATTCTGATGAAACATAAGACTCCAAATCGACTCATCATTCATGTGGGGAAGAATGATATTCATAAAGAGCAGTCGGAACTCCTTAAGAAGGATTTCAATGAACTTTTTGAAACACTTAAAAGACTGAAAGTTCAAACATTCATCAATGGACCACTCCCAGCAAGAGGAACAAACAGGTTTTCACGGTTGCTAGGGCTTAATACATGGCTGCAAAAAACCTGCTATGTAAAAGGAGTGAACTTCATTGACAACTTCAATCTTTTCTGGAGTCAGAGGCAACTGTTTCAACAGGATGGCCACCACCCAAACAAACTTGGTTCAAGAGTGCTAAAAGACAATATCTACTTCTCCCTCCGTCATCCTTCTGCAATGTGTGCCAATCCACTCAACCTGAATGGCACACACACACCTGGATACAGTATGAATGACCACAGGATTTCACTTCAGCACCTGAATGGGCATGCGGTTGACACATCACACAAGGACAATGATAACACCACTCAGCCACAACAACCTCTGCTCACGGACACAATCTCAGCTGAGCTCTGCCCACAGAGCTCACCACAGACAGACTGTGACATACTAGCACTGCTCCAAGATTCAGCACCCAAGGACGACTTTCTGGAAAACAGCGAGGGAAACCAGGACAGCATATTACAGCCTCCAATAACACCAGAGCAACAGCCCCTCTCACCAGACAGTTTCTCCATCTCTCCAGCATCTCCACTTCTGTGCTTCTCAGAGACAACCGGTGTATGCTGGAACTAGACTTTCCCACTCTTTTGCTGCAAGCCCCCAGATACCAACCAAAAAACGGCAGGCCCCACAAGCACCAAAGCCTGCAGGCCCAGCTCGCCCTCCCCCTCCTCCTGCGAGAGCTCTTCGGCCTCTGCCACAGCGCCAGGGCACACACCCTCCTCCATCGGCTCGAGGTGAACCAAAAACAACTGATACCAGCTCTCATTGATATGTGTCGGGTTCCCGCTACGATAACAATAACTTTCTCAAATGTTTACAGAACAAGTGGGAACCCAGTGTGCCTGTATCTTTATCTTTCTCTATTGTTGTTCGATTACATGACAGAAAGTCTAAGGCCCTCAAAAGCCGTACCGCAAACCCATTTAATCTGGTGCCTATTACACGCCAAACCAAGATTGCTGTGGGGACAAAAAATAAGACTGTTAAGTTAGCACTTTTAAACATCCGCTCACTTAAAAATAAATCACTTCTAGTCAACGACTTAATAACCACATACAACCTGGATTTTATGTTGCTAAATGAAACTTGGCTAGAAGACAGCTGCAGTGCAACAGTCCTCAATGAAACGGCCCCTCCTAACTTTACTTTTATGAGTGTCTGCAGAGCTGTAAGAAGAGGTGGAGGTTTAGCTGCTCTTTTTAAAGCTGTCTATCAATGTAAGCAAATATCATTTGGGAATTACCCGTCTTTCGAATATCTGGGTATTGTGTTTAAAGGTGCTCCACGCATTTTACTTATCATTGTATACAGGCCTCCAAAATACTCTCCAGCCTTTGCTGAAGACTTTACAGAACTGTTATCAACAATTTCCTCAGAGTTTGACCGTTTTGCTATTGCTGGAGATTTTAACATTCACATAGATAATGCAGAAACCAATATGGCAAAAGAAATCAAAACTGTTTTAAAAACTTTTGATCTGACTCAGCATGTACATGGACCCACACATAATCGTGGACACACTCTAGATTTACTTATCAGAAAGGGTCTAAACATTTCATCGATTGTTATTAAGGACGTAGCACTGTCTGATCATTTTTGTATTTTCTTTGATATATTGATCTCTCCTGCCATTGAAGCTAGATCTGTGTCTGTCAAGAAGAGATGCTTAAATGAGAACACTAGTGTACTATTTATGAAGGCTATATCTTTAACACCAAGCATATCTGCTGACTCTGTTGATTTTCTCCTTGATTCTTTTAACTCAAAAGTTAAGTGTAATTGATGATATTGCTCCTGTGAAAGTCAGGAGAAAGAATGGCAGACAGAAAGCACCTTGGAGAAACTCAACAACAGTGCAAAATATGAAAAGACAATGCAGAAAAGCAGAGCGCATGTGGCGGAAGACAAAACTTGTAGTCCATTATAACATCTACAAAGACAGCATCCATGCTTTCAATAAGGAACTAGGCAAAGCTAGACAGACTTTCTTCTCAAATATTATAAACAGCAATATAAACAACACACGCACTCTTTTTGCTACTGTAGAGAGACTGACAAACCCCCCAGACCAGATTTCCAGTGAAATGCTCTCAGACAGCAAGTGCAGTGAGTTTGCTTCTTTCTTCTCTGAGAAAATCAATAATATCAGAAAGGTGATCAGCAAATCCTTGAGCCGCACTGGGGTCAGACAGATCAGACAACAGCCTGAGAAAGTAGTCACTATGTCTGATTTCAAAGAAATTGATGGCAAAATTTTGGAAGAAATCGTACAGCACCTTAAAACATCAACCTGCGCCCTTGACGCACTTCGCACATCTTTCTTCAAAACTGTGTTACACAGCTTAAAAGCAGATCTCCTAGAAGTGGTAAATGCCTCACTTCTCTCTGGGAGTTTTCCGAACTCCCTGAAAACTGCAGCTGTCAAGCCCCTCCTGAAAAAGAGCAATCTGGATAAGACCATATTAAACAACTATAGACCGATCTCAAATCTTCCTTTCATAGGCAAGATCATTGAAAAAGTTGTCTTCAATCAGCTGAACAAATTCTTAAGCTCGAATGGATACTTTGACTACTTTCAATCTGGTTTCCGACTGCATCACAGCACAGAGACAGCGCTCATAAAGATAATAAACGATATTCGCTTAAATACTGACACAAGCAAATTATCAGTTCTAGTACTACTCGACCTCAGTGCTGCATTTGACACTGTCGATCACAACATACTTCTTGACAGGCTGGAAAACTGGGTCGGGCTTTCTGGGATAGTCCTAGAATGGTTCAGGTCATACTTAGAAGGGAGAGGTTATTATGTGACTGTAGGAGAGCAAAGGTCTGAGTGGACATCTATGACATGCGGAGTCCCTCAAGGCTCAATTCTTGCGCCACTCTTATTCAACCTGTACATGCTCCCAATGAGCCAAATAATGAGAAAGAACCAAATCTCTTACCACAGCTATGCAGACGACACAGCTCTACTTAGCCCTATCGCCTAACGATTACAGCCCCATTGACTCCCTTTGCCAATGCATTGATGAAGTAAACAATTGGATGTGCCAAAACTTTCTTCAGTTAAACAAAGACAAAACTGAAGTCATTGCGTTTGGAAACAAAGATGAAGTTCTCAAGGTGAACGCTTACCTTCAGTCTAGGGGTCAAACAACTAAAAATCGAGTCAGGAATCTGGGTGTGTCTCTAGAGTCAGACCTTAGTTTCAGTAGTCATGTCAAAGCAATAACTAAATCAGCATACTATCATCTGAAAAATATTGCAAGAATTAGATGCTTTGTTTCCAGTCAAGACTTGTGCATGCTTTCATCACCAGCAGGGTGGATTACTGTAATGGACTCCTCACTGGCCTTCCTAAAAAGACCATTAGACAGTTGCAGCTCATACAGAACGCTGCTGCCAGGATTCTGAGCAGAACCAGAAAATATGAACACATCACACCAGTCCTCAGGTCTTTACACTGGCTGCCAGTTACATATAGAATTGATTTTAAAGTTTTATTACTGGTATATAAATCATTCAATGGCCTAGGACCTCAATACATTGCAGATATGCTCACTGAATATAAACCCAACAGATCACTCAGATCACTAGGATCACATCAGCTAGAAATACCGAGGGTTCACTCTAAGCATGGTGAGTGTGCTTTTAACTACTATGCCAGCCGTAGCTGGAATCAGCTTCCAGAAGAGATCAGATGTGCTCCTACAGTAGTCACATTCAAATCCAGACTCAAAACACATCTGTTTACCTATGCATTTACTGAATGAGCACTGTGCCACTGCTCGTCCGACTGTTTGTACTGTATTTTATTTAATGTTTTAATTATTCTGATTTTATTTGATTATTTCTGTATTTTATCTTTTATTCTAAACTGTTTTAATTTTTCTGATTTCTTTTGTTTTAATTTCTTCTATGTAAAGCACTTTGAATTACCATTGTGTATGAAATGTGCTATATAAATAAACTTGCCTTGCCTTGCCTTGCCTACGTTAGCCGTTATATGCCAAGAAGCTTTGACAGCATGTCTTCCAATAGCACTTCATCGAGTTTAACTATTCATGTTCTACTGTTATGCTGCCTACATAATGAATTACACAACCACGGAATGAAAACGCTTGTAATTTAGACCGTAACATTGACTTACCTGTCGAGAAGAAAGCAGACAACTTCTCCTTCATAGCTCTATCCACCTCGGAAAAGCTATCCTCATATTTACCCTCGTTTTGAATTTGCTTTAAATTAAATTTTATGCTTTATCACGGCTACGAGGATTGCATTATGAAGTACTGTGCAGTGCAGCCTTTCAGACGCCTCTCCCTGAGCGCTTCAGATGGTTTCAGTCAGCCGGCTCTGAACGAAAAGGTTGGCTAGTTGAGCTAGGCTAGTGCTTTTTGTCCCTCTCATGCTATTATAGTTTTTCAAGATGGCGGAACGACACGGAGGCCTCCATGGACTTACCCGTACCATGTAAATAATGATAAGAAATTCTTTGCTTACGAGGATAAGTCAGTTCGTTTGCAAAGTTAATTTGACACCAATGAGAACATATTTATGAATAAACCATTGATATTAGCTAATAAAATACTTAAAAAAAACTACCATAAGTTTAATTTCAGATATGTAAATTACAAAACTCAATTTTTCAAACACGAATCGAGTGAATCTACGCATCTTCAGAAGTCATAACTTCAAACCAAAAGATTAAAAACCAAAGATTAAGTTAAATGACAGTAGTTTGCAACGTCCCTAGCTGATTCTTTTTGTTTTATAAATTTACTTATTTCTACAAATATCAGCCTGATAAATATGTACTTAATACACGATGAAACAAGATAATCATTCTACCAATTACGTCTGACACAATGTTTTTTAAGAAAAGTGGTGTTTTAATATGCTAAACCAAACTAAACCAGATGATTTTTCTTTTGACAAACCTACAGAAATGCATCTCGAATACTAAGTTTCAGGCATAGTGCAAACAGTCAATGTTTGAGAAAGTGTAATCTTTGCGAGCTCTCAATCACAAACGCTAAACTTTGTGGTGGGCATAGCTTTACTAAAGGAAAATATTATGGAAGTAATTTTCAAACCGTAATTATATAACATTTATATTTTATTAATATTAGGGTTTCATGTTGATTTAAAGTATTTGTTATTAATTAATACCTTTATTTTTAACTTACACTTCAATATCCAGCACAAAATTGTGTTTAAAAATTATTGTCTGACCCCAAATAATTAGATGTAATGTGTAATGTTCACAAGCTACAGTTAGATATTCTCCTGAATAGTATGTGTGTAAATAGTAGTGCTTAAATCTTTGGCTGTATTTTGTCACACCGTAGCGATGCAAAGTACCGTACTATGGACTAACTTTAAAACATAATCTTTACACAGTAATTCAAAAGACCAAAATCACTAAGAAAGGTGTCAGGATTCAGACCAGGAGACAGAGGTAAGTGATGAACTCAAACTTTCTTTATTTTTTCAAACAAAAGGTAAATATTCGAAATTGCAGATGCTCATAAGTGCTCATGGAAAAGGGAGTGTGGCAGGAACGAATCCAGGTGAATAACTCCTGTTCTTAGTGCAGAAACGTGTGTGAATCTCGTGGATCAATAACCCTCCTTTCTCTCTTCACAGATCATCTCGGGACAGACAGGATTCAAGAAGGGCTACAGGTGAGTTGATCCAGTATGTGCAATCGGTGATAACTTAACCAGTTCAATGATACCTTCACTTTCACTTGTAGAGAATCCGGGGGGAAGTGAGACTAGTTTGTAGATTCCAGGAGACAGGGAACGAGAGTCATGGAGCATATCCTGGGAACAGCAGAACAAGGATAGCAGGATTAGTATCTTACAAGTGTATATACTTCTCGTCCGTTGTTGGAAGATGACTCAGAGCGCGATCATCGGAGACTGGATAAGGGTCCTTTCCTGTCGGAGGCTTGACGAAGACTGTGAGTAAACTGGGTGTTTTTATACTGACTGGGAAGTGATCGTTGAGTGGAAAACAGGTGTTGGTGATTAATAATCTGGGGACAGGGATCTTTGCGTGGTGGTTTGTGAGGTCTCTGATTGGCTCCTGACAAAAGGAGGGTTGAAAAGCACTGTTTATAATAAATAGACAAAAGTTTGCAAATGATGGTTTTATTACTAGTACTATTCAGATAGCTAGCCGATGTCACTGTTTCACATTTTGTATGTTGGACCGTATGTGTTTTAGGTGAAGACTTTTCTTTGAGAGCCGTCAACATTCAGTGTTTATAGGAATAAATGACTTTAATAATTTAAGTGATACTATTTTTGTTTGAGAACTAACAGAACTAACAGATTGATACTTTGTTTAGTGCAACTTTCCCTCTATGTTGTGGAATCACACAAAAGTATTAACATGCTGTAAGTATTACTCACTTATAAGTAGCCTATTAACGTGAAAAGTAAGCGCATGCTGTTTTACACTTAAACTATTACAACAGAATCCCACCTGACTATTGCACTGAGAAATGCATATTCATTAAAGCTCGAGGCTGTTAAACAAAGTTCGGTAAAACCTGCAGATAACATTGCACAAAGTAAATTCTAGTGATCAACTTGCTAAAAAAAAGTAAATACAACATGAGCCATACAGAAAAGCCACTTGTGATCAGTTTTCTATGTTTGTAATTGAAATTTTATATACTAGTCAATTAGGCCGTTTACATCTTGCTTCTTTTTGTTTTTGTACAGTTTGCAAAAACTATAGTCTCCGAGCATGGTCAAACATATAGGAATTTATGAAAAACATGCACAAATATAGCATAAAGAGAATTACGGTCCTTCTATATGAGAGTGTTCAAGACTAAACAAATCATATTTCTTTTAGAATATTATTTCTAAAATTAGTTATTATTTTCATATTTCTGCTATGTCTACGAAACATGAAAGATGAGTATTGCTGTTTTTCTGTTACCTAAAACTATTATACTTCAAACTCGTCTAGCTATTGCCCATTTCACAGCACAGATACACAGTTATTTTGTGTATGTGACTAAACAACGGTTAAGCTAATGAATTACCGTTGATATTTTTACGTGAAATGTGGGATGATTCATTTTTTATCGAGTTTTAGGCATGGGGTCTTTTAGGCCTGATCCAGAAAACAGGCGTTGTGTTTTAAGTCTTAATAATTCTTCTTCTTTTTATTTCAACATGTGATAAGCAGTTTTGGCCTCATCAGCAGACGAAATGTTTTAACATATCGTAAATTTCAATTGTTAGATACATTTTATCTAGCCTAACTATCAGCAGTTATATGTGAAACACGCTCAGTCGCATTAGAGTTGGATTCTTGTTTATATTGAACATTGTTATTGAACCGCATGTTTAACAGAGCTATATAGTGTTCTTAAATTGTTTACCACGGTTTCATTTTTAACAACACTATCGCAACACTTATCGTATTGCCGGGTGTCTTCTTTACACTTTCACCCCATGGATATCTATTTCCTAAAGTTAGCTGTTATGAACTCTAGTTCTTCTCTTTGCTCATATACAATAGTATTCACATGAATTGGCTTGATTTAATAAAATGATGGTTTATACCATTTTTAAATAGCGCTTAAATGTATATTTTAACCCTTTATGCGAATATAGCCGCACAAGGATCTCTGAAATATTTTTTTTCGTGTAAAACATCTATGTAGATCTATCTATGTTTTTAAAAATACAAAGACATCTTTCTACCAGCGACCCTCAAAATCTGGGCATACAACAAAACACAGTGCATCCTTGTACGATGATTGATCAGAAAATTACTTTTGTCGCTTTGTTTGAAGAAACATTTTAATCAGCTGGTGCTTGATAACTATTAAACAACCCTCAATTCGGTAATGATGCGATATTGATATCACGTTTTAATTTCAACTCAATGCGCTAAAGGTCTATAACTGAACTTTAACGTCTTCATATTTGGTAAAAGTTAAATTAAAGCCTTACTTTCTAAACGCTTTTTACGGAACTTGTTGCGAACATTCAGTCATCCATATGTAAAAAAAAAAAAAAATATATATATATATATATATATATATTTTGGTGTAATTAATAGAATTCTCTCTGGCGGTATATGCATAACTTCTCAATGACTTTACTTCTGATTCAATGAGGCTTTAATCCTATATTGCGGTTTACGACGTCATGACACAGTTATCGCACACAACCCCTGGCTCTAGCTCTAATAGTCGCGGACTGCTGTGCTACTGCAGCACCTCATCGATCAAAAGTAGAAGGAACATTGTCTGGTTGTTACATGGACTGTCAAAACCCGCTTCAACATTCAAGTTTGTCTGAGACTGACGCAAACTACACTTTTTTTGACTCACACTTCTAACCCCAAAACACAAACTTCAAGGACTTTAATGGCGACGTGACTCCGGCGAAACCCCCGGAAGGAGGACAACACGCCAGAAGCTGCCGGCAACCTCATCGAGCGGAAATATCATCGATATTATACCAGCACAAACTTCCCTAAAAGTCTCGATGACTTCCGTCCATGAAGCTTTGGAAAACGGAAGGAGCGTTGACAGACATATGCATGAACCAGATATTCCATAGTGGGCCAGCAGGTGTTATGAATGTCTTGTTTTCCACTCATCCCCTTCTCTCACTCGGATCAGATTGTAGGCACTTCGTCAGTCCAGCATCTAATTTATCCCTTGCCTCTCTGAGTTGATCCGAGAGCGACTGAGACAGCGAGGTCGGGGCAGTCTCGCTGCATATTACCCGGATGCCCTGCTTTAACCGGCTCGGACAACCAATGCATGGACTCAAACCGCCAACTTTGCTTGGTCACGCAGCAGCACGCTGGCTGCTGCCGGATGCGGTGGCCTCAGCCCGTCATTACCCTTGATCTAACGCCTCTTGGATATACTTTTTCATTGCCTTCCAGCTCTGGAACGGATAGGGATTAAATTCGACCCTTCGGGAGTTGTGCATCAGGGACCAAGGACTATTGTCCCAATCCCATGGTCGGTGTGGTGTAACCTGGAAGCTATGACAGGATTAAAAATATCCGGGCGCCCTGGATACAAACCTGCTGGGATAATCTGTCGCCTCCGGTTTTAGAGAAGGGCCTCTCAAAAGCTGTGGAGTTCCCAACCTGTGCGCTCCTGATTCCCCTGCTGGTCGCAGGTTGGCCGAATAAAACGGTACAGGATCTGGGATCATTGACCCTGACAACCCCAAAGAAGCCTTTTCTCCTTTCCCAGATTTTCCATTCAATGTAGTTGGGAAGAATTAGCCAGTGTCGACCAAGGATGATAGAGATCAAGTCTGACAGTTCAGGATGTTCCACCCGGTTCAAACCATTCTTATATGTAGTGCTATCAATACACAATTGAAGGGGCTTATTATCCTGGGTCGTACCATCTTACATGTTGAGTCGCTCACCAGTTACGGCGTAGAATTAGTAGGATTGGGGAGTGTTGACTTCTCGTAGGGTTGAAGTCTTTTACAAAGTTTCCACCACCGAGATAGTTTCCCTCCCCCGCGGACCCCGGAGTCAGATGATTGCTGTGACAGCAGATACGCAAAGTTCTTCAATTCTGAGAGTAACGACGGGGGGGATTGTGAGGGGCGTTGAAACAGTGTGCTGATTTACCACATTGCGCTTACCCGCAAATTCCAGGTGCGAAATGTGGGCAGATGAGTCGTGAAATGTCCTTTAGCCCCGTAGTACCTGGCATCAGTTAAACTCCATTCCTTCACCGAAGACCGTTCAGACTGGGAAATCTGAAAGTGTCCACTTGCAATGTCCTCGGCGAGATACTCAACGTGGGGTTTCTAACCATTTGGTATTGCGGGCACATGGTCATGGTATGGACTGCCTCCTGTAACAACTCTGAGTCATCCTCTTGATTCACCCTCATGGCTTGTTGCATAGAAATTTTTTTACGGAGTCCTAATGTATCAGTCCTAATAAGGCGAGTTGGAGGCGTAAAGCTGGATTAGTCCTCGACGAAACACGGGAAATAGATGCTCGGTGATTCCAACCACCTGGTAGATGCCGACGGGCGGAATTTCCAATCGGAATGCTCTGAAAGTGGATTGTTCTTTCCCTGACGTAATTGTAGCAGTGTTCTCCGAACGAGGGAATCATACCTGGCCGGGGACCAAAACTTCTTTGAAAGTAGTTTAACGAAGTCTTGACTTGTTGCCACCACTGGGTGCTTCTTGCATCCATCAACGGATTCAGCAGCCCATCTCACAGCGTCCTAGAGATAAGTGTTAAATCACAAACTGCTACTTTTGATCGTTCAGTGGATAGAGTTAGCTTCGCTGTTGCCAGGCCGCGACGGAGAACACGCAAGTAGGGAATCCATTGCAATCCCCGTCCCGGAACCAGAGAAGGGCGCTGGGGCCGACAGGGGGATTGCCAAAGCAGTAATCGCCAAGTGGGGTGTTCCCCGGAAGTTACCGCTGGGGGAAAGCAACGGCCGCTCTGTTGGTAGCGGATTCATATGGGATTGTACACCTTCAGTCGGCCCTATCCATCCCTGATTTTACCTCTTTGTTTTTCTTTTTTGGGTCAAGCCTTCGCAGATTCAGACCAGGAGACAGAGGTAAGTGAATGAACTCAAACTTTGCTTTATTTTTTTTCAAACAAAAGGTAAAGATTGGGAAATCGCCGATGCTCATAAGTACTCATGGAAAAGGGAGTGTGGGCAGGAACGAATCCAGTGAATAACGCCTGTTCTTAGTGCAGTAACGTTTGAGAATCGCGTGGATCAATAACCCTCCTTTCTCTCTTCACAGATCATCTCGGGACGGACAGGAATTCAGTAAGGGGCTACAGGGTGATTTTTGGATCCATATATGCGATCCCGGGTGATAACGTAATAACCAGTTCAATGATACCTTCACATTTACATTGTAGAGAATCCGGGGGGAAGTGAGACTCGTTTGTTAGAATCTCAGGAGACAGGGAACGAGAGTCCATGGGAGCAATATCCTGGGAACAGCATTGAACAAGATATCAGGGTAGTATCTTACAATGTATATAGACTTCTCGTCCTTGTTGATTGTGAAGATGACTCAGAGCGCGGGGGATACTCTGGAGCCCTGTGCTACGGGGTCCTTTCTGTCGGGAGGGGCTTAGACGAAACTGTGCGTAAACTGGGTGTTTTTCTACTGACGGGCAGTGCCTCCGATGCGTGGCACACAGTTGTTGGTGATTTTTTTGGTGGTGGGGTGGGGGGGGAGGGGGTTGGGGGGGGTGTTTTTTGTGTGTTTGGGGTTTGTGGGGGTGGGGGGGGGTATAATCTGGCAGGATCTTTGGTCGTGGGGTTTGTGAGGTCGCTGATTGCTATTCCTGAGCATTAGTTCTTTTCAATCACATAAGGTTGAATATTACAGAGTTTTGGTGATAGAAGAGAGAGATGAGAAGAAATGAGACAAGAAAGTTGATGTATTTAGCAAGGCTAATCATTAGTGTTTATAATAAGAAGCGCTAATTGTGATTTGGCAAACTGAGTTTATGTTGCAACCATTATGACGCATGAATGATTTCTGTGTGAGACTAACAAACTATGTGTACTTTGAAGCTCAAAATTCCATAAGCCCTCAATAAAGAGATTTTAGTAAAGAGAAGACCTGGAAACAACTATACGTAACAAGGAAAGAAATAACTAAATAAACAACCAAAAGCATAAAAAAAAAATAATATAAATAAAATAAAATTAGCAACCTACAAATAAATAAAAAATACATTGGTCAGACAATAAACAAAAAAAATAAATATAAACAACAATAAATTAAATAATCCATAGTTCTGAGATCAGATTTTTAAGTTATTTGAGATCAGTTCACCAGACCCTAAACAGGGTAAATAGGATTGTCAAAGTCTCCATGTGCAATCTGAACAGGAGAAGCCTTGCAAGTGGATTTAGAAACCTCGAATCATGACGGCTTGTGTGAGCATGCTCAAAGTTTTCAAAGGGAACAGTATGTATGTGACAGACACATGACAGAACTTTCCAATGTCTGTGCGTAAAAGACATCCAATGCATAATTTTGTTCAAACTAAATGATCCCAAAGTGAGAGTGATAGAATCTGCCATTGTGAGGTGCAATGACACATATGAGAAAGAACTCTGGTAGAAGTAAGTCCATGGCGAACATAGCACAGACGAACATTAAAAAAAAAAAACATAATTAGTTATTATAAAAAACTGTCTGTATAGGCACCTTCCCCACCCATACAACTGTCATCTCCCTCTATAAACCAGATAAACGCAGGCTGCCAACACACATCACATTCCACATCCCCAATATGGAACGCACTACCCTCATACACAAACACAACATACTGCATACCTGTGCTCGACTTGTCATAACCCTAACATGTCCCATTAACGACAGTTCCAACAATAGAATGCCAGGATCATTTTAGTATGTGGTACCATTTTCCCAAAACACATTATCAAAAATGTCACAACAATGCTCTCTCAAAAACCATCTTCCACACCAAAAACAAAAAAGAGGCCTTATGGAAGCTTAATGAAACCAGGAAACCAAGCTAAAAACCAGCTACTAAAAGGGCAGAACGGTACTTTTGATAAAATACGTATGTTTAAAAAAGATGGCACACTACATGCGACTATTGCCACTTGGTGCCCTAGAAAAATAATTATTTGATTATTCAAAAAAAATGAATTTTCTTGCTAATTTTGTCTGTAACTAAACTATAAACTCTGAACATATATCAGAGAGTGTTTGCTATAAACTAGATTTGGAAAGTAACAGGCACGGTTTTTGACATTTATTTAATTAATCCTGAAACAGTTGGCATTATAAAAAGCCCTTAAAAAACAAGAGGGACAAATATTTGCTCCTAATAAGCAATACAATAAAAAAAAATCTGCACACTGAGCCACATCTTAACTATATTCTATGCCTCCCTTACCGCTTTCACTGCAAATGTTGTACGTTTTAAACCATACTTCCCTACTTGATTTTGATTTGTATTACACCGTTTTTGCATGTGGGTTTCTTGCCCATAAAGGGGTCATATGAAGCTGTTTAATGTTTTCCTTTTCCCTTTCTGTGTGTGGATGTATCTGCATTATAATAGCTGCAAAGTTACCAAAACCAATAGTTCCGCCCACAAAAGAAGGGATTTTTTTCTAAGAACAGCTGATCCAGAACCAGCCTAAAATGCCTCCCTCTCAAAGTCCAGATATGCAAAATGTGAAATATTAGCATAATGCCGCCAAAGGGCCAATACAAGACGATGGCATAGGATTCATTATATTGAAGTGTTTGTGCCATGTCATGGAGACACTACTGTTTCGGTGAGAAAGCAAAACACACAATTGCCCTTCTGGTTTGGCCTTCTGAAAATGGAAGAAAGTAGGAATCATTTATATAATGCTGTTTCTGAGCTTGTACAACCTCAAAAGTTAACTTGTGTACATTGTGCATTTTACTTAGAAGACATGTTTCTTAGCTAGATATCTAGATTAGCTTCCTGACCCTGCAAGCGTACAATGTCCCTAATACACAAGCCATGCGTGCCAAGTTAGTTTTGATCTGATCTGCTTATACATCCGAATTTTCAAGAATCTGACGTTGGGCTTGAACTATATGTTAAACTGCCGCATTATTAACGTACTTAAACATACAATTGTTTATAAGCCTTGGAAGCTGAATGCTGCTGGCTATTATGGTAAGGGGCGTTGCATTTCCGACACATGCTGAGATTTAAATATTTGGTTATCCAAATCACAGCATACTGGATTCAGCTGTCCCAATCAGAGCACTCTGAGCTTTCAGGAAGGAGGGGCTTTGTGGAAAACCAGAACTCAGTCAAGCGTTTAGACAGACTTGAAAGAGAAGGTGTTTGCAATAATGTACATAGTGAAAGAAATCAATGTTTTTTGAACATTAAACGCATGTTTAACCCGATTCTACTCATAT
This sequence comes from Meda fulgida, assembly GCA_030578275.1. Taxonomy (NCBI): domain Eukaryota; kingdom Metazoa; phylum Chordata; class Actinopteri; order Cypriniformes; family Leuciscidae; genus Meda; species Meda fulgida. The sequence goes on along the minus strand of JAROOJ010000064.1, from coordinate 783,260 downwards.
ACACTCACCTAAAGAGTATTAGGAACACCTGTTTCCAATTTCTCATTAATGCCATTATCTAATCAACCAATCACGTGGCAGTTGCTTCAATCATTTAGGGTGTGTCCGTCAAGCAATCTCCTGAACACCAACTGAATGTCAGAGTGGGAAAGAAAGTGATTTAAGCAATTTGGAGGCGTGGCATGGTTGTTGTGCCAGACGGCCAGGTCTGAGTATGTCACAATTTGCTCAGGTTATCTGGGGATTTTCACGCACAACCATTTCTAGTTTACAAAGAATGGTGTGAAAAGGGAAAAACATCCAGATATGATGGGGTGGGCCGGCAGTCCTTTCGAGAAAATGCCTTGTTGATGGCTATAGGCAGAGGAGAACGAGCCGCTGATTTCAAGCATAGAAAGCAACTTTTGACTGAAATAACCACTCGTTACAACCGAGAGTATGCAGCAAAGCATTTGTGAAAGCCACAACACGCACTTGAGGCGATAGGCTTTTGGTGGTGGGGGGGGGGGGGGGAAAAACCACAGTCAAGAAGACCCCACCGGTACCACTCATCTCCACTACAAATAGGAAAAAGAGGCTACAAAATGCAAGACTCCACAAAATCAGACAGTATGAAGACTGGAAAAATGTTTGCCCTGTCTGCTGAGTCTCAGATATCCTGTGAGACATTCAGATGGTAGAGTCAGAATTTGGCGTAAACAGAATGAGAACATGGATCCATCGTGCCTTGTTGACCCCTGTGCGGCTGGTGTTGGTGGTGTAATGGTGTGGGGGATGGTTATTTTCTTGGCACACTTTATTGCCCCTTATGCCAATTGGGCATCGTTTAAAATTGCCACCGCCTACCTGAGCATTGCTTCCTGACTGTCCATCCCTTTAATGGCACCATGTACCCATCCTCTGATGGCTACATCCACAGGATAAAGCACCATGTCACAAAGTTCGAATCATTTCAAATTGTTTCCTTGAACATGAGAATGAGTTCACTGTACGGGAACGGAAGCGTCTTTTGCCCCTGATGTGCATCCCACAACTCCATCTACTGCAAGATGCTATCCTATCAATATGGGCCAACAGTCTAAAGAATGCGTTCAGAGCACCTCGTTGAATCAATGGCCAACGTAGAAATAAGGCAGTTCTGAGACCGAAAGGGGGTCAGAACACAGTATTAGTATGGGTGGTTCCTAATTAACCTTTATGTGAGTGTAAAGGTGGAATAGGGTGTTATAAATAGCATAATATGACCCCTTTAACTGAACTGCAAACAGCAAGAAATCATTTTACCAGATCCCAGAGCAGTACAATCTCCAAATAAGCCAAATGAGAGATTTCAAAGATCGAGGTAACAATTTCAGTGGAGCTATTTCTGCCATATACGCCATTTACAGAAATCCAAGCATCGAAGATCCTGTACATATAGAAGCATGACATGCCCTCTGTCTAATGTCTGAGTCCCCGAAGTAGTACTTTGGCCTCACGTCGACACCCCAACCTTAAACAACGCTCTGCCGTTCCACCCACATGAGCCACAGTTCAATCTTCCCTGACCAAGAGATTTCTTAGCGAGCGCCCATCGCTACGCATCCAAACCAAACACGTAGTGTACACTAACATGCGCCCACCTGCATACAGTTTTTCTTAGGAATTGAGAAAGATAATTTTCATTTCAATTGCTTTATTTGGACTTAGTTCGGCTAAATGTCCATTTTTCCAACTTTGACTTATTGACTGCAGAGTGAGGATTTCTGAGCGCTCACAATGCTTGCTGTGCATATAGATGAACAGACGGTGACCAGAGGAAATGTTTTGCCTTTACATGAATTATGATTTGCCTTAGTACAGAATGTGATTTGTTTAAACATAATACACCGAAAAAACAGGTTGGTCATGCGAATGAGATTGTGTTTGTGGGGGCTTAAAGCACCATTGGGGCAATTAAAACAGACAATTCGAGTTTTAGTTGATCAGGAGCATGAAGAAAAGGTCATATACTTGCAATGACCGTGATAATGTATTGTACTATTATGCTGTTGTAGTCGTCAATCGGTAATATCACCAGTGTTGTGACATGCAATAGTCAAAGAAAAGTAACTTTGTGCTTCCCCTATAACTAAAACAGAGCTATACCACCTCAGGCCTGAGGTTATTTTGAAGATGTCTGTAGTGTATCTAATCAAATAAAGACTGCCTTGAAAGGTCCTTTGCTGAAATAACACTTTAAAAGAAAACACACACTCAGGCCTCTGGATTTCTTTTGAAAGTGCATCTTTCTGTCATTCCTGGTTGTGATATTTATCAGTCATCATGTGGTGATTTAATGTTGTGTAAATCAGAGAGACGCTCATCCAGAAAAGACCCGACCAGCAGCATCTTCTCAAAGGCTGCGAATATCCATCACAAACTTGAAATACAACATGTGGACTATTTCCTAACGATTTAATATAAAATCAACTGTCTCAACTGAGACTGGAATATTGCGCTTGTATTTTCATTTCTTGACACTTTCCGCGTTTTGTAGTTATCGTATTCCTACAACGCTTCCACCATGTCTGAGCTGTGGTTGGAAAAATTCATCTGATCCACACTTGTGAAATTAACCCAAGTCAACACACACAAGCACACACACATAGGATCATTCAGCTGATGACAGAGGTGTGAAACCTACGAATGTTGTGTGCTTAATATTACCTATTACATGGGGAACAAAAAACATAAAACTATTGCCTTAGCCTTTTTTTCGATTTCATGCCCATCCATGAAAGTTTTCAATACAAACACCTCATCAAGAAGGCCACAAACTGTAGCTGGAGCGCACCTCTCAGGAGATAAATCTACCAATCAGAGTTTGGAGCGCATTGGTAAAAACCAGCAGATCTCATGCCAGACCAGACCACAAAATGCCTGCTCTGGATCCAGATGACCGAGTAGAGAATGCCTAAAGGAGAAAAGCAGACGGTCTCAGGCTTCAAGAGAAAACATCTCCACGCTAGACAAAGTTAACCTACATTAAGAAACAGCCGCAGAGGCACCTTTAAGGAGGGGCCTCACAAATACCCACCCACATTTGTGTCTTTCATAAATCCTGGAATCCAGTGCCAAAGTGGTTGTCTTAGGCAAATGAAACTCTACTATCCCAAACATCCAGAATGTGAGTGCAGAGCACCGAGTATTAAAGGTAAAGACCTCTCTATATCAATTCGCTATTGTTTATGTGCTGTTTTTGTCAAAGCCAATCATTATTAAGGATTGTGCCAAGGGTTAAAGAGCCTAAAATCATAACCTTCCTATTAAAAGAAGAATCCCATTTCTTTTTTTTTTTTCCCCTCCTAGACCAGCATTGGAGCTTCCTGATCTCCTGCTTCTCTTATGTTCTCTCCTCCAATTTTTTTCCTCCTACCCATGACCACTGTGAAAAAGAAGTGCACACAATTGTATTGAATGTGCACTTGTCTTGTCCTCTAAAGTATATATTTCTAAACTGCAAACAATATATTAATAAAATAACAAGGCCCATTTTAAAGGGTATTATGTTTGCTCCTTGTACTGATTGAGTTAGTGTGTCTCCGTTTATTAGTCTCATTAGATCTCTGGTTGCTGTGTATTGAAGCCTTGTGTTTCCTTCAGTTTCGTTCACACCAGTTTTTGGTGCAGATTTGAGTTTGTTTAATAAGTCAGATAAAAGTAGCTGCTTGTCATGTAGCGTGTTTGTCCGAGAGCCTGTGAGAGGATTAAGGAAGGCACCGTACAAGGGAGAGGTTTACCATATGCCCGATGGTAGGATATTTCATGAAGCAACGCTCATAAGGTGCAGTCCACATGACTACAAAAAAAGAAAGAAAAAAGAAAAAATGCTGTGAGCAGCATCAAACTGGCACTAAAACAATGCTAGTGGCACAGCCACCAATTATCAGCATGTATCACACTCAACAATGTTCAATCATTGGCATAGAATACACAGATGCCCACCATTTTTCCTAATCCGATCAACAAAGGAGTAAATACCTCAGTTTCCCCGCCAAACACCTAGTGGACGAACCATTGCAACGGGGGTGGAACCTTCCCATATCACTCAGTGAATTCCACCCGCCAAACTGGCACATAAATATAACTTAATGTCACGAACTCATTCAGACAACAGTTAATCATTATACAAACAACATAACATACAACCAAAACTCACACATTTAACTCCTCATAACACAAATTCTCTCTCCATCTTGAAAACATGGTACGTTTCTGGCTACCCCTACCAGAACCCACCCCATAATCCGGAATCAAAACAGGTTTGATCATGTCATTGCATAATCTGTACAAGTGTACACTAAAGGAAATAAAATAAAACACACAAGGCTCTCAAGTCATCATCAAAACATAAACCAGTTAAACTCGTAATGTCGGAATTGTACCTCCACAAAATTCATTATCAACAGCCGATACCTACTAAACTATTCCCTGCAAACAGCATACCAAATAAATTTCCCCAAATAGCACTAGGCTGGCACTCTAGTGATATATCATTGACCAGGTTCATCACCACACTGCTGATCTGTTTTCCAGCCAACTCTCCGTTGTGCTTAACCAGCGCCGTGACAACTACGAAGAAAAAAAAAACGCCGTACTTAGCCCTATAGTAAGAAAGCTGTTGGCCAGAGTGTTCCATTTTACCAAAATAAAAAAAACATTCTTAGGTCAACTCAATTGGATTTTATTTATAAAATTTAAACTATAATACATTTTCCGTTTAATTGCAGATAACATGTAAATTAAGTGTCTGAAAACCCTACGATTCAATTTCCACTCCAAGTATTTATTTTAACATAATAATTTTTTGTATGGCTAAAATGTACCTTCCTTTTTCACAAGAAATCTGACAATGACCCAAATCAGACTGCAAACAAAGAGAATCTCATATATGCACAAACATCTCTCATCAAAATTAGCCACAGGACCAAATTATCTGAGCACAGTATACTTAATCCATATTCATTTTTATAGCGCAAAACTCATACTCTACAATAAACTCCTCTGTCCTATTTTACAATCCTTAAGGAGAAACCTCTGGGACAAACCATTTAAAACATAACTGAGAGGCTCAAATTAAGTCTCCGAGTTATGTAAGAGCACCCTCGAGAAATCAAAACGTTTCTGTAACGTTTACCTGTGGATAAATCAACGCCTGCAATAACTACTGTCTCCGCTAAACAGATAATTAACGCTAAACAATCATAAATTAATGTTTGACAGTCATTGAGAAATCAGATGTTGCAACTCAAAAAGACCTTGTTCCATTTCTTGGGGCACAATCGAGACACTCCATCAAACACAGTACAGCACTGACATGTCATAATGAAATTTTAATTGGCATGTGGTATAGCAATTGTTAGAGACGGTAACAATCCAGGGGCCTTGGTTAATTTTTTATTTGAGAAAGACTATTGTTAACGCTGAAACCTCCATAAGCAGGGCAAAGATAATCCAAATTGTTCTTTTGAATAATTAATGGTTAACCGAGACAGCTTACACTGCAGAGAGAAATCTGTCACCCAAACTATCTGCAATACACGCAATATGTTAGTGACTAACATGTGTATAAGTACCGATTGTTTACAACAGCGAAAAGTGACTTTGGATGAGAGATACAGATGTTCATAAATATTGATAATTTTAAATGACGCATATGGCTGTTTGAGAACAGATGACACTTTCACAGGCCAGGTTTCTATTTCTCTACTCTCTCTCATCACACACTCTTTTACGGTTTGTTTGTACAGTGTTTACATGGGCATCTGTCAGATTAAGGTATCAAATATTAAAAAATTTTGGCCAAGATTAGGCTATATGCAAAGATTGAATTTCAAAGGTAATGGAAAGCATTGAGTATATTATCAGACCATCAAGTAACATTCAAAATGAGTCCAGGGAAAAAATTATCTTGTTTGTGTAACACTTACACATGTGATGAAATGGTGGAGGTTTTTGTATTACATTGATTTTCCAGTGAAACAATCATGTTGGGTCGAGAGAGTGAAAGAGAGATGGATTAGAGAGATACTGTTAAAAACCCCCCAAGTCCTCAGACCTTTATCAGCCAAAAAGAACCAACAGCTCATACCAGTATATAATGCAGTGTGCTGCCAAACTAGCATGCTAAATTCATTAACACAAAGACTTAGAGAGAGACGCTCGCGGCTAGCTTCATGTAAAACAGTCAACTTTAATTTGTGGAACAAAAACTTGGAACGTACAAAAATCTCCTCCCCTCCTCCTTTTTCCTGATTGCATTTCAACTCCGCTTTTGCTCTTTTTCCACCTCCCTTTCCTTTTCTTTCTTCTTTTCCTTTACTTTCTTTTTGTGAGGATAATAAATAGGCTATGAAAATGAATCTTGATAATGTAGTGACTGCAGAGAACAGAGGGTAAAAAGAATAGGAAAAATAAATTAAAAACTACTCTCCAATTCGCAAACAGGCAGAAGTTCCAAAGGCAGAGTAGCAGACTTGTTTCTTTATATGCTGGCAAACTTAAAATTGCAACCTATGTCGTGCGCTATTATGGGCCCTTCCTCTCTGGTTACCCGAGGCCCGAATAATTTAATTGTGTAAAAATATATATTAATCACAGAAGTGGCAGAATGATCTGAACTGGTCCAACGGGGGAAGAGACATCAAAAATCTGTCTTTCATCTGTTTGAACATTCCGTAACCGCAGACAAGTATTCTGGGTTTCAGGAAAAACACATTCAGGAAATCACTTTCAGTGTCATTACAGTTTTGCAAGAGATTAAAATGTGTGTCCATTTTTGCTAAATGTTCCCACATACTTTCGAATTGATTGGTGCAACATTAATCCCAAAAAAATAAAAAAATAAAATACAACCATTGCTCTTCCCTCGAGTCCCTCAGTGTCAGACAGTGTGGTTCAACTTGTGGCAAGAACTTACCACAGCCATTATACACACACCAGTGTCCATAAAATGCGACAGAAGCTTTCTTTCATCAAAAACATGAAAAAAACTTCCAGTAGAAAGACCAACTCATTAGATAACATTTTACAGACATGTACAAATGAACAATATATAAAACTGCTAACATAAAAAGTATTAATCCATTTTCCTGGTTAGTACATAATACAGAAAGTCAGAAACTGCTGTGAAATCCAGCAAAATGGCTTTCAGCTCATTCTCTCACACCAAACTATTCTTGACAGCTCAGGCTTGAATGACCCAAAGTGGTCTGTTTTTATCCAAAGGTTTGGACATGCTGTATAAAGGATCATACTTTAAAAAAGGAGAAAACCTGTTGCCTAAAATGAAGTCAATAAACTCATTGCGTAATTGAAAAATTAAATTATGTGAATTGCAAGTTTCACGCATGAAGTTTATTTACGAAATAAATTTTAAGACATTGTTTCCTCACCTTTTAGTTTTTAAGTAAGTCAACTGAATCACTTTAAGGACAGTCATTGACAAATCACATAAAACCATTAAGTTCCCCTTGACATACAAACGCATTCACCTTCACAACCACACATCACACACACAAAAATAAATAAAAGAATAATGGTTTTGTGTATTTTTTACCATTTTAACCTCTCATTTGTCCAAAATAGACAGTGCAAATTTCAAACTGTGCATACTGAATTGGAAGCTATAGAGCAGTTATGGTGGTTATATTAACATAACCCACAATAAAGGACACTAACCATCCAAATTTGGAGTTTTCCACTTGAAAAATTATTGAGCAAATCACTGAACATGTTCTTTGTTTAACTTGTCCCTGACCTTGAATGAAATCAGTACAATATTACACAGACCGCCAGAAACTTTAACCTGCAGTTTTTAACTTAAACATTGTAAACCAGCAGGTGTGTGCACTGCAACAACAACAAAACAACCAGTAAAAGTATCTAACTCCTCAAACAAAAAACTTGCTTTGCTTTGAGAACAAAATTATGTTAATTTTTAATAATTGTTTTTCAGAAAGGGTAAAGCTTAAAAGAAGTGGTCTTGGAGCGTAAGAAATTCAAAACTATCGTCTTAAGTCTTAACTTAAAAATTAAGTGTTATCGTATCCTATTGGCATTTCATTAAATATAGAGTTTAGTATACTTACTGGAAAAGAAATAAATGTGTTTTTTGTTTGAATAAGTATTGGAGGATCTCTCTGGGTAAACTGCATTTCACATTGGCCAACGTTCCGTTTTTTCTTCCTTTGTTTTCTTTTTTTTTTTTTCACATCCTAATCTGTGACCAGCTTCACATGAAAGAGAAGAACAAAAAACAGTGCGGGGGCTAACTGTTGCTGACTTACTGAAGCATTAAAGTCTCGTCTGACTCCCCGACACAAACAAAACACCACTGAAACCGCGTCCAATGCTAAAATTAGAGCGAGATCTCTCTAGCAAGCACACATTTTTTGGAGTTGTCTGAAGTCCCCTACAGTCTGTCCCTGGCTAAGCAGCACACACTTGATTTAGTTACACAGCCTTTAATTAACACCGGCCCTCAGTGAAACAGCAACTCTGCACGTTTGACAGAAACCCACGCTTTCAAATATCAAATTAAGAGTAATGGGAATATATTTGAAGAAGGATCATTGTGCCCATTAAGTTATGAACTTTATCTCTGTGTGTGAACATTATAAAGTCCTCCAGTGCCTTTGAATGAACGTCTTTGAACGATACTGGAATAATGTTTGTTCAGAGAACTTTTAGTAACGTTATGATAAGTTCCGTTGGGTGTTACCCTCAAGTTTTAATGTTCTTCTTTGTGGAACGTGTGTGTTAACAAGAATGGATCCTAGACAGGTTATGTGCAAGCCTGGCCCATCCCGCCCTGCGCTTGAAGCCCATCTAACCAGTCTGTTTGTGTTTTCGTGTATGTTTGCTGGTGTTAAAGCAATAGCAGGTCTGCACCTTCACAAGTTTTTTTTTATTCAAATTTTTAACTTCTCTGTGTCTGTCTTTCCTTGCTGCGGGGGAAAACTGGCATAAACACTTCCTGTTACCTTCATCCAATCAGGGGGAAAGAGCAATCATGGATTGCTTTTCCAGTTAACAAGAACAACCTTAACCACAGACACAAAAAGCCAGCTCCCCTCTCAGACAACATCTAGTATTTAACTTAGTACAAACGATGAAATATCTACTCATCAGACACTGGCGGATTGACAGCAAACAGAGTACTAGAAGAATGGTATCCATGTTTACCAGGTCGGGTTTAAGGAATAGAGGGAGGTTTCTTTCTTTTCGAATCTGAACAACATAACAACTTTTTACTCTCAGCTGTCGGTGCATTTGCAGCGAGCTACAATGCCGTCTCATTACTGTACATGTATTATTGTCGAGTTTTTTTTTGCATCATACAGATGCTGATCGTCTCAACTCGTCAGCCCTCACATCATGGCCCTTAACCTGCATGCTACCACCCTAAAAGCCTAAAAGCCATATATATTTTTTCTCCACCTGAACTAGTAACAGATGCATAGTAAGGCCAAGACATAGGCATTTTAAGCTTAGCATAACACCGTCCCGGTTACATATGTCACCCTCGTAACCCTTAATCGGGAACAGAGCCGTTACGTCGGATGACGACGAATGGGGTTTTCGGTTAGAAAGCCTATCAACTTCGCGTATTAAAAAACGAGCCAATGGCAAAGACATGCCATGGGTCTGCTAATTTGCATGTACGTACCTCCGCCCCACCTCGTGTGGTAACAAGGAGGTCGCCGGCAACATGCAAGTTATGTTATCTTCGCTGAGGCGCCAAGACTGACTCAGTCGATCCCCGCGATACAGCGGAAGTGGCAGGACGACATAACGACTCCGTTCCCTACTCCGGGAACGAGGGTTACATAAGTAACCAGACGTTCCCTTCGTGGTCACTCCGTTACGCCGGATGACGAAGAATGGGTTATCAGTTCTATCAATCCACGCCACCTTCACAGCTTCTTCCAAGTGCCAGCGTAAAATCTGAGCCCTTGTGAGAGACCTTTTAAGCGAAGGAACTCTATTAACACAGGAATACCAAGGAACCCTGGGAAGCATAACCCATAGTTTAGAGGAATATGCCAATTAACACTAACCCAGAGGGGGGGGTTTTTGGGGGGGGGGGGCATTTAGAAAATAAACATATGACCCGGAGGAAGCATATGGAGAAACACTGGGTGTCCAGGCCGCAGTGGAATATTTTCAACCCCCGGGGGCAAAGTGGCGTGCCAAGGGAAAGACCCATGCTAGAGAGGCTTACAGTGGAAATACATGTGTGGTGTAGCGGCCTTTGCGGGCGGCTTGGCTGAAGGCTGTGGCCCTTCCAACGGCTTCCCCCCCTCCGAGACGGGCCTGGGTGAAGGCTGCTGCTTTGCCAACGACGGGAGGGTCAGGAGCCTTTAGGAGGGCGCCCTCGGCGGAAACAGGCTGAGGTGTCTGCCCGCCGACGTCAGGCAGCAGCGCGTCAGGCGGGCAGAAAGTGTATGATGCCTCAGCTGTTTCTGTGGCGGTTGAGAACTGTTGGGCAAAATCCTCAACTGCGCGCCGCAGAGGCCGCCTGGGACAGGGGTGCATCGAGCAGACGAGTTCCGCTCGTATCCCGCATGTCGGCCAGTTTCATCCAGAGGTGTCGCTCCGGACCACCGAAGTGGAACATCCCGCAGGCCCAGGAGCACGCGGCTACCTTCGACGCCCGGAGGCAAGGTCGGTTGCGGCGCGCAGCTCATCAAAGAGCCCTGGTCTGTCCAACTACCCCTCGTGCATGTCTCGTGAGCATCTGGGGCTGTAGACCTGCAAGTGGCCATCGCTGCAAAAGAAGTAGCTGCCTGTCCCGCCGTCTATAACGTATGACTTCGCCACAAGAGTAACTAAAATCTACAGGCCTTCGAGGGTGCTTAGGCTTGCCCACGAGAAAAGCACTCTGAGGACACAGTTGCCTCGCAACAGAGCGTTCAACCCGGGGGAAGCCCAGAGTACCCACGGGCACTGCCCCATCGCGGGGGGGAAAGGTGATGAGACCACGAGCGGTCCTGAAGAAGACAGGGGGGTTCATCCAGGACTTCGAGATCTCATCATGCACGCCGGAAGAAAGGTATTTGGGTTTGCCGTGGACGGGGCGGCGGCCTTACCCAAAAACCAATCGTCCAGCCGCGCGAGCTCAACACGGGTGGCGGGCCTCCACACTAGACCGATGCTCGCGGCTGCCCGCAAAGCCATGGCCAGTCATCTCCGGATCAGACTCAGGCACAACCAGTATCAACACGGAAGGTGGGCAGCGTAGCTGAGTCCTCACTTCCAGCAGATTCGGACCCACCTTGTGATGCAGCTACGACATAGCATCATCCTCTGTAGCTTCACACCGAAACTTGACGGGCCACCCGAATGGTCGACCCGTGGATCGAGTTCGCTAGCGGCACCGTCCAGAGAGGAGGGGGCTGCGTCGCGGACAAATAGTCGGCGCCTTGTTCCAGACCCGTAACCTCAGGTCACCCTGCCACCAAGCCGAAGTAGCAACCCCCGGGGATCACTAGAAATCGGGGTGTGGAATGAGGGGGACTTCACTCTTGCGAGTTCATTGAGTACTCGACCTCAGTGACGCCCCCCCCCGATGGTCATGTTTCCCACAGAGAGAACAGAATCACCACAGCGGCGCCTCTAGCATGATCCCCCCCCCATGCCCAAACATACTAGACAGCGCTCGTGCCCATAGAGTCAGAACAACTAATCTGCCGCAACCAGAAGTGCACGGGCGAGGCATCTTTAAAAAAAGACGTGCCGCGTGCCAAGCACTCTTGGTGAGAGAAAACACTCTTAGTGTAGAAGCGTCCCGGGAACACGCACTCACTACTGGCAAACGCACTGCACAATAAGCAGGAAAGCCACGCGCTCGCTGGAGAACGCCGTCACACCCAACAACCAGAGTAACTCTTTGGAAGCTGACCATTCAGCGATGGCTTGGGAGTGAAGAGAAACTCTGCTTCCAGAAGCGAAAAACATAACGCCTGTTCCCGGCGTCCTCCTTTTTATACCCCACGAGGTGGGGCGGAGTTACGTCATGCAAATTCCGCAGCACCCATGGCATTTCTTTGCCATTGGCTCGTTTTTTTAATACCTCGAAGTTGATAGGCTTTCTAAGCGAAACCCCATTCGTTGTCCATCCGACGAACTCGGAGTGACCACGAAAGGAAACTACAGTTTAATGTTCACATTAAACTAATTTCTGTGTAAGATTTGTTTTTGAGACCCCATGAAAATAACACGGCATTCACAAAAATATAAAGCAGCATAAACTGTTTTTTACTTTGATAATAATACGAAAAGTTTTTTCTTTGACACCAAAATCATTATCAGTACATTTTAATGATTGAAGTATCATGAGATGCTGAAGACAGGAGTAATGATGCAGAAAATTTCAAATAATAAAATTACATTTTAAATATTTCAAATAGAAAACAGTTTATTTTTAAATTATAATAATATTTTCACAATGTTTTTTACTGTATTTATTTTTTCAAATAAATGCAGCCTATAAGAGACTTCAACAGCGTAATTAAAGTGTGTGTAAATGCACCGGATCTCAGCTTACATGTGTAGTAATTGCTTCTAGATAGGCATATTTTTAACCAGTATAATGGACCTACCTAAACACCATGAGGGATGGGGCATCCCGTCAGGACTGAGGGGGTGTCCATATCCCCAAATACCAAATGGAAATTGAAATGTTGAAGGAGATTAACCCAAAGAAAAGTGTTTTAAGTGAACAGCCCAGTGTAACATTCATTCCTCAGAGAGAGGGAGAATATGTGGGGAATGCACTGTAGTTTCCATGTTAGAACATGGCAAAATTATCCAGAGAAACTCGACCAGAGGAACAACCTCTTCCAGAAATGAACCTGCAGATCACTGCCACACAGTCCACTGAAAGGGAATTGATGAACTGTGAACAAGGCTTATCTAAACGCAAACCACTGAAAAAAAGTTTAAACACTGCAAATACCCCAATATTTGTTTTAGAAAAAAGGAAGAACAAAGAATCCGAACATCAGGTTGCGTGTTTAGGTTGCAAGATGACACTGCCGCAATAACATCCTGTTATTACACAACCGCACACATGCTTTATCACCTCGGTTGAGATTAAGAGTTGAACGGGAGTGAACGAGCGAGCTGTCTTGCTTTTCGCTCTGCACATAAACATCCGTCCCTCCAAACGTTCGTTTACTTCCCTCCATTCATCTTCTTCATCTCCTTTACTCTCTCAGAGGCATGTGCTTCACCTGACCTTCACCTCGCCCCCACTCCACAAACACACACACACACACTCACTCACGATACACACACCAACACAGGGGAATTCCTCCCATGCTGGAGATAAAGCAAGTCCATGGTAAACATTGGTGGCCTGCACTTGTCCACTTCTGTTCCTTCAGGCTATTACATTAAATTTAGAGAGGCTTTAATGAACGAGAAACATGTCCAATCAACACCGAATCCAGACACACAACTCATTCACACAGAAGATCCAACCATAGACACCAAACACCATGGACATTAACTTCTTTTCATCACATTTTTTTTAATGCATTTATATGAATGTAATATTTAAAATGAAAGTAAAAATCTAATAAACTATCGAATTACTTTAGTGACGATGCAAAGTGTAATGTCAATGTTCAGATTACAAATTTGCGTGTTTGTATTGAGCTATAATACGTAAATGTGTCAGAAAAGATACACTAACTGCTAAATTACTTAAACATGAATAATTTTTTAACTTTTTAGATTAAATCTCTTTTACTGGTATAAATAATACTGATTATTTTAAACTGTAACAATTTAGATACACAGTATGTTTTAGCATGTGCAGGATGAAGAATCAGCCAGTGCGTTGTTATTAATAGTAAAGAAATAGAAACATTTGTGTAACAGACAATGTTCAGAACCGTGGAAGTGAAGAGGACAGGGTCGCTTAAAGAAAAAAACGGGTTTATTTCTCCCAAAACAGTAAAACAAAACAGAACAGAACAAAGGATGCGCCACATCGCGCCTGTTTCCTTCCAGCTGACAAAAATTTAAGGGCTGGCCTCGACTCTCGCTCTCTCACTCAGCCCCTCGCAACACATCTTAGCCCTCGTGTGACCTTTCCCGTCTCTTTGGTCGTGGCTTTTAGCCGTCTCCCCACGCCAGTTTACTGAAACAAGACACTAGGTGTTTGTCATTCACACTTAACCCACTCAACTGCCGCACTGTCTCCCGATCCTCTCCCGCGTCACGGACTTCGCGGAACCACGCCCTCCCTGCACATACCCCCACCGCCCACAGCCGGGGAGCCGTCCGGCCTGGCAGCCTCCCCCCCCCCCCTCCTGGAGAGAAGTCAGCGACAGCCATCTGTGGCACCCGGCCTGTGGACCACCGGAACTTAAAAGGTTGTAGGCTAGATAACCAACGGGTGATACCGCGCGTTGGTATCTTTCATGCGGTGGGAGCCATTGGAGTGGCGCGTGGTCCGAACAGAGGGTGAATTCCCGTCCCAAGAGATAATAATCGGAGGGTGAGGATGGCCACCTGAATGGCCAAGCATTCCTTCTCAATGGTGCTGGTACTTGAGTCTCCTCTCTTTGAGAGCTGCGACTATGTACAGCACCGGCCGTCTCCTCCCCCTCCATCTCCTGGGACAGGACTACACCCAGCCCCCTGTCCGACGCTCAGGTCTGTAATAAAAAGGGGAGGAGGGACAATCAGGAGCCTTTAGTAGCGGCCTCCACATAGAGCAGCCTTTACCTGGGTGAAAGCCTGCTGACACTGCTCACTTCCTACTGAACAGGATCTGCGACTCGCTTTTTAGTGGAGATCAGTCAGCGGCTGGCAAGGTCCAGAATAATTAGGCACAAACCACTATAGTACCCGCCAGCCCCAGGAACTGTCTCACCTCCTTTTTGGTCTTGGGGCTCGGGCCGTTGCAAACAGCTGCTGTCCTTATCACATTTGGGGACGCACCTGCCCGTGACCCAAGTGGAATCCCAGATACCTGACCTCTACCGCCCAACCGCCACACTTCTCTGGGTTGGCCGTTAGGCCGGCCAGTCTCAGCGCTCTCCCAGGAACCGCGCGCACATGCCTCCATTGCGCTGCCAGTCATTACTATAAAAATAATATCATCCAGATAAGCAGCGACATAGGCAGCAGTGGCCGGAGTACCCGGTCCATGAGACGTTGGAAGGTGGCTCGGAGGCCCCGAACAACCCAAAAACGGAAGCGTAACGAATTGGTGTAAGCCGAACGGCGTCGGAAGGCTTTTTTTCTTTGAGACATAGAGATAAGGATCTCCCAATATCGTTAGTTAAAATCCAGGCGTCGAAAAAAACCCGTGCAGTGCCGAGCCGATCAAGCAGTTCGTCAATCCGGGGCATTGGATAAGCATCGAAGTGCGATACAGCATTCACCCCTGCGGATAATCCAACACAAAAAACAGAACCGAGCCGTCGGGTTTAGGAACGATAAACTATCGGCTCTCGCCCAGTTCTGAGGGATTCTTCTATTACCCCCCCATCGAGCATCGCCTCTAATTGGACTGAACGACGTTTGCTTGTGTTCAGTAAAACATATGGCCGCGCGCCACTACCACGCCCGGCTCGGTCCTCAATATGGTGCCGACTGAGATTGGTTCGACGTTAGGAACGAGAACACTTCAGAAACTCCGCTTGCTCAACCTGGCAACGTCAGTAATCTGGCACAGTGAAAGATGATGCTCCCCCAGCCCTGACCAGAGCGAGAGATGTGATTTGAACATTCGCCTCTGGCCCGAATTCTTCTTCCGCTTCCGATCACCGACGCCAGCATCTCCTGACTCCGCCCGCTCCACTTTTATTAGGAGATTGAGATGGTAAATTCTGACGCGCTCCCGTACCTATCCATTGTTCGTAGAACCTCATAATTGAGATCCTCGACTCGCGAGAGTGGTGGACCTCAAAGGTTCTCGCACTTAGCGAGTAATTTTGGAACTCGACGTGGGAAGCAAGAAAGGACTTTATCTCCCGTGAAAATTTTCTCAGTTTAGTTCCCAATTGTACAAACTGGGTCTGTTTTGTCCTGAGCTGTAACGAAATTTTCCATTGAAGAGCCGCCCAAAGTGTGAGTTTTGTTCTCAGGGTCCCGAGGGTCCCTCCTCCCACGTCGCCTTCAGCACGTCCAGCAGCCCGCGGGGCCTGACGACCATAAAGGAGCACGAAGGGGAAAACCCGTGGAGGCTTGCGGGACCTCCGCACCGCGAACAACAAGGGTTTTCTAACCATTTAGCCCAATTTTTGGCGTCTTCGTGAACGAACTTACGGATCATTGTCTTTAATGTGCGATTAAATCGTTCCACCAAGCCTTCCGTTGTGGGTGAAAGACGCTGATGCGAATCGATTTAATGCCCACAAAACTCGTAAGATCGCGTAACGTACGTGACATAAAACCCGTGAGCCCTGGTCAGTGAGGATCTCTTTCTCTTTCGGGATCCCCACTGGGAGATTAGCCGAAACAGGCATCCGCTACACTTTTTCGCGGAGATGTATGCGGAGTGCCACTGCCCCTCAAGGATGTCGCGTGGCAATAGTCCACTCTGGACGAGGCAAAGCGATGTCCCCGTGCTTACCGTTCTAATGGCCCGACGAGGTCCCTACGCAATTCGCTGGAAGGGGACCTCGATTAGAGAAGGGGGCGCAAAGGCGCTTTTGGGCGGGCACCGGCTGGATTACCAGCTGACATTCACGACAATGCCGCGCACGATCACCTGCGCACTTCTCGGTGAATGCCCCGCCAAAAACAAACCGGCCATGAGACGGTTAAGTTCGTTATTTGCCCTTAAATGTTTCCCCCAATGGGATGAATGAGCCGCCTGGAAAAGCAATTTCCCGACGGCTTTTCGCTTAACAACTGGTTGTAGTCTCTTTGACTGAGTGTCTTGTATCACCCTATACAACCGGCTTTTAAGATTGCAAAAATATGGATAAGTGAGCGTCGAGCAGCTGGAGAGGCCTGACCGTCGATGGGACGGACCTGTTCAAACGCATGTTTTAACGACTCATCCCCCGTCACACACCTTACCTACCCGAACCATGCGGCTCGTATCCAAAGTCTCAGGTTGAATCGGCAGCTTTGTGGATCGCTGTTTGGTTACATCCTGATTCCACCCGAGCCTGATAGGTACCCCCCCTTTTTACTCACGGTAATCTTTGTACCAGCCAGCCTGATCGTGGGCACCTGGCGGGGCAACGGGACCGATCATTGTCCCCACTGCGTCCATACGCATCGGACACCTGTCTATAAAATGGTCCGAGGGTCCCGCAAACGCCAGCAGCCGGCCCAGGCCTCCCCCCGCTCTAGAGGCAGAAGTGGGGTAAGTGACCTGGCGGAGGAAGAGGGAGGGAAAGAAGCCGGTCCGCCACCCCGGTAGTGAATCCGACCCCGGGCTGGGTCTCAGGCCCCTGCCGGATCCAGTGCAGATCCCCCCCGTCCCCCGGGAGGGGCCACGGAACGTCCGGGAGACGGACCTGGAAGCGGAGACGAGGTAGAAGAGGGGGAGGGAGAACAAAAAAAGGACGAGAGAGAACAAGTTAAGGGAGTTCTCGCCGACCCTGAGCACCGCCACCAACTGTCTCCGCCAACTGGATGCAAGTCCAGCGACGCCGGTCGGTGCACTGAGGACCCACTCTCGCCGCCGTTTTTTTTTATCCCGCGGCAAACGGCCGATAACTGCCCAGCACCACCCGGTCGATTATCTCGTGACGGTCACTTCCTCAGGCCAACAAGCCACTTCGGGCAGGAGTCCCGAGCTGTTGAGCCACCACGAAGGGTCACCGCAATCTCCCGCCCAGATCCAGGAACGAACCGCAGGCGATGTTGCTCTGGCTCCGGCCGACCGCGCTGTAGGATGGCTCATTTAGATCGTCAAAAACCAGGCGGTTTCGGGACGGTACTGTTTTGGGGGGCCGCCGCCTGCGCCTCTCCCCGTCAGCAAAGGGATGAGGCGCAACCACGGCCATTGCTCTTTGGCCACCCACCTGCCTCCGCCTGACCTCTCAAATGAGGTCGAGGAACGCCTCCGGGTCGTCCTGTGGGCCCATCTTAATTAGAGGCAGGTGGGGGGCGCTCGACCCGGCGGCGGCGATGAACCCCCCGGCCGAACCTCCCGTCCCATCCCTAGCTGCCGAAACCTCTCGCGGTCCCTCCTGTTTGGCCTTGGGACGATAAACTGGAACGGGGGCCTTCCAATCGGATCCTCATTCCGACCAGGCCCGATGTTGATCTTGGTGGGTGCCGCGAGGGAAGCAAAACACACAACATCCGCAAGTGGCGGATGGTGGCGGTGTTGTCATCTGGCGCGGCTTCCCCCCGGCCTTCCTTCCCCGGGTTTAGGCAACCAGTGTAACAGTCAATGTTTCAGAACGTGAAGGAAGAAGTACAGGGTCGCTTTAAAGAAAACGGGGTTTTTATTTCTCCAAAACAAGTAAAACAAAACAGAAACAGAACAAAGGATGCGCCACACGCGCTCTGTTTCCAGTTGACAAAATTAAAGGGCTGGCTCGCTCTACTCGCTCTCTCACTCAGCCCCTCCTCACAACACTCGTTCGCATCTCGTGTGTCCTTCCTTCTCATTGTGTCGTGGCTTTTTATCCACGTCACCCACCCAGTTTTACTGAAACAAGACACAGGTGTTGTCATTCACACGTTAAACCCACTCACCCGCACACTGTCTCCCGCTCCTCTCCCGCGTCACGGACTCGCGGAACCACGCCCCCACGCCCCCCCTGCCACAATTTGCTAATTTTAGTTGTTATTGCACAAAATGGTCAAATTTTAAAATGGGGTATTTTGGCCCACTATGGGGTAATAGCCTCCCTGGATAAACTTTTACAGAATTTGTAAATTGACTTCATATCTTGTTCAAATTTATTATTTTTTTAAAGTGTCGTTAATCGGTAAAATACTAAATCAATTTTATATAATTTAGTTGATAATAATTGAATAAACATGACAGACAAACCAGAATACAGTAAAAGAGATTAAATCTAAAAGGAATTAATTATATGACTTATATACATATGAATTTTTACTTATGTTAATGCCAATATTTTATTGAAGATAGTCATATTAGCAACAACATATGCAAATTGACATTATATCACTCAACACCGAAAGTTTTAAAATGAAAACAAAGATGTCTGTAAATGTATATCTAATTTATGTAAGCTGGCTAAATACTGAATAATTAAACATCATTATTTTCAATAATTCATTTACATTATTTATTAGGTTAACTTATTTGGCTTGCTGTCCACTGAGAGGGGCTCGATGAAGCAGCTCAACTCAGCGCAGATATACCCCAGTGATAACTGTAGACCTTTTTAATTAAAGGGCAAGGTACCTAAGATGAAGGGGAGTTTGGGGGAGGTGGAGGGATGCAGGAACCGCTGATACAAGAGAGAGGTAAGCGGATGCTAATTACTCCTGGTTGTTGATTGAAAGATGAGATGTGCTCGCTCCTCTCCTTCCCAACTTGCGTTTAAGGGACTTCATAATAAAAACTATTAGGCCTACTTTACTTCACACAAATCCCTCATTAACAAATAGACACACAAATCTTTGATTCATCAATATTGTAGCAGAACACACAATTAGGATCAATTAACCTCAAAACTTTTATGACAGACTAAAAATCACCAAAATGTTAATATTCCATATGAAATTAACAAATTAAAAATAGCGTACCATCATTAAAAGTGCTGAGATGAGATTTTTGGGTCAGAGTTATGTATTAATCTTTTTTATTATTATTATTGTCAATAATGTGTGAACAGCTTGTAATAAACTTAAAAAACGAAACAAATCCCAAACATCCGTAGATTAGATTTTAGACGTTTGCGTCTCCTGCGAACCTCCTGAAGTTGGCAACCCCCCCATAAGAACGAAATAATCTCCCAAAACAATCCATGGTTTGGCTTCGTTGTGCTGATTTGTGCCGCAAAAACGAACTGGTTATTGTGTTTGAAGATATTGAACATTAGTTTTTTGGGGTTTGTGGTTTCCGTCCCTTCTCCACACCAACCGGTGTCATTCTTCGCCTCGGTTTGTTGCGGGTTTGTGCCGTTAAAACAAACATTGTATCTATTGTCCTTTCCTTTCTATCAATATGAAACGATAATGCGTACAACAGAGGTTAAAAGAGCTCCACTGTACTGTAAATGGGCTAAAGTTCATGCAAGAAAAACTGATGAATGCAAATAGACTCAAATTCTTTATTATAAAACTGAGGTAACAGTGTAATCTGAATAGCCCTATCTGGTCCAGGAAGGTGGAGAAGCTCGTGTAGACATATCCACACGATATAGATCAGATGCTTTTCTTAGCTGTTTTTTCTCACTGGTAAGTATTTTTGTCTTTGTTTTTGTTTTGGTTTGGTCATGAAGGGAAAGCCTGAAACACATATTTACCTATTCATGATCTAACCATCCCTCTCAGCAGTGTGGACGGCGTCAGATGTTCGTTAACAATAAAATTGCTGCCAAGGGAGGGATTTCCAACTTATTTTTACTTAAAAAAAAAAAAAAAGAGAACGAGCCCCTGAGTAAATGGGGGCATCGAATCCGTTATCAGTTGCTCCTTAAAGTGCCAAGTGCGAGCTGTGAGCTCAAGCAAGTAGTTAATGGCTACAGTACACTCAACTGCCACCCATGTCGCTATTAACATGGGTTCCTGAATTCCACATAGAGGCATCTACTGGGTGGGTTGTTCGCCTTACACAGGAAAAGATTCCATTTATTGTGTTTATGATACAAAGAAAAACCAGTTCATAATTGATTACTCAAGATTATATTGTTGACCTGGAACCACTGTTACCAGCACTGTCTTTTAGAAGCATGTGTGGTAACACTTTAGAATACTGTTTCTTACTTACTGCATCACTTATAGGGAATAATTGAAGAACAAATAGGTAATTCTTCTTAACTACTAACTACTTCTTACATAACTACTAAGTAAGATGTGTTAACGAATCAGTTATGTAATAGAATTTATGATTGTGTTAAGTAACAGTTATAAATCATACTAATAATTATGTCATACCTCCTGAAGAACTATCTATTAATTATCTACTATTTAAGGTTCCATAAAAATAACTAAACATAACTATAATGAATAGTCATACAAAGTACACTGAGTTGTGACCTTTCTTAATAACTAATGTGTATTAAGAAACTACATTTTAACAAATACATATAATGTTAAAGTTAAATGTTTGCCGGTGTGATTTGGTGATGTGGCTGTAATAAATCAGCTTCAGAAAGGAACCATACACCAAGTGCATTGCCATAACTAAACCAGATATTTACTTGTATACAGTACTGTGTGTGTCTTGTTTTCCCCAGCATAAATATCATTGAGTAAATTCAGTATTTGAGGCATGAGGAAACTGAAAAAATAGGGAACTTATTAGTAATTAATAAATAATTATTAGATAATTCTTCAGAAATGACTTAGAGACCTATACAGTATCTAAAGTGTTATTATAAGGCAACGCATTAATATTTATTTAAAGAATTAGCAAATAATTATCCAGTATTTAGCAACTGATAACCTGGTAACAGTATTCTAAAGTGAAAAAATAAGGAAAATTAATATCAATAATCAAGAATTATTAGAGGAATTACTTAAAACTGAAAACAGAAATTCTAAAGAAGTGAAATATAGGGAACCCATTAATAATTAATCAAGAATTACCACAGACTTCTGCTATTGAAATACAAAGTTAATTTGCAGATCAATATATCCAGAAATGCCTGCCTCTTATCGCTCTTATTAGGCCTGAAGAATGACTAAAACTGGCTAGAAAAAAATCTGTGCTTTTTTTTTTAACTTTTTGACGTACCATTAAAACAATTAATTTTACCTTGTAACTTTTAACTAAAGGTAATTATGAAAACGGCGTAAATATAAATTTTACTGGAGTAATATTTATTTGGTATCTGTACTTTTACTCAAGTACTTTATTTGTGTACTTAATTCGCCACTCCACTGGCTAAAATAAAACGGATTGATGTAGTAACTACTGAGTATGACTGTTCATTAGTAGTTACTTCATAGTTATTTTTTCTTGTACCATAATTAATTGGGGTTGGGGGGGGGGGGGGGGGGGGGGGGGGGTATTCTTCAGAGGTATGACCTAATTAATTAGTTATTGATTCACTAACTGATACTTCCACAATCATAAAATTCTATTACAAACTGATTAGGTTAACACATCTTCCTTAGTAGTTAACAGTAGTGACTTAAGTGTTAATGAAGAATTATCTATTAGTTCTTCAGTAATTCCTTAATTATTATGCAGAAGTTAAGAAACAAAGTCCAAAGTGTTACCACATGTGTTTGGTGGTTCTGAGTGTTTTTTCTGTTGCAGGAGAAGTGTGGCCTGCACTCAGCCAGCAAGAGATCCTGATTGGTCTGATTCCTGATTGGTCTGGTCTTTGAATGGTCTAATTTTGGTGACATTAAAAGGACCCAACCCAAACACTCTATGGAGTCTGAAGTGCCTGCCAGTTTTTTTGTTGTTTGTTTGGTTGTTGTTGTTGCTATGTCTTGATTTCCTCTGTATTGTTGCGGTTTGGGAAACTTTTTGTTCCCTTTGAATTCATAACTCTTAGGTTTTGGTGAATGACTTTGGACTTCAGTTTATATTGTATTTAAATTTTAATTGTAAATACTCAATTCGGGAAGTAGGGAGTGTGACGCCTCTTTGTGCATAAAGTATATATCTATGTTTTTGGGTAAGAAGGAGTTAAGGGAAGTTGCATTGTATTTTTTCATTTGAATGTGATTTTTTCGTTTTTTTTTTTTTTTTTTTAAGGGAGGCTACAGTTATTTTGTTTATTAAATGGGGGTTCTTGTCCCACTTCCTGAATTAACACCTTTGTTTCTGGTTTTCAACTATATTTTTGTTAATTGAAGGTCATTAGGTAAATTTGTGATTTGAAGGCCAAGTATACGGATTAACTTAAAGGCTATTAAAAGAGTTTTCTGAACTCTGTAGAGACCCTTTAAAAATATGTCACTTAAATTGGGTTATGAAGCAAAGGAAAACCAAGTTCATAATGATTATTGAAGATTATATTATAGATATAAAGATTGGTTCATATTTGAATATCCTATTTAAGGAGAATGGCGTGAATGTGTTTTAGTTGTGAATGCAATTCTTAGTCAGTTTATTAAAAATTGTAAAATTTCACTTATTAAATGAAGCAGCTCAAACCTGCGTGTATGACAGCATACTGAATATAGATCAATCGATTAGCGATGTGAACCTGAGCAATGGAGGAGAAAGTATTAAATGAATTTTTCCAGTAATCGGTGCAAACATGATCAATCAGTTGCCATGCAGACAATAAAGAGAAGTGTGAAAGGGCGGTTGATAGTGAGGCAAAAAGGTGGGTGACTGGAGGCCCCCGGCCTAGTGGGCCTTGTGCATTATTATCCGGGGACAAACCCCCAGAACGCGATTTCATCCGAGGGGGATAGCCTTTGCAAACCTATCTGTGTTGCTCCTGGAAAACATTCAAAATGGACCAATCAGATTTGAGGGACAAGTTTCAGTTTTATGTCAAGTTTAACTTACAACCAAGGTTATTGGTACAGTGTGATCTTTCTCTCTGGTTTTAGGGATAACTTAAATGGTAGGTTAGGTTTTAGGGATATGTTATGGCTAAAAATATCGGACAGAGTGTTGTACCAGGATTGTCCACAAAATAGTTGACACCAGGAAAAGCGTCTAACTCAGCAAAAGGGGACGTACGACAAACCCTGTCCCACCCCGGAACGTGATTTCAACGGGTTCCACAGGAACAACCTGCAAGCTCTATAACGCCCTGATGTGAGACCTCAGCGCGTTGCACATTGTATGATGCCACAGAAGTAGGTTTATTAGAAGACCAACAGGTGAGCTACTAAATTACAGATCTTGTGGTCGAATGACTGGTAGCATGCAATCCTCTCTCACACACACACACTGTGACACTAAGCGAAGTGGGTTCACTGAGAACAAATCCCAGCTTTACTATAATTGCTTGTTCTTAAAAGGTGGCTGATTTTCAACAACAAATAAAACGTAGCAGATCACCTAGTATTGAAATGCTCAGTAATTTTAACATCATAATATGATAAATGTAAAATCGCTCATGAGGATTATAAAAGCAAAAACTTAGCTTGATTGTGTATCTTGAAACTGGGCTCATAATTATATTTAAAATTAAATACCAACTAAACATGAACCATTTAATACATTTTAAAATCGTAATCTCATGATCTGCGCGAGCACTATGTTAACATTTTTATATGGGGCCCTGATTCAGTAAACTATATTAAAAAATCCTGTATAAACTGTAGGAATTTTTGACAGAAAAAAAAAGATTATATTTGTAAGGATCCGCGGAGGCAAGTTTTGGAACCCAAGTGCAGTATTTATGTCACACATACAGCAAGATCAAAACAATAAGCAAAGCATGACGTGGCATGAAACAAAACCATGGACATACTTACATACAGAGGTATACAGGAATCAATAGTTGACCAAGACACATGGCAAACAAGCGGCTTAAATACACAAGACTAAGGGAAAAGACAAGGACACCTGTGAACAATAACAGAACCGATTATCCAATGACAAGACAACATGCAGATCACGACCACACAGGGAAATCACATTACAGACAAGGAACAAGACCATGAACAAACCAAATGCCGTGACAGATCCCCCCCCCTGAAGGGCGACTCCCGACACCCAACAAAACCAACACAAAACAGAAATTCAGGAGGGTGGTGGAGTGGAGAGGTCAAGGGGGAGGGGGATGTTGGGCCAGGCCCGTCAGGGGGACAGAACACGAGACGGGGATGGACGCCCTGGGTCGTGGCATGGCTGGCGGGCCAGGGCCGTGAGAAGCTTGGCGTTCCTGGCCGAGGCATGGCTGTACGGGCCTGCAGTTCAGGCGGCCAGGGCCACTCGGGCGGGCCAGGGCGGGAGGGCCCCTCGGCCGGCCACGGCGGTGGCAGGGAGCCATGGCGGCGCGGCCTTCCTGTCCCATCAATGGACCTACATACTGCCCCCCCCCCGCCAAAAAATTCTTGAGGGCAGCTATGGGGGTTATGGCAGGAACAGTCACCGGCTCAGAACAATCACCGCTTCAGGAACAGTCACCGGCTCAGTGTGTGCGCAGCCCCACAACGACCATATGGCTGTGGCCATAATGGCCAGTGTCGCTGTCACTGAGGTCTCAGCATAGCGGTGGCCATATCCGCCGTGGGCTCAGGCGGCGCGTACGTGGCCGTAGCAGTCTCTTGCTCCGGCGGACGTGAGCCAGAACAGGCCTTGCTCGGCGGACTGACGCGAACAGGCTCTTGCTCGGCGGACGTTGACAGCGAACAGGCTCTTGCTCGCCGTGGACGTGACGGCAACAGCTCTTGCTCGGCGGACGTGACGCGAAACCGGCTCTTGCACGCGGACGTTACGCAAAAAGAACAGCCTCTTGCTTCGCGACGTGACCCGAACAGCCTCTTGCTCGGTACGGACGTGAACGCGAACAGCCTCTTGCTCAGGCGGAAGCGAGACGCGAACAGCCCTTCTTGCTCGCGGACTACCGAACAGCCTCATGCACGTCGGACGTGACCGAACCGTCTCTGGCTGGGCAGAACGTTACGTTGAACATAACCAGGACCAGGCGTGGCAATACAGTGGGTTGCCGGTCCCTCATCCGCAAAACCCCCAGAAACAGTTGAGCCGCTCAAAAAAGGGCAAAGTCTATGTATTGGGCCAGGGAAAAGTGGAATCTTCCCACCTGGCAAACAAGACCGGAGTAGGTATCATTAAAACCTACCGAAAATAGTCCTTAAGTGCCACATCATTGAAGTCCAGATGGTGAGAGAGTTCACAAAACTCTCCTACATATTCTCTATGGTGAGTCTCCTGAGAAACGAAGGTTTAGGAGGGCAACGCTGGGTTCATGTCCTGGGTCAAGTATTCTGTAAGATCCTCTGAGGCAAGTTTGAGAAACCTAAGTGCAGACGGCTGCTAGGGTGCTGTGTGTGTGATAAACGGTGCGGGACGAGTTACGCGCCAAACTTTGTGTGGAATAATTTTTGCAAGATAACACTAGTGTTGCCTTGCCTTTGGCAAGCACCACTAATAATAATAAGTATACAGAAAAACACTAGTGTTGCTTTGCCTATGGCAAGCACCACTAATAAGTATGCACAAGAACACTAGTGTTGCTTTGCCTATGGCAAGCACCACTAACTAGAAAAAGTTCGTCGAGACAAACTTTAAGTTGGCTTGTGAAAGTTTTGACCAGAGAGTTTGAAGAAGTTTAAAGTAGTTTGAAGTTTAAATTAGTTTAAAGTTTAAAGTAGTTTGAATTTTAAAGTAGTTTGACGTTTTAATTAGTTTAAAGTTTGAATTAGTTTAAAGTAGTTTAAAGTTTTAAATAGTTGAAAGTGGTTTAAAGTTTAAAGTATAATTTGAAGTGATTTAAAGTTTCTAGGGTGTTTCTAGTCGGTTGCTAAGGTGTTCTGTGTGGTTGCTAAGCGGTTGCTTAGGTATTTTGGATGGTTGCTAGGGTGTTCTGGGTGGTTGCTAGGCAGTTGCTAGGGTGTTCTGGGTGGTTGCTATGATGTTGCTAGGGTGTTTAGGGTATTTTGGGTGGTTGCTAGGCAGTTGCTATGGTGCTCTGGGTGGTTGCTATGATGTTGCTAGGTTATTCTAGGGTATTTTGGATAGTTGCTATGGTGTTCCTAGGGTGTTTTAAGGTATTTTTAGTGGTTGCTAGGGTGTTCTGCGGGGGTTGTTAGGCAGTTGCTAGGGTGTTATGGGTGGTTGCTATGGTGTTGCTAGAGTGTTCTGAGGTATTTTGGGTGGTTGCTATGGTGTTGCTAGGGTGTTCTACGGTATTTTAGGCAGTTGCTAGGGTGTTATTGGTTGTTATGGTGTTGCTAGGGTGTTCTGAGGTATTTTGGGTGGTTACTAGGGTGTTGCTAAGGTATTTTAGTCAGTTGCTAGGGTGTTGCTAGGGTGTTCTGAGGTATTTTGGGTAGTTGCTAGGGTGTCCTGAGTAATTTTGGGTGGTTGCTATGGTGTTGCTAGGGTGTTATAAGGTATTTTGGGTGGTTGCTAGGTTGTGGCTAGGGTGTTTTGGGTGGTTGCTAGGGTGTTCAGGGTGGTTGCTATGATGTTCTAAGGTATTTTGGGTGGTTACTGGGGTGTTCTGGGTAGTTGCTAGGGTGTTGCTAAGGTGTTCTAAGATATTTTGGGTGGTTGCTAGGGTGTTCTGGGTGGTTGCTATGGTGTTGCTAGGGTATTTTGGGTGGTTGCTAGGGTGTTCTAAGGTATTTTAGGCAGTTGCTAAGGTGTTGCTAGGGTGTTCTAAGCTATTTTAGGCAGTTGCTATGGTGTTGCTAGTGTGTTCTGAGGTATTTTGGGTGGTTGCTATGGTGTTCTAAGGTATTTTGGGCGGTTGCTATGGTGTTCTAAGATATTTTGGGTGGTTGCTAGGGTGTTCCGGGTGGTTGCTAGGGTGTTCTAATGTATTTTGGGTGGTTGGTAGGGTGTTCTGGGTGGTTGCTATGGTGTTCTAAGGTATTTTAAGCAGTTGCTAAGATGTTGCTAGGGTGCTCTGAGGTATTTTGGGTGGTTGCTATGGTGTTCTAAGGTATTTTTGGTGGTTGCTAGGGTGTTCTAAGCTATTTTAGACAGTTGCTAAGGTGTTGCTAGGGTGCTCTGAGGTATTTTGGGTGGTTGCTATGGTGTTGCTAGGGTGTTCTAAGCTATTTTAGGCAGTTGCTATGGTGTTGCTAGTGTGTTCTGAGGTATTTTGGGTGGTTGCTATGGTGTTCTAAGGTATTTTGGGCGGTTGCTATGGTGTTGCTAAGGTGTTCTAAGGTATTTTGGGTGGTTGCTATGGTGTTGCTAGGGTGTTCTCTTTCCCAGGGTTCTCTTTGCTAGGGTGTTCCCTTTCCCACTCTACAGATAAAGCGTTGTTGAAAATCCGGCTCAGGTACCCCGAAGTGATAAAATAAAACAAAATTCTGTATTAAAATTTATAGGCAAGACAAGTAGTTTGTTAAGGCATTGGGTTGTATGGAATTACAAACCTGCGCACATATTTTCAAAAGCACATAACTATAGAATCAATTCTTAATGCTTATCTGAACGCCGTCAGCGTTAATCACAGGTTCGCGTTTAAAGTCTGATCATTTCGACGAAGGTGAATCAATCAAAATTAACTTTAGCTGGAAATAACAATATTCAAGAACCGCTATAAAGCCAAAACAATCTCTGTTACCTTAAAGTCCCTGTAAAGGCAATTCTAAAAAAAAATTCTAAACCCATTATAAATGTTAGAAATGTATTGCTAAAACATATTACAAAGACTGTGAACTGTGAAGTACTGAATTGTGGAGTTAGACCGTCAAACAATTTTTCACGATTGCTATTTTCCGGATTTTTTGGCCGGGGCTAAAACGGGGCTTGATGATGCAATGGAGCCCCTGAGCTCCTGGACACGCCCCTACTTAATGACGCACTGAGGCCACTGAGGCTGGCCGCTCAATCGCGGTACTTTTAGTTACTACAGCCTACAGTATGCTAGCTAGCTATGCCTTCGACACGGAAATGCGTAGGCTACTACCTGGATGCGATCATGTACTAAACAGATCGGTGTCTTTATTTAAATTTCCTAAAAACGATCACATCAAGAAGAGGTGGATTAATTTTGTGAAGAGGCAACATTTATGGAGAGCTGAGGATCACCGCCAACACTCGCCTCTGTAGTGATAATTTTACACGGGATAGTTTTATAAACTTTCGTCGGAGACAACTGGGATTAACTGATAATCCGCTGTTACTGGTAAATGGGCCGAACCGACTATCTCCCGCCTCGGCCTTCATCCTCCCGTCCCGAAAGCAGTATTACCTAATATTACCATCGGCAGCTTTCCCGCGAGTGGGCGTGGTTCCAGCGCAGCCAGCGGACACGCCCCCAGCGTTTGAGAGCAGAGAGAGCTGCTCATTTTTTCAAGATTTTGATAGCTTATTTTATGTACTTGCCGGCTTTTTTTATTATTCAAATTTGGCTGGGTGGCTACTAACACATTTTTCTGTTGTGTGACAAACTCAGAACACATACTTAATTTTGACTTTACAGGGACTTTAAATTATATGTTTATCTTTGTAAACCTACTTTGAAACAATCCATTGTAGGCAGTTGCTAGGGTGTTCTGGGTGGTTGCTATGGTGTTGCTAGGTGTGACGAAGAGGCTGAGGCGGTCGGATCCATTCGCAGTAATTTATTAACACAGGTAAGCCAACAAAGAAGAGCTGACATAAAACTCAGAATACAGATGAGGGCAAATCCAGAAACGTGTGTCAAACAGGCAAAGGTCAGGGGCAGGTAGCAAAGGTTCAGAAACTAGTACAAAGTCCAAGTCAAAAACAACTGAGCAATCCGAAAAACGAGCTAGAGACAGAGTGTGGGTAAAACAAGACTTCACAAAGTAACAGTGAACAGAACAGTCCAGATAAAGGGTAGCTGAGGGTGCACAGGTGAGACTGATGAAGGCGTGATGAGATGATTAGGGAAATTAAGTCCTAGTATGCAGGAGAGAGGGATCTAGTGAAACCAGGAGGAGGCGTCAACAAGCGTTCCGTGACAGAGCCCCCCCCCCTGCGAGCGGCTCCGGAAGCGAGAACCTGGTCGACGACGGGGTCTACCACGGGGTCTTGGAGCAGGGCGATCAGGGTGGTCCCGGTGAAAAGTAGCAGTTAATGTGGGGTCCAGGATATCTTGAGACCTGACCCAGGAGCGCTCCTCGGGGCCGTACCCCTCCCAGTCGATAAGGTATTGTAGCACCCCGCCGTGACATCTGGAGTCCAGGACCTCTCGCACCCGGAAAGCTATGGGGGGAGTCTGCACTAGAGTGGCCTCCTCCCGGCTCTCCTCTCTCCTGGGGGCGACAGCGGGTCTGAAAAGGGAGACATGGGTGAGATCTTGTAATGAGCAGGGAGAGCCAAACGAAAAGAAACAGGAGTAATTTGATGAAGGATCTTGAATGGCCCGACAAAACGAGGAGACAGCTTCTTGCTTGGGAGCCTGAGACGGAGATCTCGCGCAGAAAGCCACACCCACTGACCGGGTCGATACCTGGGACCCCCTCGCCTCCTTCGATCCGCCTGATGCTGATAACGGCGGACGGCGCGCTGCAATTGAACGTGAGCAGCATCCCAGGTGGCCTCGCTGCACCGGAGCCAAGTATCTACAGCTGGGAGGTCGGATGGTTCCCCGGCCCACGGGAAGAGGGGAGGCTGGAAACCTAGAACACATTTAAAAGGCGTTAGACCAGTGGCAGGTTTTAACAGGGAATTCTGGGCATACTCCGCCCAGGCCAGGAAGCGACTCCAGTCCTGTTGATTCTTGAGGCAGTAAGTTCTCAGAAAACGAATCAAATCTTGGTTAAGACGTTCAACCTGCCCGTTGGCCTGAGGATGGTAACCAGACGTTAGACTGACATTGATATTGAGTTTGGCACATAACTCTCTTCAAACACGGGAGGTGAACTGGGAACCGCTGTCAGTGACAATGTCCTCGGGCAAACCAAAGAGACGGAACACCTGATTGAGAAGGGCCTCCGCGGTCTGTAGGGCTGTGGGCAGGCCGACCAGGGGTATGAAACGGCAGGATTTAGAGAAACGATCCACCACGGAGAGGATAGTGGTAAATCCCTGAGATGGAGGAAGATCCGTAACAAAATCCACAGCGATGTGCGACCAAGGACGCCGTGGTATTGGCAGAGGTTGTAACAGTCCAGCTGGCTTGAGATGAGAGGATTTAACCATGTTACAGACAGTACATTGCCGAACAAATTTTATGACATCAGACTGGAGTGAAGCCCACCAAAAGCGATTGGTAACTAACTGTATGGTAGCCGCGATGCCTGGATGACCCGCGCTGGGGGTGCAGTGAACCCACTGAAGCACACGATGACGGAGCCCGGGAGGAACGAAGAGACGGCCGGCGGGACATTCAGGTGGAGCGGGATGACTACTTAGAGACGCGGTGATCTCAGAGATGATATCCCATTGAACAGGCGCCACAATTAGAGTAGTGGGAATAATGGGCTCAGGTTTGGATTCCTCACAAGGACCGTCAAACTGGCGAGAAAGGGCGTCGGCCTTGCCATTCTGGGAGCCCGGCCTGTAGGTGATCTTAAAATCGAATCTTGAGAAGAACAGAGACCAGCGAGCTTGGCGAGCATTCAGACGTTTAGCTGACCTGATGTACTCGAGATTCCAGTGATCAGTGAGTACTGTGAAGGGGTGACGAGCTCCCTCAAGCCAGTGCCTCCGCTCCTCCAAGGCGGCCTTCATGGCCAAGAGTTCGCGATCCCCCACGTCGTAGTTGAGCTCTGCTGAGTTAAGCTTGCGTGAGTAGAAGGCGCATGGGAACATTTTCGCTGGACTCCCGTCCCGCTGGGACAGGACCGCCCCCACACCTGTGTTTGATGCATCTACCTCAATGATGAACTCCCTCTCAGGATCCGGGTGACGGAGGATGGGAGCAGAAGTGAATCTCTCCTTGAGCTGAGCAAAGGCCGCAGTACAATCCGCCGTCCACTTAAAATATTTTCCTTTACCTCGAAGCAGAGATGTGAGAGGGGCTACAATGACACTAAAATTGCGGATGAATCTGCGGTAAAAGTTTGCAAAACCCAAAAAGCGTTGCAGCTCCTTAACGGAGGAAGGTTGTGGCCAATTCACCACGGCACTGACCTTGCTGTCATCCATAAGTACTCCATCCGCACTGATGATATAGCCCAGGAAGGAGATTCGTGTCTGGTGAAACTCGCATTTGGAGAGTTTGGCATATAGTTGGTTGTCGATCAGGCGCTTGAGGACAGCGCGAACATCCTGGACGTGTTCCTCAAGGGAGTCGGAATAAATCAAAATGTCATCAATGTAGACAATAACTTTCTGTTGTAACATGTCCCGGAAAATATTATTTACAAAGGCTTGAAAAACAGAAGGACTGTTAGAAAGGCCGAACGGCATTACCCGATATTCGTAGTGCCCGGATGTTGTCGAAAACGCCGTCTTCCACTCATCACCTCTCCGTATGCTAATCAAGTTGTAGGCGTTCCTTAAGTCCAACTTTGTAAAGTAGCGGGCAGTGCGGAGCATCTCCAGGGCTGCTGGAACTAACGGAAGAGGATAACGATATTTGACCGTTACCTCATTTAGACCACGATAGTCGATGCACGGTCGAAGACCCCCATCCTTTTTCTTAACGAAGAAGAATCCGGCGGAAGCCGGAGACGTAGAAGTGGTAATAAAACCTTTAGCCAGCTGTTCGTCAATGTATGCTTCCATGGTCTCAGTTTCAAGTTGTGACAGCGGGTAAACTCTTCCGCGTGGAGGGACGGCCCCAGGCAACAGTTCAATAGCACAGTCACCATCACGGTGAGCGGGAAGATGAGAAGCTTCAGTTTCGCTGAAGGCCAGGGCTAAATCATGGTATTCGGAGGGGATCTCCTTAAGATCCACTCCCTTGAGTGCAGCGCTGTGGAGCTCAGTGCCTTGGACAGCAGCTGCGCAGTTGATCTGACAGAATTCGGACCACCCGGAGATTCTCCCGTTAGACCAGGAGATTTGGGGATTATGTTTCACTAGCCAAGGAAGCCCCAAAATTACAGGATGCATAGGTGAGTGAAGAGTGAAAAAATTGGATGGTCTCCGAATGCTGTGTCCCGAAGCTGAGAGTGAGGGGTTGCGTGGTGTATTGCACCGCTCCAGACCCCAGGGGGCGTCCATCCAGCGCTTCCACGGTCACACCGGACTCACATGCGAGGAGAGAAACACGGTGAGTTTTGGCATATGCGAGGTCGATAAAATTTCCAGCAGCTCCAGAATCAATCAAGGCCTTTACGTTTAAAGTTTGTCCATTGAATTTCAAGGAACTGTCCACAGAGAATAATTTAGAGGAATGATTAAAACTCACCGCAGCGGAATTCTTGAGCGCTGGATTAACCGGACAGGTGGCCCTCAGATGACCTGCCTCACCGCAGTACATGCAGAGATGATTACGGCGTCTCCTCTCCCGCTCCGCTGTAGAGAGGCGTGTGTAACCAATTTGCATAGGCTCCGACTCCGTGTTGGGGAAAGCACCCTCGAAGAGACTGGATCCGACGGGTGTGCGTCGAGTGCGAATCAGGTTGTCGAGGCGGATGGCGAGTTCCATAATTTGGTTCAGAGATTTACCGTCGTCGCGGCACGCCAGCTTTCCCTGGAGGTCCGGGTTGAGTCCCCTGCGATACAGGAGCTTTAAAGGTTCCTCCTCCCACCCAGCTTGGGCTGCAAGGGTCCGAAACGAGAGTGTGTAGTCAGCTGCGGTGGAATTCCCCTGGCCTAAAGTGAGCAGTAATTCTCCCGGATCCTTCCCTCCCGCAGCATGTTCAAACACCTCTCTAAATTGGGTTAGAAACTCATTATAAGAGGGGAAAGAGAGCTGATTTCCGTACCAGAATGCAGTAGCCCACTCCAGAGCCCGGCCGGTGAGTAAAGAACACATGAAGGAAACGCGGCTCTCGTCAGTGGAGAAGGATTGAGTCTGTTGGTTGAAATACAAGCTGCACTGCAACAAAAATCCCTTACAGGTGGAGGGTGAGCCATCAAACTTCTCAGGCATGCATAACTTAGGTTGGTTAGAATTGTTACTCACGGCAGGTGGAGCGTGAGCAGGTGCAGCTGGACTCGGAGCTTGATTATCAGCCGCGCTCGGCGGGGATAGCGCCCGGACTGATCTCACGAGCTGCTCAGTAAGATTCGTCAATTTAAATAACTGCTGCTGATGAGCGGCCAGAACGCTCGCTTGAGTGGATACCTCTGAAGCCAGTCGAAGGAAATCTGCTGGATCCTGTTGTGGTGAAGTCTTCTGTGACGAAGAGGCTGAGGCGGTCGGATCCATTCGCAGTAATTTATTAACACAGGTAAGCCAACAAAGAAGAGCTGACATAAAACTCAGAATACAGATGAGGGCAAATCCAGAAACGTGTGTCAAACAGGCAAAGGTCAGGGGCAGGCAGCAAAGGTTCAGAAACTAGTACAAAGTCCAAGTCAAAAACAACTGAGCAATCCGAAAAACGAGCTAGAGAGAGAGTGTGGGTAAAACAAGACTTCACAAAGTAACAATGAACAGAACAGTCCAGATAAAGGGTAGCTGAGGATGCACAGGTGAGACTGATGAAGGCGTGATGAGATGATTAGGGAAATTAAGTCCTAGTATGCAGGAGAGAGGGATCTAGTGAAACCAGGAGGAGGCGTCAACAAGCGTTCCGTGACACTAGGGTGTTCTGAGGTATTTTGAGTGGTTCCTATGGTGTTGCTAAGGTGTTCTAAGACATTTTGGGTGGTTGCTAGGGTGTTCTGGGTGGTTGCTATGGTGAACTATTTATGAGTTTAAAAGTTCATAAGTGTACGAATGCATGAGTTTATAAGTGTACGAGTTTGAGTTTATAAGTTTAAATGAGTAAGAGTTCAGAGTTTATTAACTCATTAGTTTAAGAGTTAATAAGTGTATGAGTTCATGGGTTTATAAGTTACTTAGTTTATAAGTGTATGAATTCATGAGTTTATAAGTGTATGAGTTTGTAAGTGTATGAGTATAAGTGTATGAGTTTATAAGTGTATGAGTTTAGAATTTATGTTTAAATGAGTCTAAGAGTTCAAGATTAGAGTTAATTTATTATGAGTTGAAAAGTTTATAAGTGTAGATAGATAGATAGATAGATAAGTGTCATAGATAGATGAGTTTATTAGTTTAAATGAGTCTCAATGGCTGTGTCTAAAACCGCTCCCTATCCACTATATAGTGCACTATATCGGGTGTCGGCCATTTTGTAGTGGTGTCCGAATTCTGAGTGAACGACATCATTCCCTACATTCGTTCACTACTTTTACCCACAATCCTCTCTGATTTTGAGTGTACATCCGATGTACACTCGTTGGAGCGCCGTTACCCAAGATCCAACGCGATAAGGCGATAGAGCGCGAAAGAAAAATAAAGATGGCGGACGGCAACACCAGAGGCGGCAACTTATACAAATGTATGTGTAACTTTTTATATTCTGGAGCGAAATGATACAGGTTTATTTGTTGGTACTGTAATTATTTTTTTAGTCACTTTTAGTGCTGAAACTCTTAAATTTGCAGTTGTGCATAACAAATTGGTCGATTGTTCTCATCTGTTAGTGAATTGTACGTACAGTATTCACCTAACGTTACGTCTTAGAAAATGATGTACTGATAAATTTTAATTTACTTTAGGGACAGATGAGGGCATACAACTTATAATTGTTAAAAGAACAGCCTATGATCATCTCTTTTCTGGGCGGAGAAATGCTGCTCAGCATGGATGGTAGTGAGTTTCAGAATCAAACAGTTTAATAATAATACGGTTTAATTGATGTGTATTTATTAATGTGTAAATCATTACGTTGTATGTTCTACAGAACAGTACTGAAGGAGATAGGCCTGCTGGGTGTGGTATCTCCAGCCAGAGTGGCCAAAAAGTGGGAAAATTAAAAAAAAAATACAAGGTAAGATAATATGTAATTACATATTTGCTTGTAACTTTACTCCCTTTGCGGAATCTGAAAAATATGTTTTTTTAAAGCTAGGGTATACGATTTCAAAGATTGTTCATTATTAATATCCTCGTTTATATGCTGGATATGGTTATATAGTACAATCCTAACAATATGAATAGAAAAAAGAATGAAAAAAATCCATTCAGTCTATTGGCTGTACAGCCGCAGAGAAGTTGACCAATGTAAGCTGTCCGGCCGGACAGCTTACATTGGTCAACTGCTCTCATCCAATCACCAGCTCCACATGAAACTCCGCCTGGCGCTCGCATCTCCAACCCAACTGCACCCAACCCCGCCCCCCTCCTTACGCGTGCAAGCAGCTGACAGACAGTCTATGGTAGTTAGCTAAGTAGCGTCAGATCAGCAATGGATAAAATATAAACGACAGCAGCAAGCGGGCCCTGCTTGCCCCTACTGTAAAGTTGGGACGAAAGAGAAAGTCTGTAGAGGAAAGAGCAGAGATAAAAAAAAAACAAAAAAACATGTAACGCCGGACTCTTAGTAGGATAAATACAGGGTCCACCATTGACCGTTGGAGGAAGCTTCAGGGAGATCTGGGACTGAAAACCGACGCTGACACAGCTGACTTTTTGTTGAGCAGGTAAACATTTATTTATACTTTTATGTTGTGACGTGTGTTACATAAATAGCTTTTTATCAGTTTGACACCTTGCTCATGCTGCCGGTCGGCATTGGCAATGTTAGCCGTTTAGCATCGCCTATCACGGGTCAAAGTAATTATATTTCTTGAAGTGCTTGAATATATTTCGGTATACTCACCTGTGAATTACTAACCTCTGCATTCCTGTTCCACTGTCTCCAGACATCCGGTCCGAGTCCTTGCTTCCTGAAATCCTGTCTGGATCCCTGTCCCCCTTAATCCTGTATCTTCCTGAGTCCCTGTGTTCACGCCGAGTTGTCTTTCCCACGACGACATCTGAGAGAGAAAGGACACGTATGAACGATCTGCGACCGCTTGACATAAAGTAACCTGAAGAGGATCTGCTCACCTGTAATCTGCCCCGCCTCGTATCTGCACCTGAATTCTGAGAATACTCACCCATGCACTTGTGTCACGTGAAATAAAGTTGTGTTTGATTCACTTACCTCTGTCTCCGTGCCTGTATCCTGACAGTGCTGCAATAACAATTACTCAAAACCTTAGCAGAACATTTCTTGTGTTGCTAGTCTTGCGCTGACGTGAACTCAAACGTGACCTAGCTCAGGGATCATGTAGCACAGAGTGGAGGGGTGTGTGTGTGGAGGGGCGGGATGAGTTTTTTAAAACTTCCCTACCGTCTCAGGCTTTCTCGACCGATTTTTAACATCATATACCATAGCTTTAATAATTCATTAATTGTAAATTTGTAAATGTGAACAGAGATGCTAAGGGGAAAATATGTTTTATCCCTGTATTTGATCCAAATCAGAAATAATGTTTTACAGATCTCAAGCTAGAGACCAAATAACTCAGACATTTCACAGCAATTCATTTATGTATAGTGCCAATTTATGGAGAGCTCCGCCATACATATGTATTGTGGATTAAATATACATAATTGTTCATGAATTTTATATTTGGTCAGGTCTGTGCTGACTTGAGATCTGTAAAGGTGTAATGTAAGGCATCTCTGTTCACATGTTTGTACTGACTGTCATTACTTTGCCCCGCTGCTGATGGTCACAAATATGGCAGATGATTGTAAAAATGTGTATGACTGAAGCAGATGGATTTGTTTTTGCCTATAATTATAACAAAACTCTTACTCATCTGTCTGTTGGGTTATACATCATTTTTAGGAGCTAAGAAAGCCACCAACTGGTATCGGGACTGAATCAGGAGAGTCTACTGCAGGAACATGGAAGTGGTTTGACCTCATGGATGAGGCAATAGGTGGGAGGCCATCCATCCAGCCCCCCTTCCTAATTGCCTCATCAGAGGAAGACTCCATTGTTCCTGCAGTGAGTTCTCTTGGTTCAGTCCCTTAGGAGCCAGAGCAGCAGGACAGGAGAGAGAGTGTCGAGGCAGGGCCATCAAAGAGGCAGAGAAAAGATCCAGTACTGGATTTTTTAGAGAGGGAAGCTGAAAGAACAGAAGGGAGAATTAGAAAAGAGGATATGAGAGAGGAGAGACTTCTCTCAATTCTGGAGAAAATTGTTGAAAAAATTTAAAATCGTTTAATTGATTATATAAAAATGTAAACTTTCTTTTAAATAAATAATTTTGAGTTGTGGTTTTTTTTGGTGTGTTTAAAAAAAAACAGGATTATTTAATAATATAAACTGTTAGAGAAAATTAACAATATCATGTACATCTAAACACATTAAGATTTTTAAGTAAAGGCAAGTACTTATAAGAATGAACTGGAATACATGTTTTAAATTAGTTGAAATGTAAATTAAAATTGGAAAAAAATGACGAATACATAACTAACCTAAAATAATTACACTTGATTAGTTTTTTATTTAATTACATACTAACTAAACATATCTAACTATAATATAAACGTGGTTGTAACATATTTTATAAATAATCACGATGTCTTAGGGCTGGAGGAAGATCATCATCATCATCTGGAGCAGAAACGGCTGCAGCCAAGCGGTCTCTGTTGCGTTCTTCACTCTGTGGCTCTCTCACTTGCAGGTCATCGGGATCATCACCATTCAGTTGTCCTTCCTCTGGCTCCATGATATCACCATTTGTCATGCAGGTGTTGTGTAGTATAGTACAACAAGTGATGACCTCTGGAGCAAATTCTGGCTTGACTTCAAGGGACTTAAAGAAAAGTGACCGCCATCGTGTTTTCAAAATGCCAAAGGATCTCTCAATGATGGATCGAGCTTTTGCATGGTGTACGTTTGAAGCGACGCTGAATTGGATTTTGTAGTGGCTCTCTATATGGAGTGATGAGAGAGATTGGGTGGCTAAGACAGGGGTAACCTCCATCTCCTAAAATGTTTTGCCCTCGAATAGATAGTGCTGTTTCTGAGCACTCGGGAATCATGGACTGATCCGGGATAACCCACAAAAATGTCCAGGTATTTACCTTGGTGGTCACAGAGTGCTTGTAACTGTATAGAATAAAATAATTTTCTGTTTAAGTAGCACATAGAATCGACAGATGGAGGCTTGATTCTAATGTGACAGCCATCAATGCTACCAGCAACTGAACTAAAGACAGGACTGCCTGCCAGGTTTGCAAAGCCTGTGCTGATTTCCTCTAGCTCCTCTAAAGATGGGAAGTGAATAACTTTGCATTTGATTTTGAGGAGCAGTTTTGAGACTTTGTGGACAATCATGTGAACTGTTGAACGGGGCATATCAAATGCTCTGCAAACAACCCGGTAAGAAGTTGCACTTGCGAGCCAGAATATGAAGACCAGAATTTCTATATCCTGAGCCCAACCATGATCACGATCCTCACGGAGTGTGTTAATTAGGTAGGTCAGTGTTTGCCTGTTGAGACGAAAGTCTAGCCTCAGGTCACATCTCCTATCCAGGTACAACCTGAGGACAGGCACTGATTGGTTCAGCAGGGAATATGGAGCTCGAGTGCCAGACTGAAAGAGTAAATATACTAAAATGGTCAATAATGGTATTTATGTAAACATAATAGGATGCATTAATCAAAGATAATATTAAAAAGTGTTAGATAAAATTAAAGATGTGATCATATCAGCATATTATTAAATATAGTTAAGATGTTATATATTGAAAAAATATACATCCAGCTGCAAATTAAACACAACAATTTGTTCTCCCAATTATCATAAGTAACAATGGAAACTGAATTGATAAATGTTTGTTTCTTAGAGGAGTAGGAAAGTACAACATCTTCAGTTATTTAGTTAATTGCTAAATGTGTATTGTATAATATCTTCTTACCGATAGGTGGCATCTGCGAGCTAACAAAGCACGCCTTTGAGCTGTTGCTCTTCCTGAAAAAGCCGTTTTCTTTTCCTCAGGAAAAGAAGTTTCATGTCAAGTCATCTTCTTCATTTATATAGCAGACCAAAATACGACGTCTAACGTTACATGTTAACAAACTGCACATGGAAACATTGTTCGCGATGTCTGCCATCCTATTCCTGTCTCTTGTCAACACCATGTAAGTTAGCATGTATTTGTTGTAACGTTACTGCATACGGACCTTATCGGTCCATTCGGCGGCAGTTAAAGCTAGCTTGACTTACCAGCTACTGATGGGACGCTCCAGTGTCTCCGCTCTGACATCCTTCAGGGAAAGCATTGACACTTCCAACACGTCTACCTCCCGGCACAGCATGGTAAATATGCGCGCCATGGTGATGTAGGATTGACCACGCAATACATGGTCAAGATTAGCCTATTGACAGGAGATGGCCCCTTTTTTAGAAAGATTATCTGAGCTATGAACCTTTTTGAATATTTGAACCAGGAGTTCAGCCTTTTCTAGATTGTTGACAGCTATTTTATCCCCACTATTCAACACTGGCATTTCATAATTCCTTCTGATCCCCCCCATTCTTCTGATCATGGCCCATACATCTGATAGTTGTACTTCTCTTCCAATGCTATTACAATATTGCCTCCAAAATGAACTTTTTTGTGCTTTTATTGTTTTCCTTACTTTTGCCTGGGCCCTTTTATACAAGATCAAAGTATCCTGAGAATGATGTTTTTTAAGTTGCCTGAATGCCTTATTTCTTGATTTTATAGCTTCTTTACAGTCATTATTCCACCAGGGTAAACTCTTGGTACATCTTACTCCTGTACTTTTAGGTATCACTTCCTCAGCCGACTGTATTATTTCATTAACTAGTTTATTATTAATTATATTTACATCCATCTGATTCTCTACTTGAAGTGTCAAACATCTCTTTTCACAAATTTCTTGAAAACATTCCCAATTTGCTGTCTCCAGTTTCCATCTAGGAATTCTCCTTTTCATAGCATATCTTTGTGCCAATTTTAGTCATTACCGGGTACAAACGCTGGTTGGCCTCTCACGTCCGAATTTGAGGAAGTGCTGGGGGAAGTGACGTATGCCGTAGAGCAGTCGAATTTTGTAGTTCTTTTTATGCTTGGGTTACTACCCGAAACCCAAGTTACATAGTACCAGTAAAAGTGATACAGACCACGTCAGGCTATGGCAGACGTGTCATTTAACCTATTGTAAGTCGATGTACCATCACAAGGGTCTTGGAAATATATTATGAAGGTTGAAAAACTACATAGTGTTACTTTAAGATTTATTAAGGTTTATTTATTATAAGGTTTTATTCTATGGATTATACGGTTTATTTATTAGATTTATTACAATAGAGTTTCTTGGTCTTCTATTGCTGTTCGAAGGAAAATGCATTGGTAGTTAATGATATGTACAAAGCAATCAATATGTTTTTTACCACCTTATCTCTGTTGGTTAAATAAAGGCTAAATACAAAAAGTTAACTTATACAATTAGAGTAAGAAGGATATGCAGTTAATAGAGGTGGGCTCTCAATACACTTTTCATGGCCATAAGCAGCAAACTAATGCATACAGCATACAGCAGCTGTTTCAGCTACGCACTGGTACGAGAGCCTGAAAGGTGCTTAACACTTAATCTTATTTACACTTTTGAAAACGGTTCACCAAAGACTAAAATTCAGTCCGGCAGACTTTCACCACTGAGGCTTGCGTTATTTCAAACAATATTGTTATTTCTAACAATAATTGTTGATGTATAAATTGTATTTCAGGGCAGTTTGTGAAGACAGATTAACAAGAGAGGTTGTGACACTCTGGACAGAAGTCGGTTCCAGATCCACCTTCCACACCAGACTTCTCTCTCATATGGATTGATTGCTGTCTAATAGCATATTATTTGTTCAAAGCAAGACAACCATTCACTTCTCCTGTCTGGAAATTTTATATACTTAACACATTCTTTGTTAATTGCTAACAATGTGTTTCTTGGTTCTTCACTACTATTTGTATGAATAAACAACTTAATATAAATAAATTGTCATGTATGCCAGCTGGAGTGCCCGCGTGAGCCACTGGAGGGCACTCTCTCCTTGTGTTATGTTTTCACCATGGACTCATTATGTTTAATTATGTTTCAGTTGTGTTTGATTACCGGTTATTGAGTTCCTTATTTAAGCCTGAGTGATCCCTGTGTCTGGTGCGAAGACTTGTTACATTGTAAGCGTACAACTCAGAGCATTATTCCCTGTTTTAGTATACCGTGTTTCCCTGGACTCTTGACCCTTGCCTGTCTTCTGGACTGTTTATGAACCTGTGCTGCCTGCCTCGACCTAAGCCTGTTATCACCAGGAGTTACTGGATTGCCTCTTGTTTAACTGTATGCCTGGGTTTATGTCTGCTTGTGTTTAAGTTTAAATAAAGTGCTGCACATGGATCCAACCGCCTCTCTCCGTGCGTTACAGAAGACTTCGCCTCCACAGGATCCAGCAAACTTTCAGCCTTTATTCACCGTGGTCAGGACCCAAGCTTTCATGCTAGCCTCTCATCATTTACAGCTGATGAGACTAACATCTCTCCTCGAGGAACTAGCAAGCTCTATGCAATCGTTTTCTTCGCAGAGCTCAAGCACAGCCACTAATCAAACCCGAGCTCCCGCTGCACCTGTTCTACCCCAACCAAGTGTGAGTACTGCACCTAGCTATCCCAGTCTGTCACTTCCTGAAAAGTTTAATGGCTCACCTGTGGCGTGTGAAGGATTTCTTCAGCAGTGCAGCTTGTATATGAATCATCAGCCCAAGTTTTACACCTCGGATGAAGACCGCGTTTCCTTTATCTGCTCACTGTTCACTGTAAAGGCTCTAGAGTGGGCAGGTGCGTTCTGGGAACAAGGTCGGATGTCGTTATCTTATGACGTGTTTATCGCCCTATTCAGAGAGGCTTTTGAACTCCCCACAGGAGAAGAGGATCCTGAGGAACTGCTCTTGTCCCTGCGTCGGGGAGGTTCGTATGCAGCGGATTTCTCTCACTCATTCCACATGCCGCTAAAGCCTCATCTCACCAAACTGTTCAATCCTCCCTTGATGACCGTCAGAGGGGCTTTCAAGTATACCGTTTCTGCCAAACCCACTCATCGTGTCGGACCCCTCGAGCCCGTATTCCGCTCTGGTCCTGTTGAACTTGCTAATCCAGAGACAGCGGAGGTTTCGCCAGCCGAACTGGAGTTTGAGCGCATGCCAGCTGACTCGAAATAATCAAGTACTGAGTCGAGTGCATCAAGTGGGTTAAGCGAGTCAAGTGAACCGAATCCCGAGTCAAGTCCTGAGTCAAAAAGATCAAGTCCCGAATCAAGTGAATCCAGTGAGGAAAGTGAGTCAAGTTCGGCTGAATCTATGGAGTCAGGTCCAGTTAAGCGAAACAAGTCTGTTCCCCTGGATCCAGAGTAACCAGTTCCAACACCGCGCCGTCGCAGGAGGAGGAGGACTCACTTGGCTCGCCAGACTCCGGTAAGCGTACCCAGATTCCTCGCCCTGCCGGCCCCGCCTCTGCACCTCGCTCTGTCGGCCCTGCCTCTGCGCCTCGCTCTGCCAGCCCCGCCTCTGCGCCTCGCTCTGTCGGCCCTGCCTCTGCGCCTTGCTCTGCCAGCCCCGCCTCTGCACCTCGCCTGCGCCCTTCAAGCTCCGGGAGGCTTCTCTTGAACCCGTTTACAGCCCGGAGGTTCCTCCTGTGGATTTCCCCAAGTCTTTTTTTGGGGGGGGGGGGGCAGTAGGTACCCTGATAGGGCCATGGAGGTGGCGCTGACATGTACCTTGTCTGTGCTATCTCCTCTAGAGCCTCCCATGTCTCTAGTCCCGTCTGGTATTATGCTTTTCATGCCACTGGTCACGTCCAGTCCTGAGTCTGCTCCGCCCTTGTCTCCGTCTAAGTGTGCTCTTTCCTGGCACCCTTCCAAGTGTGTTCAACCCGGGTCTTCTGTCAAGTGTGTTCCACCCTGGTTGCCTACGACGCGTGCTTCCCCATGATCTCTTGCCCTGCTCTGGTCTCCAGGCCCCAGGTCTCTCCATGGGCCTGCGGACCTCTTAGGAGCGTCTGGAAGCCGCTCCTTTGAGGAGGGGCTATGTCATGTATGCCAGCTGGAGTGCCCGCGTGAGCCACTGGAGGGCACTCTCTCTTTGTGTTATGTTTTCACCATGGACTCATTATGTTTAATTATGTTTCAGTTGTGTTTGATTACCGGTTAGTGAGTTCCTTATTTAAGCCTGAGTGATCCCTGTGTCTGGTGCGAAGTTTTGTTAGATTGTAAGCGTACATTTGACCTGCGAGTGGGGACCGTTGACCAGTCTGGATCTGATCTCTGATCTGCTGTTCACTGATCGATTGC
Source organism: Meda fulgida (assembly GCA_030578275.1). NCBI lineage: Eukaryota > Metazoa > Chordata > Actinopteri > Cypriniformes > Leuciscidae > Meda > Meda fulgida. Next base: position 739,236 of record JAROOJ010000064.1, on the reverse strand, counting down.
TCCTGTCTGCCTTCCTGCCTGCTGTGAGTTTGTTTGCGTCGAGGCTGTAAGCTCTACGCCTCGTATTAGCTTTGTATTTCTTTCTGTTTTGAACCATCATTTACTATCATTTCTAGTTGTTTATATTACTAAATATAGTTTACCCACCATCTCAGATTAACCTTACATCGCTAGCTTCTGTTATTGTTAGCACCGCACGCTAGTGTTTATGCGCCACCCGTGCTCATTTATTTATTATTTATTTTCTATCGCGCGCCCGCGCCTTTGAGTTCATAAAAGCCCAGATAAGTAAGAATCAGTCAACAAAAACGGTGAGTAATGTCTTGTCCTGTTATTGTCACCTGTGTCACATGTCATATGTTTAGTATAGCCTTCTCCGATGGCAATATAGGATTTATTTGTGATAAATGCAAGGAGACAGTCAGGCTGACGGAGAAGATTTCAGAGCTAGAGACACGCATCCAAACTTTAATTGAGGATAGTAAGGATAGTACTAGAGCTTTAGATACTATTTTGGATGCGCTTAGCATAGTGAACTCTGTACATGATTCGGTTCCGGCTGAAGTAGAGCCCACGCAGCAGGGCAGATGGGTGACCGTGAGAGATCGCCCTAGTCGCGGATTAAAAAAACACTGTTCCGTTCCGATTACCATAACAAATCGATTTGCCCCACTGAGTGAAACACCCACTGAGAATTCTGTTGATTGTGCCCTGGTAATTGGTGATTCGATCACACGGAACGTGAAAATAGAGACACCAGCCACCATAGTCACATGTTTGCCGGGAGCCAGAGCGCCTGACATCAAAGCAAATTTAAAAGTGCTGGCTAATGCTAATCGTAAATTCTCTAAGATCATTATTCATGTCGGCACTAATGATGTTCGACTCCGCCAGTCGGAGATCACCAAAATTAATATTAAAGAGGTGTGTAAACTCGCAAGTACGATGTCAGGCACTGTAAATTTCTCTGGCCCCCTTCCTGTTCGCAGGAGTGATGAGATAGTTAGCAGATTGGGCTCACTCAATGGTTGGTTGTCTAAGTGGTGTCCGTTGAATAATATAGAATTCATAGACAAAAAGAAAACTTTGGAAAAGTTTTTGGGGCAAGCCTGACCTGTTGAAAAGAGATGGTGTTCATCCCTCCTGGGATGGTGCTGCTCTTCTCTCTAGTAATATGGCACATAGTCTTAGAGCTAGCTAAAATGACAATCTGGGGCCCAGGTCAGGAAGCAGACAGACTGGCTAAACCGTCCGTCTGCTAGCGGCCTCGCGTCACCAAGGTCAGATAAATCCCATCACATAGAGCCTCTTTCACCTAGATATCATCATATAGAGACTGTGTCTGTTCCCCGAATTTGGAAATCCAAAAAACGTCAGGTAAAAAATTTAATTGATGTTCAACAAATAAAAAACAGATATAATACAGATGAACAAATGATAAAGCTTGGGTTGCTGAATATTCGATCCCTTACTTCAAAATCGCTCATAGTTAATGATATGATTTCAGATTATAATCTAGATGTGCTGTGTTTGACAGAAACCTGGCTAAAACCAAACGATTACATTACTTTAAATGAGTCAACCCCACAAGATTACTGTTATAAACATGAACCTCGTCTAAAACGCAAAGGGGGAGGTGTTGCTGTAATTTATAGTAATATTTTCAAAACCACTAAGAAATCTATTTTTAAATATACTTCTTTTGAAGTGTTGGTGCTTAATGTAAAAATATATAGTGTAAACGATAAATCACGTTTGAGATTTTTGCTGGCTACTGTATACAGGCCACCAGGGCACCATAAAGATTTTATCAAAGAATTTGCGGACTTTCTATCAGAATTAGTGTTGGCTAACGATAAAGTACTAATTGTTGGTGATTTTAATATACATGTAGATAATGAAAAAGATGCATTGGGATTGGCACTTAAAGACATTGTAAACTCAATTGGAGTTAGACAACACGTGTCAGGACCCACTCATTGTCGTAATCGTACTCTAGATCTAATATTATCACATGGAATAGATGTTGATGCCGTTGAAATTCTGCAGCAGAGCGATGACATCTCAGACCATTATCTAGTCTCATGTAAATTACATTTAGCCAAGGCTGCAAAGCCGACTCCGTGTTATAAATATGTTAGACCTATAACTTCTGCCACTAAAGATTGCCACTAAAGATCAATAATCTTCCTAATCAGTTTCATCATCTCAGCATCCCGGATAGCTTAGAAGAACTCAATATTGCAACAGAAACTTTTAACTCTCTCTTTTCCAGCACTTTAGATGCAGTTGCTCCGTTGCGCTTAAAGAAGTTTAAAGAAAATAGTCCAACGCCGTGGTACAACGAGCACACTCAGGCCCTTAAGAGAGCAGCCAGAAAAATGGAGCGCAACTGGAAGAAAACTAAACTAGAGGTATTTCGGATTTCATGGAAGGAGAGCTCGATTGCTTACAGAGAGGCTTTAAAAGCTGCTAGATCTGCTTATTTTTCAACCCTATTAGAAGAAAATAAACATAATCCTAGGTATTTATTTGAAACAGTGGCTAAACTAACGAAAAAGAAAGCTTCAAGCACAGAAGTTTCCAAGCAACACAGCAGTAATGACTTTATGAACTTCTTCACTTATAAGATTGATAATATCAGGGACAAAATTATAACTATGCAACCGTCTACTACAGTATCGCATCAGGGAGTGCATTGTAGTCTCCCTGAGGAAAAATTTTATTCATTTGTTGCTATAGGAGAGGAAGAATTCTGCAAACTCGTTAATTCATCTAAATCGACAACTTGTATGTTAGACCCTATACCAATTAAGCTATTGAAAGAGATGCTTCCAGAGATCATAGACCCTCTTCTTAATATCATTAACTCGTCTTTGTCTCTAGGATACGTACCAAAAACTTTTAAGCTGGCTATGATAAAACCGCTTGTTAAAAAAACGCAACTTGATCCTTCAGAATTAGTCAATTACAGGCCGATCTCAAATCTGCCTTTTCTGTCAAAGATATTAGAAAAAGCAGTATCCTCACAACTGTGTTCCTTTCTTGAAAGAAATGATATCTGCGAGGATTTTCAGTCAGGATTTAGACCGCACCATAGTACTGAAACAGCTCTCATTAGAGTTACAAATGATTTACTTTTATCATCCGATCGTGGTTGTATCTCTCTATTAGTGTTACTTGATCTTAGTGCTGCATTTGACACAATTGACCACAACATTCTTTTAAATAGACTAGAAAACTATGTTGGCATTAGTGGAATTGCACTAGCATGGTTTAAATCATACTTATCTGACCGTTATCAGTTTGTAACAGTAAATGAAGAGATGTCTTATCGATCACAAGTTCAGTATGGCGTACCACAAGGCTCAGTACTGGGACCGCTGCTGTTCACTCTGTACATGCTACCATTAGGACATATCATTAGGAAACATGGAATTAGCTTTCATTGTTATGCCGATGATACTCAGCCGTATATTTCTTCAAAACCTAACGAAACTTACCAATTCACAAAATTAACGGAATGCATAGCTGATATAAAAAATTGGATGACTAGTAATTTCCTACTACTAAACTCTGAAAAAACAGAGATTCTAATTATTGGACAAAAAACTTCCACACGTAATAACCTAGAATACTGTCTAACACTTGATGGCTGCTCTGTTAAGTCTTCGTCGTCGGTTAGGAACCTGGGTGTGCTTTTTGATAGCAATCTTTCATTTGAAAGTCACGTGTCTAGTATCTGTAAAACCGCATTTTTCCATCTTAAAAATATATCTAAATTACGACATATGCTCTCATTAACAAATGCGGAACAATTAGTTCATGCTTTCATGACATTAAGACTAGATTATTATAATGATCTACTGGGTGGTTGCCCTGCACGCTTAATAAATAAACTACAGCTGGTCCAAAACGCTGCAGCTCGAGTTCTTACTAGAACCAGGAAATATGACCATATTAGCCCGGTTCTGTCAACACTGCATTGGCTGCCTATTAAACATCGTATAAATTTTAAAATATTGTTGATTACTTACAAAGCACTAAATGGTTTAGCTCCGCAGTACTTGAGCGAGCTCTTAACGCATTATAGTCCTTCACGTCTATTGCGATCTCAAAATTCGGGCCAGTTGATAATACCTAGAATATCAAAATCGACTGCGGGCGGTAGATCCTTTTCCTATTTAGCACCAAAACTTAGGAACAGTCTTCCTACCATTGTCCGGGAAGCAGACACACTCTGTCAGTTCAAAGCTAGACTAAAAACACATCTCTTTGACCTAGCATACACATAATATATTATAGACTTCTATAATTCAATGTTAGGCTGCATAGATTAGGTCAGCCGGAACTGGGAACACTTCCCTTAAATCCTGATGTACTCGTTACATTATCATAAGAAGAATGGCATCTACGCTAATTTTAGTGTCTTTGTTTATCCCAAGGTTTTCCCGCAGCCTACCGGATCCAGGCCGTATCCAGATCTGACTAGGAGCTTTGCCTGTACCCGATGACAACGCAGTGCCGAAGTGCCAACTAGCCTCTCCCTATGGAGGATCCCTTTCCCACTCTACAGATAAAACGTTGTGATTCCGGTTCGCGTACCCACCCCGAAGTGATAAAATAAAACAAAATTCTGTATCAAATTACAGTTACTGTAAATCCGGCCTCTAGTTCATAAACGCCAGAGGAGAACTGGCCCCCGACTGAGCCTGGGTTCTCCCAAGGTTTTTTTTTCTCCATTAGGTCACCTGATGGAGTTTTAGGACACCAGTAGGTCACTTGGAGTTTTTCGGTTCCTTGCCACTGTTGCCTTTGGCTTGCTCAGTTGGGGATATTCAAATTAATTAACCAAGCATTAATAACATTGATCAGCCCTACCAAACGTGGATGTTTTTTCACTAAGAAACAAACATTGTTATGTTATTTGATTGATACTGTGAAGCTGCTTTGATGCAATTTATATTGTGAAAAGCGCTATATAAATACACTTGACTTGACTTGACTTGTTTTGTTATACCGTGTTTCCCTGGACTCTTGACCCTTGCCTGTCTTCTGGACTGTTTATGAACCTGTGCTGCCTGCCTCGACCTAAGCCTGTTATCACCACGAGTTACTGGATTGCCCCTTGTTTAACTGTATGCCTGGGTTTATGTCTGCTTGTGTTTAAGTTGAAATAAAGTGCTGCACATGGATCCGACCACCTCTGTCCGTGCGTTACATAAATACATTAATAAATAGATCAAAAACATTTATCAAAATACAATTGGACATCCAAAAAAAACAAATCGTTTAACAAATCGTTTATTAGAATATAATTGAATAGAAATCACAAAAATAAATCAAAACAACAAAAATTAAACAAAATCTATAAACTTCCTTGGAGCCTTCCTTGGTCGCTCGGCAAGGCGAAGTTTCAGTGACAACGTTTTTTTGTTTTTTTTCTTTTGCCCCGGGAGCTAGTCGTTTGGCCATCTTGTCTCCATCAGGGGCATCTTCCTAAAAAAATACAGTAGAAAAGTTTACCAAGAAATGCTTGATTAAATTAACTATGACTGAGCAATGAGATGATTTTGAATAGTAAAGTCTGATGGTATGTTTGATAAAGGTGATGGACAAATTCAAAACCACTGTAAGAAATTATAGTCTGCTCCGATCCAACTTCCACTCCAATATAGATATATTGAAATGTTCCTTCACTTAAAAGAGCTTATTTATCATAGAATTAATTCCTTACAATCTTAAAAGTATCATAGCGTGGGAATGACAGCAGGTATTCAAGAACCATCTTGATTACAGGGACTTAATTAGTATAAAATGTTTGAGCTGAGATTATTTCGGGGTTCATTCTGATGCCGGTGAACCCAAGGTGCTTCGTGTCCCTTGCCACTGCTATGCTGTAATAAACTTCCTTTTTGAGATCTTCGACATCCACATCATTTTTTCTTACATTGGCGAGCCACCCTTCCAGGAGTTTCCAACAAAAATTGGGGAAAGGTAAGAAAAAGCTGTTTTCTTTCATTTATGCTGTTTTTTGTCAGGAAACCCCTCGTTTAAAAAAATCTAGAAAAGGAAAATTTAAGGACAGAAGAGAATTTAGTTTATTCAGTCTTAGCAGGAGGAGTTGTTAAGCCTATTCTTTACGATTTTGTTTAAGATTCTAACGGAATTGAATCAGCTCGAAGTAGTGTGGTGACAGAGTTGTATTGGAATTGTTGTTTCTAAAGTAATTGAAACAAAGTGCTTAAGTGTAAAGTTTCTAAAGAAACTGAAACTTGGTGTCGGTCTCTTATAATTCTGTTGAAATTCTAAAGTAAGTGAATCAACCCGAAGTAGTTTGGTGGCAGAATTATATTAGATCAGTAGTTTCTAAAGTAACTGAAACAAATGTGTATGTTTCTAACGTTACAGACGTCTGGATCTCGCTCGCGCACACACACACACACACACACGTCTATATTACTAACTGTCGCTCTACACTGGCCAAGAGGGGACTAGTGTTTCTAGTCATTTTAAAGAAACAAAAATGACATACAAAATTTTCTTTTAAGGTCTTTTTTCATAATATAACTTTAAATATGCATTTTTTTATTTTTAAAAAAACATGCCAAGTGGGGACCTGAACAATGTCTACCTTACCAACAGAGGACTCCCATAGACTGCAATGGAACTGTGTGTGTGTGTGTGTGTGTGTGAACAGTGAACTCTGTCTTCATTATGTAATATTGCATATTGTGATATGCATATTGTAATCTCTGATGACTGTGTGAACATACATATATATATATATGCCTGAATGTGTTCATCAGAGATCACAAAATGCACAGATAAACATATTCAATATACAATTAAAAAAGAATGACCAAACCATCAGTTATCAAAAATTAAAAAATTGAAATATTTGAGGAAAGACCATTTGAATCTGTTTTTCATACAATGGGGTAAAAAATACCGACGGCAGCAGTTCAAAAGCAGAGGCTCTTATCATTCATATTATTATTTTTCTTCTTTAACGGTCTCTCTTCATAGATACTTTCTATGCTTGGTTATGCAGTCCGTTTAGGGTTCATGGGATAAATCAAACAGAAATAGCTCTTTAAGGTAACAATTTCAGGTCACTACTTTATACAGTCAATAATGATTATATTAATCAAAATGAACTTCGCGTCCCCAGTTGGATGGTAAAGAGCGACACCAGTTCTTCTGCTTTGTACATTTCTTGCCATCACAAAAACACGGTAAAGATTTTGGAGGTCAATCTCAAAATGTTATGTTGACTTGCTGCACTGAACAATTTTACTTCATTCAGTTGAAATATATGAAGTAGGGATGTTCATTTAACATTTTGTTTTCTGACTGACAGCTGATGCTTGTTAACCAATCATCAGCAGTTAACTGACATTATTTTAAGGTTAGATTAGAATTAAATGTAATTAGAAAAGATAAGTGTCTGTGACCCATTCAAATACCTCAAAAATGTAGATTTACATGTGCAAATAGCAGCATAAACAACAGAACATGAGGATTCACACACACCGTCACATCAAGCACCCGCAGTGCTTCTGTGAACACAGTAAACCAGAATAAAAGTGTATATATAACTGTATATATATATATATTAGTGCTGTCAGTTTAACGCGTTATTAACGGCGTTAACGCAAACACATTTTAACGGCGTCAATTTTTTTAACGCGAGATTAACGCTCTTTTTGGCCTAGCAAACATTGTCGTTTTTTCACATGCTGTTGCAACAACTGGTAACGTTAGAAAAACTACAACATCACACCGGATAGCTAGACCGGAAACAAAACAAAACGCGGGACTAGATTTGATGGCCGAGTGCGAGCGCGAATGCCATTTTGGAGGCCTGACAATGCAAACTTTCCAACCCGGTCACACTAAATGCGTCTCTATTGCACGCATTGTGTTTATCATGCAATTTATACGTGAAAAGTAGTTTTTACGTGCATACGCATGGGTAGGTTTAGTAGTGGTGTGGGGTACGCATGTATTATACGTTTGGTTAGGATTAGTGTTGTGGGGTGTGTGTGTATTACATGCAATAAAGTGCGTACCATATGCATGTAAAAACTAATTTCCGCATGTAAATTGCACGATAAGCACAATGCGTGCTATAGAGATGCATTTTCATGAGATCAGGCTGGTCATGCACAAGCATATAACATGTTCACATGTGTACTTATGATCAGGTGTTCACATGTTCATGAGTATTACGTGTTCGCCGGGGTTTTTTTTTGACAAAGCGACATCAACTACTGGCCCGGCTTGCATAATACAGCCCTTTCAGTGTTTATAGGGTTTGTTTGTAAACAATGTTGTAAATGTATTTAACAATATTTTATATTTTACACGCAGTTTTGACTAATATGTGTAGTGTGTTACTTTAGTTTTAAAATGAGTTATCTTTTGAACTGTTAACTGGTTTCAATCTTATTTATGGAACAGAAAGTTTTTGGTCCAGATAGGTGATTTTCCTCTTCTGTCGCTCACCTCTCCTGTGGCCTCCCACACGGATCATCTCCATCCCTCCCTTTACTCGTTTTACATGCTACCATTGGGCTCTATTTTAAGAGGACATGGTGTTTCCTTCCATTTTTATGCTGACGACACACACACACACACATATATATATATATATATATATATATGTATATATATATATAAATATATACATACCTATCAAGAGAAATGATCCGTCTGCACTAATTTCTCTTTTATTATGCTTAGAAATCTTGGCTTGCTCAAAACTTTTTGTCTTTAAATGAAGTCAAAACTGAGGTGATAGTTTTCGGCCCCACTGATAATTTTAATACCACCAGCATCGATTTGAGGAGCTTCTCTGCATTCAGATCTACGCATGACAAACAAATATCTTCGGTAATTGGATCTAGTTTCTATCAACTCCGTCTTTTGTATCAAATTAAACACTTCCTATCTGACAAAACTCTAGAGATGTCTGTTCATGCTTTTATTACTTCCCGTTTAGACTACTGCAACTCATTGTATTGCGGTATTTCCAAGTCACAAATCGCTCGCCTTCAACTGGTCCAAAATGCTGCAGCAAGATTTAATCGCAAAAGTCGTAAATATGATCACATGATGATAATGATACATTTTATTTATATTGCGCTTTTCTCCAACCCAAAACGATACAAAAACAATATACAGTACCAATATATCTATATATATAAAGAGATTAAAAATTTTAACATTACAAAATTTAATGACCATTCTTTGTAAACCCTAGAAATGTTTGTGCGTGAAAATCCCAGTAACTTTAAGAAAAATATTGATGTCGCAGACGGTTTAGTGAACGGAGCTTTTGGGACAGTGGTTCATATCAGTGAAAGTCGAAACGATGATGATGATTTTCCGTCGGCTATTCATGTGGAGTTTGATAATCCAAATGTCGGTAAAATTCAGAGATCTAAAACGCATCAGAGATTCTCCCAAAATTCAACAGTAATTGAAGTACAAGAAGACCAAGTCACAAATGATGGTGGTATAAGGCGTCAGTTTCCTCTCAGATTAGCATGGGCATGTACAGTTCACAAGGTGCAAGGACTCACAGTAGATAAAGCTGTTGTATCACTGAAGAAAATCTTTACAGCAGGGCAAGCATATGTTGCATTGAGCCGTGTAAGATCTCTCAGTGGGTTAATAATTAAGGACTTTAAAGAGTTGGCTATATTTTGTAATGACAAAATTGAGTTGGCCTTGAATGATATGCCAAAATTTCCTTTGGAAGAGTACAGTTCCACTGAGTTATTCGGTTCATTCAGAATAGCACTGCTTAACGTACAAAGTCTGAATGCTCACTTTCAGGATGTTCTTGCGCATAAAGCTCTAATGAATGCTGATTGTATGTGTTTGACAGAAACATGGCTGAATGCTGAGGACAAAGCACAAGAACTACAAATACCAGAATTTATGTTCAAGCACAACCCAAGAGCTAAGTGTTATGACAACAGTACTGCTGTTTTTAGTGAAATAAAACATCAGAGAGGCGGTGGAGTTGGAATATATTGTTCTGAGAAAATTGAGTGTAACATCTTTACTCCTGAGAACTGGAACTTAGAATGTTTATACTTTACAGTTCCACATGTCAATTTGACTGCTGCGGTTTTGTATAGGCCCAATTCATATAAAACTGACGTGTTTCGACAGCAGCTGTTACAGGTTATTGAAGAGGTAGAAAAGCATCCAGGAAAGAAAGCAATCATGGGAGACTTTAATGAAGACATCTTTACTTCATCTACAGTGGTGAAATTAATGGAAACCCATGGATACAGTCAACATGTTCAAAATCCAACCACGGAAAAAGGTACATTAATAGATCATGTTTATACGAAGGATATGGAAGGTATAAGTGTTGATGTTGTGCAAACGTACTATAGTTTTCATCAGGCAATACTCATTTCACTGTGATCAAATGTGTGGTAAAGATTCCGCCTGCCATTGGGGGAGGGGGAGGGTAGGGAGGAAAGACACTAGAAAAGGCGGCTCCCTGGGGGAGGGAAGGTACTGGAGACTGGGTTGGCTGGCACAGGGGTTGATTGGCACAGGGTTCATTTTTAAATCTTTTAAAGTTTGCATCAATCTACTGAATGTCTATTTAAATATGGTTAAACTAAACTTTTTTTCTTTTTTATCACATAACCTTTGCTCCAATACACAGAGAAACGCATGCAGACAAACATGAGTTGAAAATGTTCCTATGAAATCCAACTTTTCGTTCCATTCGTCCAGTTTTTGAATTTTTCACATAATCTTGAGCATGTATACTGATTGCGTCTGGGCAACATTCATGAAGTCTTTCAATGTTGTATTTATCAACTTCGGCATTCGTAGCAAATATGTGAAGATAATTACAATTCTCCCCTGTTTCACAGTTTTTCAACATAGCAATATCAGTAGTGGTAAGAGGTTCATCTTTCTTGCATACTCTGAGGCGATTTAACATTTCAGCAAACCTTGAATCTTGTTGTCGAACAACTTTAGTTAATTCAGCAAGTTCAAAGTTATTCTCCCATAGGTTTACTCCTTTTGCATCAGCATAGAGAGCCGTTCCTTTAACAGGCGGAAGCTGAAAATAATCTCCCACTGCAAGAATGTTCACTTTTCCAAAGAGAGAGTTTGTTTTATTTGCCGCAACCTTCCGTGAATATATGACAAAAGACGATGGTCAACCATAGACACTTCATCAATAATCAAAATTTGCAAACTACCCAATTTTGTACGTAAAGAATTTATTTTGTCATCACTGAGAGGCTGATATGGCAGTCTGACGTTTGCACCAATTGAAAATGTATTATGAATAGTTGAAGCTCCAATGCTATATGCGGCAACACCAGTTGAAGCACACAAAAGTACAGTAATATCATCAGGATTCTCAGACAGCTGAGATAACAATCTGGAAGATTCATACTGTATTGCCTTAATTAGATGGCTTTTTCCTGTGCCTGCTCCACCAGTAAGAAATAACCGAAATGGTTCAGGGTTTTGTCCAAGTATTTTCTGTAGACACCACTTTCGCACTTTATAGAACACAGAAGATTGTTTCTCATTTAGTGACCTCAGTAAATGCAGTGCATCATCTCTTGGCCTTGTAGTGTGGTTTGTCTCAATAGTACACACAGTTTGAGGATTTCTTGTAAGATCTGGAATAAGTTCTTGAGTGTCATCTTCATCAGGCAATAGTTTATCCTTCATCAGTTCTATGCATTCATCGCGCTGTTTTTCTGTTTCAGGACATATCTGGGCCCAGGCATCTTCTAAATTCATATTTTGCTCTAAAAGCTGGTTAGCTCGGTCTATTTTGTCACTTTCCTTTTCAAACAATTGTCTGTTGCCATCAACAATGGATTTCACTTGTTTCACTTCACAACCACTTTTTATCACACCACTGTTGTAGAACTCCTCATATGTGGTATAGTTGCTCGGCTTCAGATCACAGTCTTCATAATACGGTAAGAAAAGCTGCAGCAATGAATGATAATATTTTTCTGGATCTTTAGTGGGTGAAAACCTTGGATACCTCACTACTGCAGGTTCAGTTCGTGTCCTTCGTTTGACATGGCCATTGTTATTATTGAGTTTAATTATTTTATTTTCGGATGTTTTGTTATGTGAGGAAACCCCTGATTTGGTCAGAACTCTGTACTCAGAACAAAAACTGGCAAGACATAGATTTTCTAGGGGTTCTTTCTCTGGTCTGTTTTTGTACCTGTCAACGAAACTTGTCATCCAAAGACTGTTTTCACCATCAGACTGCTCATTTTCCACTTTGTTTCGGAGCATATTCAAAGGCAAACTCATCTTTACAGGATTTTGTCCTATTGGAATAAATTGTACTTTACGAGAACATTCCTACAAATGCATGCCTGTCAGTCTGTACACTGCCTCTTGAGCAGAAACTTCTCTGTTGTGCAGATAGACACTTCCCAACTGTTTTAATGACGCTTTAGCATCAAGATTTCCATTCATCGCTTCATTTTGTGCACGTTGAAGCAGCAGTCCCATTTCTTGTTCTGCTTTTGTGATGTAACTAATTATATAGACCACTACAGAAAAAGCATCTGTGACATACTGAATGTCCATATTCCCTTGCCAAGCACGCAGTAAATCTCTGTTATACTGGTTTACCCAAACATCTTTTGGATTTCTTTTCAAGACAATACTTTTCTTTTTGGAACACTTGTTGTATGCTTTTTCAAACATAGTTTGATTAATCCTAATAGATGAAAATAAGGCATCAACCGAATCAAAATTGGCATCAGAATTTAAAGCAGTTTTGACTTTCTTTATAATTGCACTTGCTGTGTCATCTCCATCTTTCCCTTTTAATTTATCTGCATTACTTGGTCTTGTAATAAAGGTACGACTGGATGGTGGTCGTCGAAAATTAAATCTACAGACTGTATTTTTCTTCCGACATGTTTTTGAATGTCTTGTACTGTGCTTCTGAACGCTGTTCACTGTTTCATAAAGTACAGTATCATTTTCTGGTGGTGTCTCACAAGTGATGTAAGTGTCAATGAACTCAGCAACCGCAGGATCATTGTCTGCATCATGATCATTGAGCTTCGGAGCATCTTCCACCCAAAACAGGCAGTGGACATGAGGAGAACCACGCTGTTGAAATTCAACACGATAAAAGTAGTCTTTTATCTTGCCAATAGGCTTTGCTGGTGACATTATGACATTTTTTAGAAAGCAATGCCATCTGTGATCAAACATTCTTGCTGCACTGACAGGATTTCGTCTTATGAGTCCGCATTTTTCAGACCAGTCAAGCTCATCAACATTTATTTGTTTCCCCTCTTGCTTAATAATTGTGTTCATCATTTCAGGCCATCTCATATCAGCAGAACTAAAAGATGCAAAGAATGTTGGTATGCCTAGTTGTCTTATCAGAGCAAACAGATCTTTTTGCGTAGACATCCAATATGGAGGAGTTCCTCTTACTGGTCTTAAGAACTTATAACCCTCATCAAAATGTAGTATTCTTTGCAAGGAATCAGAGTTCGTTAGCATATCTTGTGTTACCTTTAAACAATTTTTTTCAGCCACTTTCCTCAGTGCAATTGATACATTAGACACAATTTGATCAACTTCTGATATATATTGTGCATAAAAAATGAAGTCTGTGCTGTGTGCAAAACGTCCATCTGCATTTAGTAATCTTGCATTTAGGTATCGTGTCAATGTTATTTTTTCCTGTCTTTCATCATGAAATGTTGGAGCACCAGTAGGATAGAGAACAGGGAAACACTTTGCCTCATTGTCTTTATCAGTTAGCAGCCTGACAGGACTGTTACCTTCACCTGGAGCTACATTTAGTACATCATGAAAATGTTGATCAATTATTTCTGAACCCAGATCAACAGGTTGTAGTGATGTGTCTGACAAAAGACCACTTTGTTCTTTAATATATGCTATATCTTCCTCTGGGTCATCTCCAGCTCTTTTGTCATCTTCATTTTTATCGGTTACATCTTGTTCCTCCATTTCAAAATCATCAGCATCGTTGTCTAATTCATCAGTTGCATTCAAAGAATTTACCCACTGCTCATTAAACTCCACATCATTATACCACTTATTATGTCTCACCAAATAAGACCGAGCATGTCTGACACGATCAGTGCTGACATATTTATATTCATAATGGCCTTTATATGTTAATTACCGTTTCAGTTTTATTCTTCTCATGTGGTCATCACATTCATTACGTGGGAGAATATTTGAAACATCTGTGGTATTAACAGGAACACACACTACAGGTCCATGACAGCCATTCTGTTTTCCACGGGGAAGACAAAGCAACTTCATAAAAGGAATATTGCGTGCAATAAGATGTTCTTCCAAAGAGTTCAGACCTTTTAGTTCTTCTGGAACGTCCACCAAATGCATGTTGTTGGCAACACTCTCTTCAGGCAGTTTTCCAGCAAGGATTTTACGATGGCATGTATAGCAAATCCACAATTTACAAGCCGGATTACCTGATAAATGGCATCTGTTCTCACATTCATTGCTGCATTCATGTAAATATTTTAATGTGATGCATCTTTCAGCCAAATCATTAATTTGTTGACCTCTGATTTGATAGCAATCTCTTCTACATTCAACAACCTGTTTTCTGAACAATAAACGATGGCAAACACAGCAAACAAATTCTGGACCTGCACTGACTTCTTGATGAAACTGATTAATAGTGAAATCAATGTCTTTCTGTCTCTCCCTCTGTTTTGTAGAAATTTCAGATTTTTTTTGTATTTTACTCATACGAAAATTTTCATCATCGTGGTATTTCTTTTTAGAATATTCACAAACACTGGCTTTCAATATTGGGTTTCTGTGATATTTATTCTTTGAATATTCACATACACTTGCTCTAAAAGCTTTATTGCTTCTATACTTGGTCTGAGAATAGTGGCGAACAAGTTTTTGAAAACGAACATTTGTGGAATACTTAATCTGTGAATTTTCACGTTTTGACTGCTGTACATTAATATTGTTTTTATATTTATTTCGAAGATTATCAAGTTTTTTCTCTTTAAACTCACTGTCTTCACAGTATTTCCTTTTAGAGTTGTCAACCTTTTTCTGTCTGTAATCACTGTCTTCACAGTATTTCCATTTAGAGTTGTCAACCTTTTTCTGTCTGTATTTGCCGTCTTCACAGTATTTTGATTTTAAGCTCTCTATTTTTTTCTGCCTGAATTCGGTGTTGCTGTGGTAAAGCTCACGTGCTCTTTTGCATTTAGAGTTCTCAGTCGTGTCATTCAATTTCCTTTTTCGCAAATAGCGATTTATGCTCTGATCTTCCACTTCAACGTTACATGCTTGTGCACAAACACTTTCTTGATTTCTATGTTTAACACATGTTACAACTTCATAGTGATTTCCATTGCAGTGCTTCAAATAGATTGCATTATCTGTAAATGCCTGTTCGGTAGGGGTGTGTGCATTCCATCTGTTATCATTAAACGTCATTACATTTATTTTAAAAAAGTCAGCTAGACCAAATAATTCCACATGACTTCCCCACGTTCCTGAAAAATACATTTTAGATTGTGTCAGATAATCTTTCACTGATCTGTACTCTTCTCTTAAGTATCTCACAAATTTAGAACTGTTCGCTTCAAGATGTTTCACAACTGCACGTCTGATTGTCAGGTGTTTCTCTTCATTGCCGCATACTGCATGTGCTATTGATCGAAACAAGCAATTACCATCTCCGTTAATGCTTTTCGTTTTGCACGGTACTCCTAAAGAACACACATTTGTGGCTTGAACAGCAGCACTTTCATTAGTCAGTCGTAAGCGTGAACACAAAGCATCCTGATCTGCAGATGTTAAAGGTTTGAAACCAAACTCAGTATTTACTGTAGGTCCAATAATGACGTCATCATCCATTAATAAATTATCATGTAACTTGCTCATATGTGGAAGTTTTGACTTGGTCTGCACACGTCTACTTATCTTACTTGAATCCACCCAGGTCTCAACCGATTTGCACGTAGTTGCTGGTTTTTCTACACGTGTTTGTTTACCACAGTCTCTGACAGACTTACTCTGCTCTTTTGCTCTCGTAGGTGTAATTTGTGTGACGCTGCCTTGTTGACCAGACTTATTTGACCTTGTATTGGAAGTTAAAGGTTTAGAACTGAACTCGAACTTGGTCTGCACACGATTATTTTTCTTACTTAAATCTAGACACATCTCACCCGTTTTGCCTACACGTGTTTGTTTGCCATGGTCTCTGACACACTTACTCTGCTCTGCAGGGCTCGTAGCTGAAACTTGTGTGACGCCGCCTTGTTGACCAGACTGAACTGAACTTGTGCCAACTGTTGAGTCCTTTTCTATAACTGTTATGGTTAAACCCGTCACTTCAAATGATTTTCCCTGACCTTTCAGTGATATGGCAAGGTTGACAACATAATTAAACAACATGTAAATGTCATCACAATAAACCACTACGCTTGTGCCTGTACTAGATACCATACCTTTACCATCACGTGCATGGGAATCAACTACAGCAAATGTTAACCCCACCTTTATAACTGCACAAATATAGCCATGAAGGTTTAACAGACATGCATCAGACTGAAACAGGGCCCTCTGAAGTGCATCTTCAATAGACATGCTCACATCTCTCAATGCTCCATCATACACATTAACACCGAAAACACCATTCAGAGATTCTGACATCTTTATTGAGAATGTTGTGTTGAAGAGTGTGTGCACGGTTGGCAATTCTGGAACAGCAACATAACCCCGCCATAATGGATCATTGATCTTCCCCTGCAAGTCCATAGAGGTGTGCAGCTCATCTCCATGCAACAGAACAGCATCCAGATCCTGTGTTGTCCAGGTCCGCACATCCTTCAGGACACTCATCATGACTGCTGTTACACTGTTTGCTGCACACTGTCTGCCACCGTTGAAACCAAAGCGGGAATCACCTTGATGAAAGGAACCCTGTATGACTTTCAGTGGAAAAGGATCAGAGTTATTGACATGCAAATCACTGTTAATGTCACTCCAGCTTTGACAAGTTTCAGCAGCCTTGCGGCCAGTATGACAAGTTTCAGCAGCCTTGCGGCCAGTATGACAAGTTTCAGCAGCCTTGCGGCCAGTATGACAAGTTTCAGCAGCCTTGCGGCCAGTATGACAAGTTTCAGCAGCCTTGCGGCCAGTATGACAAGTATTTGGTGCCTCGCGGCAGGAGTTATGGCAAGTATTTGGAGCCTCACGGCAGTTTTGGCAAGCATTTGAAGCCTCACGGCAATTTTGGCAAGCATTTGGGGCCTCACGGCAATTTTGGCAAGCATTTGGAGCCTCACGGCAATTTTGGCAAGCATTTGGAGCCTTGCGGCAGTTTGGACAGTTTTCTGTGTCAAGGCTCTGGGTTACAGAGCTGTGGGGTGGTGCCTTTTTTTCAAGAGGAGGCACAACCTTGTCCAAGTCCAAGAAAGAACTGAGCGAAAGACGCTCCGCATTCCTCCTCTTCGCCACCTGGGACCGACGGAAACCCTTTCCGCGTGGCATCTGCAAATACATAAAAAGACACACAGAAAGACAAGTTTAGTAAAGTGCTTACTAAATTTTATTTTACTCCCTAGCCTGTAACGTTTAATTTATAACATTAATCGTAAAAAAACACAAAAACTTGAGCAAATAGATTGATATTTATATCCATTATCTAAAACCTTCCCCTGAACAATTTTTTTCAAATTGTTTCTCAAAGGTAAATGTTTACATAAATTTTATTATAAATTAAATATTAATAATTACATTTAGTGATTACCAGAATTCATTTAATCGTATAATTGAACTAGAACCATTAAAAATATACATCCACTAAACATCTGATCTATATACACATTTCACCACTAGAGATCGCATATTCAAAACAAGGGCACAGCTTGATGAAAATGGCATATTACTGTTACTACAAATAAAGTTATTTCTTATTATGCTGTTACACACTTGACAATAGTGTTGTCTCTGAGGCACAATACAAATACGTTATTCAAACAAAAAGATGATCCTTGTTGTTCAGCTATATACAGGGTACCCACAGGATCCTCCAACTTAAATTCAAGGCTTTTAAGTTGGACAACTATCACAAAGTAGCTTTAATTACCAAGTATCAGAAAAAAAAAAGAAAAGAAAAAAACACTACTTCTGGTATATCTTAAGACAAAACAATGGCACAGCCAAATTTATTTCAGCATTTTAGTCTAAGACTAGTTTAAGCTTCGTCTGTGAAACCAGGCATAACAATAAAGCATCTTTGGTGTTTCTATGCTTTCTATAGGAATAAAACCAGAAATCGAGGGTAACACGCTTTGACGTAGGGCTGTGCGATACAGCAAAAAACAACTATGATGATAAAGGTTTCATATCATTCAGTTTAAATCATTATTTAAAGTTTGAATTTTCACCACTGTTTCAATCAACAAAAACAAAGACATGCCAGACAAATTCATAGATTTTGTATTATTTATTAAAGTGTGAGTTTTTCAACATCTTGAAACTTTTAGTTTCATAAATAAGCTTATTCTTTGAAGGATGAAAAAAATAACGTTTTGGTCATTACATTATACATAAATAATATTTAAATTTGATAATATTTGAATTTTGAAGTGCTGGAAAAAGATGTTTGACGTTTTGAGACCATTTTACTATTCCTGCCAAACTTCCATGGTTACAGTTACTGTTACTACATTACATCCATGGTGAATTTTGCTGATCTGTGGACTTAAAGCCTATAATAACTAGTACATTCATGGCACAGTGCTTCTTCTGGTTTACACATCAGCGCAGTGTGATATTGCAATGCTTCTCAATAGATCTCAAAGCAATATTATCACTTCAGTGACGAATTCAAATGCTTTCTTTACTGGATCTCTTACGCTGTAGTAACAATGTCGCGTAATCAAGATCAGCTCGCGCTGCATTGGTCTAAACTGATAAACTGTCCGTAAATCACAAAATAATGAGTAGTACAGTTTCGTTCCGCTTTCATTACGTTTGCCATTTGATGTTGGGCAATGTTGTAGTGCTTGTACCATCTTTAACTTTGCCATCTACTTACAAATCATGGTCAAATGTAACGCACCTTCAATCAACATGATATGGAATGCGCAGTTCATGGTTGCATAGCAACGACAGACGCCACAGAAGTGCAAGTGCTTTAGAAATAAGGAGACATTGGCACAGCCGCGCTTTCCACACGTTTTTAAACACGATATGTGAACAGCCCCTAAGATCTACAGGCAATATGCACGCATTTTAATGAAAATAGAGCACAATATAGAACTTTTTTTATATAGTCAACGACAATGGTATACCAGCGATATATATTGATACCGTTGACTGATGACGTATCGCCCAGCCCTATTTTACATCATTGACAGTGGTGAAATTGGTGGACTAAAATTACACTTACCTCAGCACTGCTCCATTCATTCCCCATTTCACATAAAAAAAGAAAACAAAGAAATTAGTCAATGATGCTGAATTCCTCTAATTAATACATACACATAAATATGCATCTCAGATTCCCTTACACCATCTTTACATTATCATTGTGCAAACACAAGTGAAGAGTAAGCATTTTATTTACTTAATATGAAAATAGTAATATACATCTGATATATGGTCTTGAATAGAGTAAACAAATAGGGAAATAATAATTTGTAAACGTTGCAATAATGAGACAAAGAAAGTGTGTTTATACAGAAAATGATTATTTGAACACTTTTAACACCGTCTCCTGCAGCCTCGCCACCTTCACCAGCGACCCCACCTGCACCGTCTCCTGCAGCCTCGCCACCTTCACCAGCGACCCCACCTGCACCGTCTCCTGCAGCCTCGCCACCTTCAGCACCAGCGACCCCACCTGCACCGTCTCCTGCAGCCTCGCCACCTTCACCAGCGACCCCACCTGCACCGTCTCCTGCAGCCTCGCCACCTTCACCAGCGACCCCACCTGCACCGTCTCCTGCAGCCTCGCCACCTTCAGCACCAGCGACCCCACCTGCACCGTCTCCTGCAGCCTCGCCACCTTCACCAGCGACCCCACCTGCACCGTCTCCTGCAGCCTCGCCACCTTCACCAGCGACCCCACCAGCACCGTCTCCTGCAGCCTCGCCACCTTCACCAGCGACCCCACCAGCACCGTCTCCTGCAGCCTCGCCACCTTCACCAGCGACCCCACCTGCACCGTCTCCTGCAGCCTCGCCACCTTCACCAGCGACCCCACCTGCACCGTCTCCTGCAGCCTCGCCACCTTCACCATCCAATGCAATCAGCGCAAGATCATCTTCCCATTCTTCGTGCTGCTGATCTGTAGTTGGGTGGATTATGGAAATGACCAGGGAGTCGTCGTTGATGGTCATTTCCAATTCAGACCGATTAAGGAAATGTTCCTCAATGGACTCGAGATCGTTGGGTGAATGGTTTATGCCGTACCTGCGGAAGTAAGTGGTCAGGCATAAATCAGTCAGAGTGAGCGAGTTATCTCCCTGGTCTGTTGTAAGAACAATAATTCCTCGGTAGGTCGAGTTGCAGGCAGATGACCGCTGGAGTAGTTTGCAGACTTCACATCTGTGCGTAATCGACTTGGGAATAATATTATTTTGCAGGCTGTGGCACTTCGGACAGCGATGTCTGGCTTTAATTTGAACGCCGGAGACGACACCACGCAAGGTCGCGGAGGAAGCGCTGTCGTCAGGATCGTCGTCTCTATCAGGTACGTCCAGTGGCGGAATTTCTTTGACTGTGGTGGATGGAGTTGACGTTCAACGAATGTCTCCGTTTTGCTCTCGTGTAGACAAATTCGAAAATGAATAGGAATTTGAGGGTTGAAGCTTTATAAATCCTATATTTGGCAATAGCCTATATTCAATTAAGACATGATATAGCATAGGCTACTTACATTTTGTCTAGGCCCCAGAGCTTTAACATCGGCGACGCTCAGCCTGGTACTGCTTGGAGGTGTGATCCGGGAAAACGGAACGCTCACAACATCTAGAGACGTGGTCTTATTACAGATCACATCGAATCCATTTGGATCGGCGTAGCCTGCAGGAAAACAATAAAAGATATTCGGGTTAAGTTGTAGCCTAAAATCAACCCCATTTGCGCTCAATGCACTGTTAAAAAAAAGTAGGCTTTAAAGTCAATTTAGTGCAATTAAAATAAATCTATACGACAAAATATCCATATAATATATATGCATGCTAGCCTATATAATTTCTTTTTTCAGTGCGCTTTCGTTTTAAGAATTTTTTAACTCAAAAACACAATGCAAATTATAAAATATAGACAATTGTAAAAAAAAAAATAAAATAGATACAGAAAATTCCTCGAAATGAATATTGTGCCCTATTAGGTTACTGATTTGTTTTAGACTGTAATTTTGTAACACTTACTGAGGCCACGGCGCACGCTCTTCAGCTTCACTGCTGTCCCGGTCTTCGAAGCGTGAGAAAACGGAGACAGTTTTTCCATCGAGAAACTAACCACCCTGTGAAATTCCCTTCTCCCGCTCTGAATCACAGCAGTGAAATACTTGTTGTTCTTTTTGGAGTTTTTCGCAGGAGAAACGTTGTGTAGGTAACCTTCTACATCCCAATCATCCTCTTTACGTTTCGCAGGGCTGGCCATGGTCACCGCAGCTATGGTAACAGTTACTTCTCTCTCCAGCGTTCGATCGGCAATGGTGCAGTTACTCAGCCAGCAAAGTATAATATGACCTGATGCTATTGGTCAGTTACTTTGAACCTACATGATATCAAAGCGATGTTTTATTTTACCCTAACATTAAAGGCCCGCACAAGTTCCAAACAATCGCTCGTTCCCATAACATCTGTAAATGTTGAACAAATAGGCAATGAAGTTAGGCTCTCATTGCAGAACCTGCAGACTTGTTTTGTCTGATTCTACTCGCTTTAATGTTAGATATTAAATCATTGATTTAAGGCCTATATTAGAACTATAATTTGTCCTTAAACTTTATGGAAGTGTTTTTTAACTAAACTTAAATGACAGAACAAATAGTCCCTGCTTAATTGTTCAAATATTAATACATAGCCTATCATAAAGTGATCGTCTGCGAAAAACTGATTGCCGTCCGCGGGAGCGCGCACAACGTGTTAAAGCTGTATTGGCCCAACTTCGGCACCTCTAGCTGCTTTTATCAGGAACTAATTGGCAGAGGTGGGGGACTCGAGTCACATGAGTTAAATGACTCGAACTAACTTGCCTTTTGTTTTATAAATGTTTTTGAACGCACCGCAACCTAACCACGTCATGCACGCACGCACCAGAGCAGTCCAAATACATCTCTCTCTCTCTCTCTCTCTCTCTCTCTCACACACACACACACACAGATAAATAATATACAATACAGTCAATCCACCTGATAAACAGCTGCAAGGTTTGTGTAATTCAATTATTTATTATTGGCATTCTTTTGTTAAAAAGGAAAGCTCTAACTTAAGGATATGTTTTTTCCGTAAAGGGGATACCTGTTTCAAGAATGCCATTTGGTGGCATAGAAACCATTATACTTTAATTATTTAATACTCTTTAATAATCTCCTGCAACTTGAGGCATATTTAAGTACAGCAGTTTCAATACTTTTCATTCTTTTATGCTGACCTAATTTCAGTTACATTTACATTTTAGGCAATGTAGTTTTATATTGTACTTATTTTAGATTTTTATTGTATTAACAACTCAGCTGTATGTTGACTCCTTTTGAGTAGAAATGCATATTGCAGTTTTTTTTTTCCAAATAAAACTAGGCTACTATAGTCCATGACTACTGTAGTTTTAGCTTACTTTTAATATACAAATTCAGTTAAATCATCAAACATTTGTATACTTGCTTAACCCAAGCTACGACTTGACTTGAATTGCTTGGCATAAAGCAGTGACTTTACTTGGCTTGCTTTTCACAAAAGTTGACTTGAACTTGCTTAACACTTAAGGGTAAGACTTGAGACGTCTGACTTGCGCATGTGACTTACTCCCACCTCTGAAAATTGCCATAACCATTAAATAAACAACATTTTGTCTGTGGTAAATTGAGATTAACAGATTATATCTTATCCAGTCATTTTACCTCTTCAAATGCCTTTAAATGGAAAATTAGGCCAGTAAGATGAAGTTTTACACTTGCCAAAAACTGTTTTAAAGCCTCCAATTATTGATTACTTGATTTCATGCATGAGCATTATATTTGACAGATTATAGCTCATTCAGGACAGGCGGTATTAACATGAAGTGACAAGGCATCTGACGCACAGAAGCCAATGGCACATTTCACTATGGATATTGGCACATCTCTGTCTTCATTGCCATATGCCAGTAGATAGTGGCATGTCACTGACATTATCGCGACACACTGACACTAAAATGACACCGGACTGACACAGTCGCACAACATGTCACCGTATGTTGTGACACCTCCAATTGTCACTGAGAGATTCATCAAGCAACTATACTAACGTAATTGTGACACACAATTCTAAATAAATAGCCTAATTTTGTGATATTTTTTAAATATCAATTAAACGCATTAAAAACCTGTTATTTGTCACGTCTGTTTTTGAATGGTATGTGCCACTGAATGTTTTGTAATACCAGTGCTACTTTGTTGTTTCTCGCAAAGTCACAAACTGCCCATTATAGGAAAGACACAAAATAAATCTAAATCTTAATGTTAATATTGCTACTGCAAAAATATGTAGTGTACATTGCAGTATTCATACAGTGTATGTCTTTTAGGTCATGCAGAGGGCTTAATCCATGGGCATGTGACACAGTGCTACACCTCCTTCAGCAGGATGTCACTTCATATGGGACCTATCTTTTAAAGGTATGTAGCATAATTAGGCATTGTGTATTTGAATTAAACAAATTGTAATAAAACACCAACAGCAGTAAATACAGCAATAAAACACCCTTACACATTTGATGTTACACACAATGTATTCAACCTTGCGTGGACACAATGACATTAAAACCAAGTTCACAAAATCTTTACACAGAACAAGTGTTCTCTCTTTAGGTATACAGTGGGATTCAGAAGATAGGTCATCAGTCTATATACTGTATATGATGTAAAAAGGTATCGCATATAAAAGTTAATAAGAATGTCCAGGCAATCATCATTTACATGCTTTGGTTCACTTGAATGAGTTTAAATCACACAAATAAATACTAATGCTACAGTTTATTTTCCTGCAATGTGTGGCAATTCATTTGAAATAATTACTAATACTATTGTATAACTATTTCACAATGATTTTTTTTAGTTTCCTCTTTTGTCTAATTTAGATTGGCTGTGACATCTGCAGAAAGGTACCACAGGAGCTGCACCAAGAGACACCTTTTTTTTTTTAAATAGTTATATTTTTTATATACTTTTTTAAATTGTTTTTAAGAATCTTTTAATTTGTGAAGCATTCAGCTGAACACTACTGTGTAATGCAGTCACACTTGTATATAGTTGTTTTTAGTTTCCTCTTTTGTCTAATTTAGATGTAACATCTGCATAGTGGTACCACAGGAGCTGCACCAAGAAACATTTATATATATATATATATATATATATATATATATATATATATATATATATATATAATTTTATTTTATTTTTATTTTTTTTATGTACTTTAAGAAACTTTTTAATTTGCGAAGCATTCTACTGAAAACTACTGTGTAATGTACACACACTTGTATATTGTATATAGTTATTGTGTTGTGATTCTGGTTTTATTAAAATATCCTGTTTCATTTATGAGAGATGTCTGTATATATTTCTAAAAACATGGCATAAGTACTTCCATCCAAATTTGTAGGAAGATATCATGTGCATCATATGCACTGAATTAGGTAGAGTACACCTGTAGAGTTATGATCTTAATGGGTAACTTAAGTTGGATTGATGGCTGTAAATATTTATCAAAAATGTTAAATCTTTAATGATCTTTATCTCAAGCCATTTTGAGATAAATAGAACCTTTCAGTCACACGGTAGAGGCTGCAATCACTTTTTGGCAAGTCAAATAGCAGTGTAAGCTATAATCTGTCAAATATAACCCTCATGAATGAAATCAAGTCATATTTAGGCAGAAAGAACAGTTCACTCAAAGGCTTTAAATCACTTTTTTTAACTTATTATTGGTCTAATTTGCCATTTCCAGGCATTTCAAGAGGTAAAATTACTGGACAAGATATTTGTCAAATATAATTACCATGAATGAAATTACGTAATTTACGTAAACAAAATGACAACGTCCCATATGCAATAGCAAATGAATACAACAAAGAACTTAAGCCCCGCCTGCACCCAGTTCGGATACCGGACCTGGTTGAAACACTCATGCATCTAGCTGGGATAGTGCCAAAACATCGTCGGGGCCTTTTAGCACCGCCTTTAAGACGGTCGAGCGGACGCGGGACTATCGCAGAGAGTGATGATATGGGTATATTCGTTCATTCAAATAGCCTACATACAACACAATGAAGCAACAAGTGTAGGCTACTGGTGCATACAACATCATACCAGCTGTTACAAGCGGGTTGTACGTACAAGCACAGCGTCCGGAATAAGAAAAATAAGCAGAACACAGAAGGTTGTGCTATAAATATATTAGTCGCCTAGGTAATCCAGAACGCGCTCCCGCATTGTTTCAAATGGAACTTGTTACTTTGATTGGAATCCCCCGTGTGGGAATCGCACATGGGTGATGTCATCATGTCACTGATGCAAGTGACTACTACATACTTAGTCTTCAAAATCTTGGATTGATAGAAAGGTCTTGTATTTTTCTGGTTTATTGTTATCCTTTTATTTTATTATCATAATTTTTTATATGTGTTTTCTTTGCTCCCCTGGCTCTAAAATGTAGGCTATGTTATATCGTTTTATTGTTTAAAGCAATTATAAAATAAATAAAATAAACTTATTAACAGACCAGCTCGCGTCACATGTAAAGGTAGTCACGTAACATGTATAAAAAAAATAAAAATAAACACAAGTAAACATTTTAGAAATACTTGGTTGGGATTAGTCACTGAGTATTTAATTATAGAATATCGAATAGGTTGTGCGATTACTGTCTAAAAAAAATCTCCATGTTTAGGTGCTGATGCGGTGGTGACGCGTTCATGTAGCCTATAGCCTAAGGGTGGCACTGCCAATAAAGCACCTAAAGCTGTCACAGAGAACTGGGGAAAGTAATAATTATGAATATGTAAAATATAGTAAGGAGACATTTTCATTGTTTATTAATAAACAAGTGTTTTCTGTGTCGGCTGCAAAGATAAACTTGACGATGCTGACTCGCGATCTTCACAGTGAACGCGCCGGAGAGAAATGCACATTTCCGGATTACATAGGTGTCTTTCGTTTTAAATTGTCCTGTTTAAAAGTAGAGATTTCAATCGTTATGTAGATAATAGATAGCCTATATTTCCCAGGTATGTGAGGCAATAGGCTATTCTAAGTTTCGGTTCATTTATGAGACGAGCTCCAGTTCACGCGCCGGCGCCTGTAGTGATGATCAATTGTCTGCTATTTTACATATTATTTATTAAATGCAAGTTATTGGTTGATGAAACATTGATTCAAATTAAGATACAATTAATACAAAACGATATTCACTTTAAAGAAAGGCATAGTGCCTTCTGTTTGAGGTTTCTGTAGTTTTAAAGCAGTCTTTTAGTGCCGCTTTCAAAGAACTGTCACGTGACGTCCGTAATAGGCTATTGTTTTTACCTCATAAAT
Source organism: Meda fulgida (assembly GCA_030578275.1). Taxonomy (NCBI): domain Eukaryota; kingdom Metazoa; phylum Chordata; class Actinopteri; order Cypriniformes; family Leuciscidae; genus Meda; species Meda fulgida. The sequence continues at coordinate 712,397 of JAROOJ010000064.1, read as the reverse complement.
GCGAACACGAAAAATAAAATAAAATGGATATTTTATGTTCTGTGGATAGCCAACCTTTCTTCATCCGGTGGGTAGTAGTGCTTCTGGTTTGCGGAGTGTAATTCACAGAATTACTAAAAAAAATATTTTGCCTCATAAAAATTTAAGATTTTTTGTGTCACATCCACACGCGTTACGCATGTGTATTTCCTTCATATTAAATATTAAATCCATGTGTAGACTTATATTTTTCTAATGTCTGGACTCCTTTATTAAGGGAGGATTATATATGAATAGAAGTTTCAATAGGCTATATTAACCACTTAAAACTGTCAGTCAAAAAAGCTAACCAGACATTTTGTGATCTTGACAGATTGTTGTTTAGGTAGCCTACATTAAACCGTTAAGCTTTCTCCTACCTCAATGAAGCAGAAACGCTTAGGCTAATGTCAGATAACGTCCATAATAATTGGACTTTGGGTTATATTTTTGGACTGTTTTCAGTGGTTATGAGGAGCAATATGAGAGAGAAATTTGGTAATCATTGTTTAGGTACATTAAACCACGTCATATTGTCGTTTTGAAAACTTAAGTCTTTCTTCATAAAACGAGTCGGACATAATCACATTTTTGAATTTTGTTTTAATCTTATTTAGGCCTACATTCGTAGGCTACAGGACATCTTCTTTCAAAACATGACCTGCGTGAAAGAGAAAAAAAATGAATGCGTCATTGTACAGCACTTCGGAAAAATGCACTTCCGAATGCGTCTGTCGCTATAGCACATTTCAAACCAAACTGAGGCCAATGGATAAAGGGGCTGTGAATGGGAAGGTATGCGTCTTTCAGATCCACAGCTAACCAGTCCCCGGGTCCAATGTGCTCGACGATTTAAATATTTAATAAAGCCTACTAAATAAAATTATATTTTTATATAATTTTAAATTGTACAGTATTCTTAATAAAGTAGGCAATGGCTTTTACAGATTTTTCTTGTACCCTTTTTTAAAATCAATCAAAACTGCCCCTCTCAAACAAGTATCAATTATAATATTTTATCACTTGATCATTAGTAACATGACAATCTGTACAAAACTAAAGTAACCTAAATTCACTTTTATTTTGGGTCTGTCTGACGTGCGTTGCCATGACTCGTTGCTATGGATTGCATCACTTGCTTCGTTATGTTAAATCTTTTCAAAACTTGTGTAATATTCCGTTTTGAACATTTCAAAGTGTTTAAATCCTGACATGGACAGTCTACCCATACTTCAAAGCAGTTTTTACCATTATTTGATAGAGATCTACAGACCTTTAGACTTTGCCACAAGGATCATTAAGGCTCCTCTTGACAATGCATTAATTATCATGTAAACATGTAATTACCACAATAAGACAGCCATGTGTGCATTTGTGCCACCCTGACATGCAAATTGCTAAACAAACGTTTTCCAATAATCTCAACAGCTTTTAATCTACTAAAATATATACAATTTGTTTATATGGAAGGTTTAATGATGCCATAGAATTTCGTTTTTAATTTTTCTATTCTTAAAACACAATTTTACATAGTTTTTTTAACTGTTTTGCGCGGACAGTTGCACAACCTGTCATTGTGTGTGGTTTTAGATAACAAAACTTAAAAAAAAAAAGATTATTTAAATGTAATAAAACTACATTTAAAGTAAACTAAACCAATGAAATCGGCTGCAGGGCGGGATTTCCGCTGAAGTGGTTTGGGGGAAAAAATCACGCGGTTTTATAAAGTGATGTAGCCTATGTCATGAATTTATCAAATCATGTTAAAAAGAAATAATGCAGTTGGACACTTAAGAAATAATGTGTGTGTGTTAATAAATATGTTTGTTTTAAAATTAAATATATTACGTATTAATTTATATAGTGGATGAGCATTGTAAACATTAAGATGAATGACAATTTACAGTTTACTTGTTTGCAATGGATTTTTTAAGACAAATTACCTGTTTCCTGCAAGTCTCATGCCCTTTTGAAACCATATTGAACATACGTGATACCCTTAAATAACATAAAGGCTTAAGAACACAAAAAAATACTTTAAAACAACTGCAACACGGTCTTTAACCAAAGTAAAGTTAGCCAGAAATATGTTAACAGAGGCAGGCAACGCTGCTTGACCACAATAAACATTATTAACAAATTTTTATCTTTTAAACACAACATTGCTGTAACTACATACACATAATACATGCACATGTCAATGTATTGTACTGTGAATGAATGCATTTATTGACTAGAAACAACCAAAAATCACTTGAAGCACTTCCTGAAACTATCTGAGGTCTACGCGAATCGGGAATCACGTGACAAACAAGCATTTTTAAAATTCCGTTGTCGCAACTCTCTCTATATATTATGCCTCTGGCGCCACCTATAGGCCTATTATGTCAATTGTAGGCTGACAACAACACGCGAAATGGTGATGTGAAATTACTTTATTATTTTAACATTTTTTAAAATAATGCAGTAATAGTATATATATTATATAATAGTGTAATACCGATCAAAATGTTTGACACAACATTTTTTATGTTTTTAAAAAAAAAAGTATCTTATACGCTTCAAGCCTGCATTTATTTGATTAAAAAGACAGAAAACAACTATTACAATTTTAAAAGAATAGTTTCTATTTTAATATAGGCCCACTTTAAAATATAATTTATTTCTGTGACGCAGAGCTGAATTTTCAGCATCATTACTCCAGTCTTCATTGTCGCATGATCTATCAAAAATCATTCTAATATGATGATTTATTACCAATCCTGGAACCAATTCTGCTGCTTAATGATTTATTAAAACCTGTGATACTTTTTCAGAATTCATTGATGAAAAAGTTTAAAAAACAGCATTATCAAAATAGAAATTTGTGGCGGGGGAGGCGTGGTTCAGCGAGGTCTGCGACGAGAGAGAGAGTGGAGAGACGAGCGGCGGTAAGTGAGTCAAGTGTAAAATGACTAACACCTGTGTCTCGTTGCAGTAATTGGCGTGGGGAGACCGTATATAAGACAGACGGGATCCGATGTTGAGTGAGAGAGGACTGAGGACTCGTGGGGGACGCGGAAGCAAGGAAACGTCATTGATGCAAGTTACTGAGAAGTGTGTTTGTTTATATAGAAGCGCATGTGGCGCGAGTGCAATCAGAGTTTATTATTATTCATTAAAATACCCACGAGCCTCAGTCAGCCGTCTCCGGTCTCCTTCCTTCTTCCCTGAACTTTACTACACTGGTGCCTAAACCCGGGAAGGAAGGAGAAACGCCGCCGCCAAGATGCAATCTCCGTCAGGAACATCGGGAACGCCGTTTGCGGACATTATTACATCGCTCGCGGGTCTGCATCAGGAGAACCATCAAGCCATGCTGGACTTGCGGGCGGATCAGGAAGGTCGGTTCCAAGCCCTGATGCAAGCCCAGCAGGCAGACCGCGAGCTGTTCCGGAGCTTGCTGGACCGGGAGGTTCGAACGGAAGGGGCTTCCCCCAGCTCCACTCCCGGCGCCCACATGACCCTGTCGAAGATGGGGGTCTCGGACGATCCAGAAGCCTTCCTGGATCTGTTCGAGCGGTCAGCCGAGGCATGTGGGTGGCCGGTGACCAGCTGGCCGGTAAGGCTGATACCCCTGCTGTCGGGGGAGGCCCAGAAGGCTGCACAACAACTGCCCGTTCAGAACCTCCTGGTGTACGCTGACTTGAAACGAGCCATTCTCCAGAGGGTCGGCCTTAACCCTGAACAACATCGCCAGCGCTTCCGTTCACTGGACCTGGCAGAAGCGGGCCGACCCTTTGTCTTGGCGCAGCAGCTCCGGGACTCATGCCGCAAATGGCTGTTGGCCGGAGGAGGCGACGCCGAGGCCATTATCGACAAGGTGGTACTGGAACAGTTCATCTCCCGACTGCCGAAGAGGACTGCACAGTGGGTCCAGTGCCACCGGCTGGCGTCGCTGGATCTGGCCATCCAACTGGCGGAGGATCAACTGGCGGCGTGCTCTGGGGGCGGCGAACCCCTGCCATCTATCTCTCTCTCTCTCTCTTCCCCTGTCCCTCTCTCTTCCCATTCCCCTAAACCCGTTCCTTTCCCCAGGACCCGGTTTCCTGGACCACAGAGGGCACCTCCCCGGTGGAGGTCTGGAGCAGAGGGTCCAGCCGGGTCGCGTGGCGTCGTCAGGGGAGGGGGGTCCCCGGATGGGCTCGACGCGGTTCCTGCGCTCTCCCCACGCCAATTCCTTGACCCACTTCCTGCCACTAGGGCGGCGGGGAAGCCTGGGCCGGTCTGTTGGCGTTGCGTGGATCCGGGCCATTTTGTGGACCGCTGCCCGGTCATGGAAGTTGGAACATTGGTCCGGATCCCGGACGCCCCACAGGCCGCCCCCGATCAAGCCGGGTTATACCAGATACCTGTGAGTATTAAGGGGGGTACTTATCAGGCCTTGGTGGATTCAGGTTGTAACCAAACCTCCATCCATCAACGCCTGATACAATCCGGGGCATTGGATACGGGCCGCAGGGTTAAGGTGAGGTGTGTACACGGGGATATAGTGGAATACCCCTTAAAGGCCATCACTATTAAATTTAGGGGACAAAATCATTGTGTGGAGGTGGCAGTTAGTCCGCGCCTCCGGCATCCGTTAATTTTGGGAACAAATTGGCCAGCGTTTGAACAATTATTGGGTTGCTTGACAGCGGATGCCTCTGGGAAAAAGAAAAGGCGGGGAAGGGGAGCGAGCGCTCAGGTCGGAGAGGCTGTGCCTGGACCCAGCGGAACTGTTTCAGGGGAACCGAGCGGCTTGGCGAGGCTAAACCTCTCCAGTCGCGATGACTTTCCCCTGGAGCAGTCCCAAGATGAGACGCTCAAACATGCGTTTGAACAGGTCCTTTCCATCGATGGGCAGCTCCTCCAACCTGACCGCCCTCTCTCCTATCCTTATTTTGCCGTCATTAAAGATAGGTTGTATCGAGTGACCCAAGACACTCAGACAAAGGAAGATGCAACCCAATTGTTAGTACCACGGGGCCGCCGGGAAATGCTCTTCCAGGCGGCACATTGTAATCCGATGGCGGGGCATTTAGGGATGACAGCTACGTTAAGTCGTCTAATGACCCGATTCTTCTGGCCGGGCATTCACGAGAACGTACGCAGATGGTGCGCGTCGTGTCGTGAATGTCAGTTGGTGAATCCACCGGCCGCCCCAAAAGCGCCGTTGCGCCCTCTACCTCTTGTGCAGGTCCCCTTCGAGAGAATTGGTATGGACCTCATCGGGCCATTAGAACGATCGGCACGGGGGACATCGCTTTGCATTAGTTATAGTAGACTACGCAACGCGATATCCTGAAGCAGTGGCGCTACGCACTATATCAGCTAAGAGTGTGGCAGACGCCCTGTTTCGTTTAATCTCCCGCGTGGGAATCCCGAAAGAGATTCTCACGGATCAAGGCACCGCGTTTATGTCACGCACGTTAAGCGAATTATATGAATTATTGGGCATTAAATCGGTGCGTACCAGCGTCTACCACCCACAAACGGACGGACTGGTCGAACGATTTAACCGCACATTGAAAACAATGATTCGTAAATTCGTGCAGGAAGACGCGAAAAATTGGGATATGTGGCTGGAACCCCTCTTATTCGCCGTGCGAGAGGTCCCGCAAGCCTCCACGGGGTTTTCCCCCTTTGAGCTTCTTTTTGGACGTCAGCCCCGTGGGGTGTTAGACGTCCTAAAAGAGACTTGGGAGGACGGACACTCAGACAGTAAGAATGAAATTCAGTATGTCATGGACCTGAGAGCAAAACTCCATACACTGGGGCGGCTCTCTATGGAGAATTTGCTCCAGGCTCAGGACAGACAAAGCCGGCTGTATAACAGGGGAACTAAGCTCAGAGAATTTACACCGGGAGATAAAGTGCTCGTTTTACTACCAACCTCCAGCTCCAAATTGTTAGCGAAGTGGCAAGGACCCTTTGAGGTCACACAGCGGTTAGGGGATCTCAATTATGAGGTAGTGCGGACAGACAGGGGTGACTCACGGCAAATCTACCATCTCAACCTCCTTAAGAAATGGAGTGAGGAGGGGTCAGTGTTGCTTGCGACGGCAGTGAGTGGAGAGGAGGATCTCGGGCCAGAGGCGATCATCAAAGGGAAATCTCTCGCCCTGGCCCCGGGGGGGGGGATCACCTCTCGCCCTCGCAGCTCACTGACATTGCAAGGTTGCAAAAGGAGTTTGCCGATGTGTTTTCACCCCTGCCTGGTCGTACTAATCTAATCCAGCACCATATTGAGACAGAGCCGGGCGTGGTAGTTCGTGGCCGGCCATACAGGTTGCCTGAACACAAAAAAAAAGTGGTTCAGGCAGAATTAGAGGCAATGCTGGAGATGGGAGTAATCGAGGAGTCCCACAGTGACTGGGCAAGCCCGATAGTTTTAGTTCCTAAAACGGACGGCTCGGTACGGTTTTGTGTGGACTATCGCAGGGTGAATGCAGTGTCAAAATTTGACGCTTATCCAATGCCGCGGATTGACGAGCTGCTTGATCGGTTAGGTACGGCTCGCTTTTATTCGACGCTGGACTTGACGAAAGGGTATTGGCAGATCCCCTTATCTCCCATATCCAAAGAAAAAACAGCCTTCACCACGCCGTTTGGGTTACACCAATTTGTAACGCTTCCTTTCGGGTTGTTCGGGGCTCCAGCCACGTTTCAGCGTCTCATGGACAGGATTCTGCGACCCCATGCTCCATATGCCGCTGCATACTTGGATGATATCATCATCTACAGTAATGACTGGCAGCGGCATGTGGAGCATCTAAGGGCCGTCCTCGGGGCGCTGAGGCGGGCGGGGCTAACGGCCAACCCGAAGAAGTGTGCAGTTGGGCGGGTGGAGGTAAGGTATCTGGGCTTCCACTTGGGTCGTGGGCAGGTGCGTCCCCAAATTGACAAGACAGCAGCGATTGCAACCTGTCCTCGACCTAAGACCAAAAAGGAGGTGAGGCAGTTCCTGGGGCTGGCGGGATATTACAGAAGGTTTATTCCTGATTATTCGGACCTCACCAGCCCGCTGACTGATCTCACTAAAAAGGAGGTACCAGATACGGTCCAGTGGACGGAGAAGTGCCAACAGGCTTTTACCCAGGTTAAGGCTGCTCTGTGTGGTGGCCCGCTCCTGCACTCTCCTAATTTCTCTCTCCCTTTTCTGTTGCAGACTGACGCGTCGGACAGGGGGCTGGGCGCTGTCCTGTCCCAGGTGGTGGAGGGCGAGGACCGCCCGGTGCTGTACATTAGTCGGAAGCTCTCGAAGAGAGAGACTAAGTACAGCACCATAGAGAAGGAGTGTCTGGCCATCCGATGGGCGGTCCTCACCCTGCGCTATTACCTCCTGGGGCGGGAGTTCACCCTCTGTTCGGACCACGCGCCCCCTGCAGTGGCTCCACCGCATGAAGGACACCAACGCGCGGATCACCCGTTGGTATCTAGCTTTACAGCCTTTTAAGTTCAAGGTGATCCACAGGCCGGGGGTGCAGATGGCTGTGGCTGACTTCCTCTCTAGGAATGGGGGGGGGGGGGCTGCAGGCCGGATGGCTCCCCGGCCTGAGTCGGGCGGTGGGAGTATGTGGCGGGGGAGGCGTGGTTCAGCGAGGTCTGCGACGAGAGAGAGAGTGGAGAGACGAGCGGCGGTAAGTGAGTCAAGTGTAAAATGACTAACACCTGTGTCTCGTTGCAGTAATTGGCGTGGGGAGACCGTATATAAGACAGACGGGATCCGATGTTGAGTGAGAGAGGACTGAGGACTCGTGGGGGACGCGGAAGCAAGGAAACGTCATTGATGCAAGTTACTGAGAAGTGTGTTTGTTTATATAGAAGCGCATGTGGCGCGAGTGCAATCAGAGTTTATTATTATTCATTAAAATACCCACGAGCCTCAGTCAGCCGTCTCCGGTCTCCTTCCTTCTTCCCTGAACTTTACTACAAAATTATTTTATAAATCTATCACTTTTTATCAATTTAAAAAATCCTTGCTGCATACAAGTATTAATTTGTTTGTAAAAAAGAAAGAAAGAAAGAAAAAAAGAAAGACAATTAATGACCCCAAACTTTTAAACATTATAGTGGATATGGGTACAAAATATTTCTATTTGAAATAAATACTGTTCTTTTTGTAACTTTTTAAACTCAAAATCCCCACAAAAACAAGGGTATCAAAGTTTATAAGTATATTAAAACAGAAAACCATTATTTTAGATTGTAGTAATATTTGACAAAATCAAAAAACTAAGCTAAGTTAGTTAGCAATGTTCAAAGAACAGCCCCCAGGAATTTGAAGGATGCCTTCACTTGTGTAGTTGAGATCAAGCTTTTTTTTCCCCTTCTTTTTTTATACAGTTTATTTAAATAATTAAAATGGTTATTCAGCCATCACACAGCACTTACAAGACATACAATATTTACATTTGTACTTGGACCATCACCTGGAGCTGGAGGCACATAATTCGCTCCCACAGACCCATCTGCTGCTCAAAAAGCATTCAACAGGGGTTGTACTGCTCTTTTCAACCTGTAATATATATATTTTTTTTCTTACACTGTTAGGATTCATGGAAGATCCCGTATTTGCAACTTTTTTGGCAAATTCGAGCTTTGTGAAAGCTTGGTTGAAGGCAGACCCTTCACTTTGTTTACTTCATTTGTCTCGTCAAGCACTTTCTTACAGCCAATCCTGCAACTGAAGAAAACACATGCAAATAGAAAAACAACTGCAAATTAAGAAAACATCTTTGCCAGTGTCACAACAGACGTGTGCTCGACATACTCACAACACAAGCAAATACAGAAACACACTGCAAACAGAACACAAACAAAAATATTAATAACTGACTAACCCAACTGGGACATGATTACAGCTCAAAATGTACTTTATTTTTTTAATTTTATTATTCTTTTTTTTTCTGTGTACAAAACATACAGAGATGACATCTTCATGACATACAACTATGTATACAATATACAAAATGTATTAACAATATGTTCAATATAATCAGAATACTAATGAGAAAAGAACAAGAAGCTGAAAACTTAAATAAATAAATAATATAGCGATAAAGAACATGACAAAAATATATTAATCCAAACATAAGTTGCATAGTACAGATTTTTGTTATGTTATGTTTAAATAAGTATAATAAAAAATATAAATGCAATGTCAAAATATGAGATGGGAAGTTTTAAAGTTGAGACACTCACACATTTTTTTGTTTCTGTATAAAACAATGTTCCATCAGCTCCATGCCCTGAAGGTACTTAAAATTTTTCGAGACAGCGCCCCCTTTTGGTCAAAAATTATAATTAAATTGACAAAAATGCTAATAACTTTTGAAGGCAATTGCCTATTCCAATAACACTGGTCTTAATAGATTCCTTGGGTTATGAAGAAAACATAGATACCAATTTTGCCATAGTCAGCCAAACTTCATATCCCCCATCCTGATTTCCATTGAATACCTACTTTTTCGAACTCCTTCAAGGCCGTTTGTCCGATTTTCACCAAAATCGAAACGTATCATCTCCAGACCGTGCCGACTAAAAGTTATGGATTTTTGTGACGATAGACAAAACCGTTTTCGTATACCGCAGCAGCAAAGTTGAGGCATGCTGCCAAAATGACTATTCAGGCTTTATCTCTGCAATGCCTTGACATTTTGACACCAAACTTTGTATGTGTCATTGTCACCTCACTCTGACCACATCACATCGATTTCGTGAAATGTCTTTAATTGCTCCTTGCTGCAGTTGGTCTGCCACTCCCGCCCATGATGGCATCTGTTGCCGCTTCTTGCGCTTGGCCCCGGTAATGGCTGCTTGCAGCTATATTTATTAGGGGCCAAGCACCGAAGGTGCGGAGGCACCTATTGTATCTGTTCCGGTTCTTCTTCTTCTTCTTCTTCTTCCGAATGGGCGTCTATGGCAGCCCATAGAACCGTTTCCGGGAAGTTGTTCCGGTTTGACATTCTGATAGAGGACAGTCCCATCAATAATTGCACCAATTTTGGTGTCTTTAACTCATTCCCTCTAGCGCCACCACCTGTCCAAAGTTTCACTTTTATTATGCTAATAACTTTTGAACCGTAAGGCCTATCAACAAAATAGTTTTTTCCTCTGATTCCTGAGCTCACGACGATTCGATCGCATCCTATGACGTCATTTTCCGTCATAAATATATGGCCGCCATTTTGAATTGTCCAAAAAATCTACTTTTGCGAACTCGTCCTAGACGGTTTGTCCGATTTTGACCAAAATCGCACCAGATCATCTCCAGGCAGTGCCGACAAAAAGTTATGGAATTCAAGATGATTCGCTTAACAGTTTTCGATAAACGCACAAACTAATTTAACGTAGCGCTTGCGAAAACAGACGTAAGGCTGTATCTCCGCAACGCTTAATCGTATTCAGACCAAACTTGGTACATGTCTCACAAGCATGACTTGAGGCTACATGCTGCGTTTCGGCGCAGCGCCACCTACTGGTCCGGAGAAATGAAAAATGGCTATTTTTGCTTATAACTTCTGAACGGTTTGTCCAAAACGGTTTGTTAGATTCAGGGCGTCATGACGAGTCGACTGATATCCAATTTTCTCAGATCGGCCATTTTGGCTGTCGGCCATTTTGAATTATGTGCTAAAATGCTGTATTTTTTGAACGCATCAACAAATTGTTACGAAACTCGGTATGGGTCATCAGTACGATGCCCTGAAGGAGCCTGAGAAGTTTCGAAACAGCGCCACCTAGTGGTAAAATTAAAATCTAAAATGCTTATAACTCTGGCTGTGGTTGACGTATTTTCACGAAAGTCATATTATTAGTCTCCTGAATCCTTTCCGAGTCCAACGATACCAGACTTGCCAGGTTTCGGCATATGGTTTGTGCAGCGTTGCAATTTAGCACTTAAAAAACATTTGCCGATATCTTCGAAACCGCTAGTCCGATCAAGACGAAACCACCGTCAGAAGTTTGGAAACATAGGTCGCTGGCAATATGCTGGTGCCCAAATGCCCAAATATTGATAGTAAGGGGTCGTAAAATTCATTCAAAGTCACGTGTCAGTCATTTTTTACGTGTTTTTTCACATAAATGTCTATAACTCCGAAGCGAATTGAGATATTTTCACTAAAATCGACACACATATGTATGGGCTCACTCTGAGGACACATAAAAAAATTGTAGGATTATACCTCTTGGTGGCGCTATAATAGAACAAAATGTGAAATTCCCATTGATTTCAATACAGTTTTGTGATGTAAAATGCTATACTTAATGAATGCATTGCTGTAACATTATGCAACTCAGAAATTGCCACCAGCACCTTGCCCTGAAGGCACTGAAAAGATTGAGACAGCGCCACCTGTTGGTCAAAAATTCAAATTACATTTCCAAAAATGCTAATAACTTTTGAATAAAACAGCCTATTGTAATGACACTGGTCTTAATAGATTCCTTGGGTCATGCCGAGAACATGGATACCAATTTTGACGTATTTGGAGAAACTTCCTGTCCGCCATCTTGATTTTCATTGAATACCTACTTTTTCGAACTCCTTCAAGGCCGTTTGTCCGATTTTCACCAAAATCGCACCAGATCATCTCCAGGTAGTGGCGACAGAAAGTTATGGAATTCAAGATGATTCACTTAACAGTTTTCGATAAACAAACAAACTAATTTAACGTAGCGCTTGCTAAAACAGACGTAAGGCTGTATCTCTGCTACGCTTAATCGTATTCAGACCAAAATTGGTACATGTCATCACAAGCATGACTTGAGGCTACATGCTGCGTTTCGGCACAGCGCCACCTACTGGTCTGAGATATGAAAAATTGCTATTTTTGCTTATAACTTCTGAACAGTTTGTCCAAAAATCATACAATTGGTCTTGTTAGATTCAGGGCGACATGCTGAGTCGACTGATATCTGATATAATTTTACCATATCGGCCATTTCGACTGTCGGCCATTTTGAATTTTGTGCTAAAATGCTGTTTTTATTTGAACGCATTAACAAATTGTTACGAAACTCGGTATGGGTCTTCAGTACGATGCCCTGAAGGAGCTTGAGAAGTTTCGAAACAGCGCCACCTAGTGGTGAATTTTTTTCCCCAAATGCTTATAATTTGGTTGTGGTCGACTTATTTTCAGGAGACTCATCTAATTAGACTCCTAAAAACCTTGCCGAGTCCTATGATACCAAACATGCTAGGTTTGGCCTTACGGTTTCTGTAGCGTTGTGATTTAGCGCTTAAAAAACATTTGGCTATATCTTCGAAAGTGCTATAAATATGAATCGAATAAATATGTCATTAGTGTGTCATTACAATAGGTATTGTAATGGTCTTAATAGATTCCTTGGACCGTGCTGAGAACATAGATACCAAGTTTGACGTATTTGGACGAACTTCCTGTGTGCCATCTATATTTTATGAACTTCTCCTTGACCAGTTGTCAGATTTTCACTAAAATCGAATTGTATCATCATCAGACCATGATGACTAAACTTTATGGATTTTGTGACGATAGACAAAACCGTTTTTGTATACCGCAGCAGCAAATTTGAGGCATGATGCCAAAACAACTCTTCTGGCTGTATCTCTGCAATGCTTTTTTTATATTGACACTAAACCTTGCATGTGTAATTGTCATCTTACTGTGACCACAGTACATTAATTTCATAATTGCACCACCTGTTGGTCAAAAGTGTTATACCATAAATGTGACTGTATTTATAATTTTTCTGCCATTTTGCCTAAAATTATCTTATGACTTTGATTGGTGCAGTTGGTCTTATTCTACTTACATTGTTTGTTTAACTCTTCATTTTAGCACTGCTGTGAATTTCGATGCAACTTTAGAAATGTTGGTTTGATTGATTTATACATTGGCATACACTTTGTCATACATCTTTGTCTGCATTGCCATCAAATGCCATGTACTTTGAGAAACATGGGTGCTCTGTGTCAATTACATTTCAGCAATTATTAGAAAAGGATAGTAAAAGCTGAATGAAACGGTCATACTGTGAGCCTGCATGACACAGAAAATAGACAATAATGAACAAATAAAAACTATAGTGCATACTATAGTGCCTACCTTCCAGACTTTCAGTCCAAGTGAAGCACATTGATGAATTATTATATTCTAAATTCATCAATGCCAAACAGAGGTGTAAATATATATATTATACTCTCCTTTAATAAAAACTGCCAGTAGGTAGTAGCAATTTTTAATGATTGAGTCATTGAATCATTCTTTCAAATAGCTGATATCTCATGAAGCCAGCGTTCTTTTTTATGTGATAATGCTTAACTGTATTTTATGTATATAAAAATCAATAAGTCATTATTGGGGCATTTTTGCCCCCATAACTTTATATGTGTAGCCAAAAGAAATAGACAGCAATATATTTAATCATATAAACTTGAAAAATATGAATATGTAAAAATACCTGGTTTTATTTTATTTATAAAGGTTTAACTTTTAATGATTTTGCAACATTTGACAGTTTCTATGTAAAACCATGCTGTCAGTACACATTAGTTATACAAATTAGTTAGATCTATACATTTACTTCCATTTAAATGGATGTTAACTAATTTTAAAAAAACAAACAAACATTGGGCTTAAAAGTACTATGGGTTTCCTCTAGTGGGCATCATTAATACCACAGCATTTATATTTCATTTGAAATGGCTTATAGATTAGGAATTCAATTCACCCTTGGTGCTTGGAACCCTCATTATAATATTATGGCACCAAGAAACGTTCTATCAACAGAAAACACTGCTTACATTTCTATTTTATACAGGATACATATTTTTAAGGATTGCAGTTGCCATATCACCCAGTGCATCCCTGCAATTTACTAGGCTATTTATTGTTCATATATATAGATTGTTACGTCTACATGACATTAAAAATATTATCAAAAGGAAGGTGATTGTCATGACGGTTAAGGACATGTAAGAGGAGTTGATTGTTACAACTCTCAATAAGAAATTATAGTTTTACGGAATCATAGTCCAGTGGTTCCAAAATTTTTAGAATGTTGTACCCCCAACAGATATTTATTTACAAGGGTTAGATAATTATATTTTAAAAAATGGTTGATTAGAGAAATGTGCAATGTATGATTTAAGTATTAAACTAAAAACAGTAGGTGACAGTAAGTCACTGTCTTTATAATTGAGTCATTCATTATTTTGGTGATGAAGCAAATGCCTGTATTTATGAATGGGTTAAATCATTATCTCCAGGATTCGATCAAATCCCTGAAACAAACAAAACAAGGATGTGTGCTGTAGTCCTAGGGTACTACTGTGGCTTACATTGGAACTTTTTTCGTAACAAAACATGTACTTTGTTAAAAAGAAAAGGACAATACTGTAGTTACTGCTTGCTTGTGGATTCAGTTATTTTAGACTGCAAACGAAATTTGATTCAATGTCATATAATGACATTTTGCCTGTTAAAAATACATAGTTGGTTTTAATGTTATGAGGTGGAGTACAAATAAATGAATGGCAAAAACATAGTCTATGATAATATTTAACATAATGATTTGATGCAAATAGCAATGCATGCTTTAAACAGTTTAATGTAGTAACCCTCTTTTTAATTTGTGTTCTAAATTAATGTACTCTAATGTACTAACCCTTCACTGAAGCAAAGAGACACACACACACACACTAGATATTCACTGGATTCACGGCTATGAACGAAACATTCAAGATTACAAAAAAGTTCAAAGACAAAACAAACTTTTTCATAAATTTTAATAAAAAATAATGACAGAATTCTTAGTATTTATTGACAATAAGTATTATTTCTGTATTTATTTATTTATTTAATTAAATCAATATAATGAAAATACATACATTTTTATAATTATCAATCTGTTGTGGCATTCCAGTTTTAAGTAGCCTTACAATACGTCTCTAAAAACGTTTAAAATTTTAAACTAAAATGATTGAATAATAAACTATTTCAAATACAAAACTCCTGTATCTAGATATATTTAAGTGCTTTGCTCAAGGATATTGTAAAATACAGGCTAGAGAGTGGACTAGACTTGGTAACAATCATTTTATTAATTTAATACACAAAAGAGGCTGGAGTCTAAGGTGGTGCAGACCAGTGCAGATCATATGGAAGACCAAGGCGGAGTGAGGAAGGCTGGAGAACCAGGGTGATACCACTGCACTGGAGGGTCATGGTGGAGGTAGAAGATCTGCAGATTGAGGTACAGCTGATGGGAGTGACAAAGATGGTGGAGCTGGAGCGATGGAGTGCAGGATTGAAGGGTGCAGGTAGAGTCAGTTGTTTTAAATATAAAGTGACAGATGATGTGTAGTGTCCTCATAGTTCTACAACACAATGCAACAAAATGTTGTTGTTTATTGCAGATTAACAAATAGTATACAAATGACAAATATATGCAGAACAGCAATTATAAATACTAAATATGCTCACATCAAGTCATTTTAAAGATGTTTTTCTCTAGTAAGAATGACCAAGTGGGATGCCTTGATGGAACCAGAATGTTGGAGATCCAGTGTGATACCAGTGGACCAGATGACCAAGTGGAGATGGAAGATGTGCAGGCTGAGGTCAAGGTGGTGTGAATGAGGATGATGGTGAAGCTGGAGGGAGGAAGGTCCTTGATGAAGGTCCCTTGTCAAGATGAATTATTGGACGGTGCAGGCATAGTGGTAGTCCTGAAAGTCTGTTGTGGAACCAGTCGGATCACAGACCAGAGTGGAGTCTGAATGATGACGGACCCCATTGAAGCAGTGGGACAACAGGCAATAGAAAATTAGTTATTTTTGGTACTGTCCTGTTGTGAAAAATTTCTGCTGTGAATGACCTTTAGGAAGTATGTATGTTGTAATGTGTATGCCACATCTGTATATCATCCTTTATAATGTTCAAATGCCCTTATAGTATTCATACAAACATAACAAAACAAAATATTTTTCTGTTATGTTATAACTTAACAAAATACTGAATATTAAAGTTAAAATTTTATTTTATAAATTAATAAAAAAACACTATAAATACTCACATCAAGTCTGTATTTTGTAGCATAGTTTTGCCAAAGCGCAGTCTTTTTCTTGTCTGTGCATAAAATGGAGTGGGTGTTTTTCTGAAATAGTTCATCAGATGGTCAGTTGTTTTGAAGTAGAAGGTGACGATCGGATACATTACGCATGATCAAGTAGTGATGTACCAAACAAAGCTTTGACAAATTGGATGCAGCAATAATGTTTTTTTTATTTATTTAATTTTTTTGCAGGTATGTCCACAGGAATGACATCACAGATACTCCTCTTCTGATCCACTTAGTATTACAGCCGAGAGGCTCCAAACCCCATTCACCTCACCGTGGACAAGGGGGGGCACTGCAGAGCAACAAAATGTCATCCGTGCCTACCAGGTATTATCATCCTGGACAAGGTTGATTATTTTTTGCTGGCAAGACCTGAGTCCCTCTGACTGCATTAAGTTTTTATTTGTTGTTTGTGCTGTTAGTTTCGCAGATGGCGTCCCAGCCAAGACCCTTGGTGTCATGTTCACCCCACTGTCAGTCAAGTACAATTACTATGACACAGAGCGCATTGGAAGGTCAGGTTTTTCTTCTCCACTGTATAAACATTTTATGTGGATTATCATTTAAATGTAATGACCCTTTCTGGTTTACACAATATTTTGTATTGGAACTTTATTTGCATTTGCTGTTTTAAGAATAGCTTTTTTTTTTTCTTTTGCGCACATCTTCTAAAGGATTAAACACATCTCTCTATATTGACCTTCTACAGAGGACTCGTGCATCTCCGTCGCACCAACGACTGACCACAGACCTGGCCCCAGGTAGCCAGTGCAGGCAGACGCATACAAGAAAAGCTTTCCACAGTGCTTGCATACATAGAAAATATGCTGGTGAGTGTCTCGTTGGGACAATTATTTTTCTGTTTCCTTAGATTTTTTTTCTATGTATATGAAATGAATACACAGTGTTTTTGGTTTTTCCAAAAAGAGCGATTATGGGTAATCAGAATGATAAAAAGTGGGGAATTGTTGTAGAAATTTGAATAGTCATTTATTCCTAACAGATATCATAAGGGATTGATCCTATTCAATGTGTAAAAGTATATGTGTGTACGTGCTTGTGCGTGACGTTTCAGGAATATATGGGACAGGACATCTTGACCTTAGGAATGGTCAAGATTTGGCTAGTTTATTTCAGGGCCAGGATGTATCTTTAGTAGAAACTGAACAGCAGTGGGGACCTTATCTGAGTGGGTGAAAGGGTAGCTGCTGTGAGGAGGAACCTTGAAAAGAGTATAAAGGCTGTCTCATGTCTTCCTGGTGCGTGTCACTCACTTCACAGGGTAACTGCTGTGTTGGCGACTGGGCCTATTCTTGCAAGAATAAATACTTCTTTTTTTTATTAATTTGACTCTGAGTGTCTCTTACGCAGTGATGATGTTTAACAGAAGTTTTGCCACAACAGCCAAGATAACAGCTCTGAGTTTTATCCTATAATGCCTGACAAGAGATCAGAGACCATTCTTACAGAATCTCTCCAGATCCTTCAGATTCACAGATCCATGTTGGTGCTTCTTCTCTTCAGTTCACTCCACTCATCAGGTCTGGGACGGTCATGGCAGAAGCTTCATTTTGTGCTACTTAACACATTTTTGTGTTGATTTTGATGTTTGTTTTGGATCGTTGTCCTGATGGAAGATCCAACCACGGCCCATTATAAGATTTCTAGCAGAGGCTGTCAGGTTTAGATTTTTTATCTGTTGGTATTTGATAGAATCCACGATGCCATGCATGTATCTGAACAAGAAGTCCAGGACCTCCAGCAGAAAAATATGACCACAACATTAAAGATGGTATATTAAATTGTACACATGGGGTACTTTTTATCCTTGTGTGCACCAAACCCATCTTGCATGTTTGCTGCCAAAAAGCTATTTTTTAGTTTCATCTGACCACAGAACCCTGTGCTGTTTGAAGGTCCAGTCATGCCTGACAACTGAATTTGCTGGGGTTTGTTTTTGGATGAGCCAGGAGGATTTTTCTTGAAAACCTCCCAAACAACATGTGGTGATGTAGGGGTTGTTTAATTTTTTTTTTAATAGGCTTTCTGAACCCAAGACTCAACTAATCTCTGCAATTCTCCATCTGTGATCCTTGAAGAGTCTTTGGCCACTCAAACTTTCATCCTCACCATGCATTAAGACAATATAGACACACGTCCACTTCCTGGCAGATTTGTAACATCTTTAGTTGATTGGAAGTGCTTAATTATTGCCCTGATGGTCAAAATGGGGATTTTCAATGCTTTAGCTATTTTCTTACAGCCACTTTCTATTTTGTGACGCTCAACAATCTTTTGATGCACATCAGAACTATATTCTTTGGTTTTACTCATTGTAATGGATGATTAAGGGAATTTGGCCTTTGTGTTTCCTCATATTTAAACTCCTGTAAAACAAGTCGTCGTCGCTGGACAATTTCATGTTCCTAGTCACCCTGGTGTGCAAAAAAAAGGTAAAAATGAATGGGAATATACTTCAGAGATATTTTACTCGTAAACAATTCTAGGGGTACCAATAATTGTGGGAAACTTGTTTTGGAGAAAAACATTTATTTCATAATGTGATTTCCCCTCCACTTTCAATTATTTTACTTTAATGAAAGGTTAGATTTTTGCCAATTTTTTGAATGAAATATCAAAAAGGATAAACGATGCATAATTATTTTTTACAGCCATTTTTCATCATATTTACCAGGGGTACCATTAATTCTGAGCACGACTGTATATCCAATGTAACCATAGTAAATACATAAGTAGTTCTGCCTTATTAAATTCATTATATTCATTTGATTGATGTACTGCCTCTTTGCTCATTTTCCAAGTCCCTTAAGTGCCAAAGATCTTATGGCTACAAGCTTACAAATTAAAGATACTTTAAAGAGTATGTGTTTATAGGGCCTGAAACCCAATTCTTGTGGCCACAGAATTGCTTTTCCTGAAATCCTATAAAGTAGGATGATATTGTGGATCCCCACAAATATTATTCTGACAATTGAGCTAATTAATTTTGCCTGTTTTGTAAGACGTGGTCCGTGTAATTAATTGCTATCAACTTGTGGTTAATTGCAAGGATACACATGCATGCATGCAGGTAAAATGACATCCCTTATCGGGAGATTTATTAACATGTAAGACTGATCTAATCCAAACTTGTATGAATAATTATTAATGACCAATTATTAATTATGATATGCAAATTCCCCCACGGATTAGATCCGCCCGTGAGTCTTTACAGGTTCTTGGAGACTGGGAGCTGACAATGTAATATTGATTACGGGCTCACTCTGGTCGAATTCTCTAGCAAAATGAACAATCCCTGCTAACATGTTGTGTAACTAAGTATGATAAGAGGCTAAATCTGTAGAGTTAATCTCTCTCAGATTCATAGTCCTTCTCAGCATTACGCCATTGAAACGAGGTCGTGGTAAAACATGATATCCGTTAACGTCCCCACCGTCGCGAATCAATCTATCGATGTCGGTGCGGCTTAATCAAGGCTGTGTAGTAGAATCAACATTACCTGATGTCGATGGTTGTGATGTATCATTACCGTCAGGGAGCTCTGGTGATTGTTCGATCCTGTTGTACAATTCGCCGGTGTTTTAAACAACCAACCATCGCTAATTCATATTTGGATTTACAGCTAATTCGAAAAGATCCAAATTAGCGACGGGTTGCGAAGATTCTAAATTAACCAAATAGTCTTCTAAAGAATTCGGAAGCATACTTAGCATTTCGATTTCGTCCGGTGACAGTTCTGTATCGTCTGCGTCAAAGCTTTTAGCACCCTCTTGGACCATGCTTCCAGTTGATCGCTATTCCAATCCGTCATATCATTATGCTTTCCGCTCGAACCTATTGTGTAGAAAAATAACAAAATCATAATCGTCTTGTTCAATTTAGATGTTTAAACTTCCGATAATGTAGTAAGTCTTACCGTAAAACACTGTCGTATCAGGACTGAGATGATAGTTGCATGTCCGACTGGTAGATGGACCAGCAGACTGATTGATAGCCAAGGTACCAGGGGTAATGGCAGGCGGAGTAGCCGGTGGGGTGTTAGGTAGAATGGCCAGAGGGACGGAAGAAGAACCGGCATGCGGGGTGATACGACTGGGGGGTGGTACGGCAAGCGGTGTGGATGGCGTGGCATCGGACGTGCTGGAACCGTCGGCCTTTCTGACCTTTCTCAAAGGTTCATCGCACGGTCCTGCACTCTCACTGTCATTATCAACATGTGTAAGATCCACGACATCTAATACTGCGAATTAAAAATTATGTTAAAATAAAATAATTCATTTTAATTTGTAATACAATATAAAAGTTCTCACATGCGTCATTAATGGCTTGGAAGACAACCAATTCGATGTTCGGGGTATTTGTGCCTGGAAAATATAAAACCTGTTTATGCATGAAAGACAAATTGGTGAGATGATTTTATACACGTCAACTCTGAATAATAAAACACATACGCATGTAATGTAATCCGCATATACAACCTTCAGCCTCGAGAGGGTAACTGACGCTAGAATCTAAATGGCTGTTCTTTTAACAAATTAGGCCAACACACACACACGCACACACTGTATGAAAACGGCGAAACTTCAAATTGAATTGAAGCTTTTAGGCTGTTGAAGCTTTCATCCCAAAAGAAACGACTAGTCGGTGATGTTTGTTTTGATTTACTGACTTATCAATTGTCCATATTTATCACTCATCTTTCTGAAACAAACTACAAAGAGAACTATTTCCTTTTTATAAATATAATTTCCTCTTTGATAGCAGTACCATGGTCACATGATGCCTACCGCGGGTCTGAGCTTGTCACCGTCATCACTAGGGATGGCCCGACATCGATACTGGCATCGGGGATCGGGCCGATACGGTCCTCATATACAGGTCCTTCTCAAAAAATTAGCATATTGTGATAAAGTTCATTTTTTTTCCATAATGTAGTGATAAAATTAAACTTTCATATATTTTAGATTCCTTGCACACTAACTGAAATATTTCAGGTCTTTTATTGTTTTAATACTGATGATTTTGGCATACAGCTCATGAAAACCCAAAATTCCTATCTCAAAAAATTAGCATATCATGAAAAGGTTCTCTAAACGAGCTATTAACCTAATCATCTGAATCAACTAATTAACTCTAAACACCTGCAAAAGATTCCTGAGGCTTTTAAAAACTCCCAGCCTGTTTCATTACTCAAAACCGCAATCATGGGTAAGACTGCCGACCTGACTGCTGTCCAGAAGGCCATCATTGACAACCTCAAGCAAGAGGGCAAGACACAGAAAGAAATTTCTGAACAAATAGGCTGTTCCCAGAGTGCTGTATCAAGGCACCTCAGTGGGAAGTCTATGGGAAGGAAAAAGTGTGGCAAAAAACGCTGCACAACGAGAAGAGGTGACCGGACCCTGAGGAAGATTGTGGAGAAGGACCGATTCCAGACCTTGGGGGACCTGCGGAAGCAGTGGACTGAGTCTGGAGTAGAAACATCCAGAGCCACCGTGCACAGGCGTGTGCAGGAAATGGGCTACAGGTGCCGCATTCCCCAGGTCAAGCCACTTTTGAACCAGAAACAGCGGCAGAAGCGCCTGACCTGGGCTAAAGAGAAGCAGCACTGGAGTACCCACGGTCAGTGATGGTCTGGGGTGCCATGTCAGCTGCTGTTGTTGGTCCACTGTGTTTTATCAAGGGCAGGGTCAATGCAGCTAGCTATCAGGAGATTTTGGAGCACTTCATGCTTCCATCTGCTGAAAAGCTTTATGGAGATGAAGATTTCATTTTTCAGCACGACCTTCTTGACCCTTCTTACCCTCTTGATTGAGGGTGTCAATGATGGCTTTCTGGACAGCAGTCAGGTCGGCAGTCTTGCCCATGATTGCGGTTTTGAGTAATGAAACAGGCTGGGAGTTTTTAAAAGCCTCAGGAATCTTTTGCAGGTGTTTAGAGTTAATTAGTTGATTCAGATGATTAGGTTAATAGCTCGTTTAGAGAACCTTTCCATGATATGCTAATTTTTTGAGACAGGAATTTGGGGTTTTCATGAGCTGTATGCCAAAATCATCAGTATTAATACAATAAAAGACCTGAAATATTTCAGTTGGTGTGCAATGAATCTAAAATATATGAAAGTTAGATTTTTATCATTACATTATGGAAAATAATGAACTTTATCACAATATGCTAATTTTTTGAGAAGGACCTGTACTCGTACTCGTACTCATAAAAATTCGCCAAAACCACGCACCGATACCACGTACATTTTGCGAAACGAAACTGGCCGCCGCGAGTGCTTTGTCGAGGTGAACTGAGGCATAGGAAAGTATAATGTCGGCGGTTTGGGCTCATTTCAAGATATGACAACAGCAAGGCAGACTGTAAGTTATGTTCAGCTAAGGTGTCGAGAGGAGGGAAAGAAAGTACATCGTTTAACACCAGCAATCTAATTAAACATCTGAAGACGCATCACAGATTTGATGGCCGAGCGCGCGCGCGGGCGGTAATACAATCACTCTGTGTGTGCGGGTTACGGGAGAGTAAAACGATTTGCAGGACTCCCGCAAACTAGAAATATCTATGAATAAAACATAAAAACTAATAGATTTTTATTCATCTGTTGCAGAAAAGCAACAAGAACAACTAAAACAAAATAGAAACGTTTTTATTCATAACATGGTTACAGCGTTGAGCGATGTAGCCAATCACAGACATATGTGTTGATTTCTTGAACGCAATGGCCAATCAGAAGCATTTAAGATAGACTCCCCTCACTGCTCAAAACGGACTTTTTTGGTTAGTGCTGAATTCTGTATGCTGGCAAATCCTCTAATTATAACAAACAAATTGTGGATATTATGAAAGATTCATTGTGCAGTCAGCTTCATTGATAATAACAGAGTTGTGTGAGATCGCGAGGAACTATCAGCTTTTTAGGATTTAAGGGAGCGCACTTTGCGCGCCTTCAGTCATGCCAGACCATGCACGCAGTAGCCTGCTTGCTTTTCTGTCAAATTAACAGTGGGTTTTGTGTTAATACATTTATTATTTTACTCATTTTTATTTATTTTTAGACTTGTTAAAACAAGCAGAGAAGAAAATATAAACAGTCTTCTATGTCTTATAAAATAGTTTTCTGTCTTCTTTTCTGGGAGCCTATAGTTACTTTTGCGGTAGAAGTATCGGTACTCGGTATCGGCAAGTACACAAATGTAAATACTCGTACTCGTATCGTTTTGAAAAAAATAGTATCGGGCCATCCCTAGTCATCACCACAAAAAACAAAAAACTTTGGCCTTTACATGCGTTCACGTTGTGTCTAATAACATGGATTCATTGATTGCAATGACATGGATTGTGTGTAATGACATTGTATCTTAAATGGATTCAAGGTTTTCTAAACAAAACTTATCAAAAGATGGAGCAAATCCGACCTTTCGCGAGTTGGGAGCGCAATGTTCCATGACGCATAATAACATTCAATTCATAGGCTAGTGACTGTAACCCCTTATTTACACTCTGCGGGGCGTAACAGCTGCGACGCTCGGCTACCGGAGTTGATTGCGCCCAATCTAGTCACTGCTTTTGTTGACATCAGCCACGATGTGGCGCGTTTCAGAAGTGTCTCTCCACGCCGCTTCCCTAAAGATAGGCGCCTAGTCTACCGCGTCCAAGCCACACTGCACCGTATAAACAAAATAGAGTAAAAGTCAATTTCAAAATAAACACCCTGTGCAATTGTATTGCAAATGTCTTATAGCCTATAATTTGAACCCTCAAAAGCAAGACCTCAGCTTGTAATTGCACATGCTTATTTAACACAATTACAGGGTTCCCGCGGGGTCTTAAAAAGCCTTAAAAGCATTGAATTTATGAATTTGGAAATAATACCTTAAAAAGTCTTTAAAAAGTCTTGAATTTTGATGTCTGGGTCTTAAAAATTGTGTTGTATGTCAGTGTTCATTTCATTGACTAAAATAATAACTTTTCTCAGTACGACATTTAATAACGACAATAACTAATAACGACATTTTTCACTGACGAAAACGAGACGCTACCTAAATAAAACCTAGTTTTGAATGACAAAAACTATAACGAAAATCTATTTACATTTTCGTCAACGAATAAAAACTAGATGAAAATGTTAGATAGTGTCGATCTGGGAAGCGATCCAGTCAGAACTGATGTCCTGCGTGTGTGGTAGATGCACACATTTGTACTGTAACGTGCTGATCTACCCCACGGTCTCATAAAATGTTATAAATGTAAACCAACCACACACCAACCCGAAGCATGGAGCCATGCACATATTCACCTATACAGCGCGCGGGTACTGCACTGAGCTCTCTTTCGTGTATGAATGGACAAATACACACAACATTGTGTCTAAATGTCCGGTTTGGAGAGTATTCATGTAAACTATGTCGGTTATGTCTTAAACAGTTGTATCGGGTGTGCATCAGTGCAATCGTATCCGCATGTCAGTGGACATGAGCCGATGTCTTAAAGTGACAGTGGCAATAAACATAATGCGGTCTGTGTCATTAATTTTGATCAAGCAACAAAAGAAAAAGAGAAAAGCATTTATTGTTTGTTAATAGCTTTAATAAGGATTAATTATATTTAATTCATACAAATAATTGTCTGCTTGAAAGAATAAAGAATTATGTAAGTTGTTATAAAGAATGCATATCATTCATTGAAAAGAAGACTGTCTTTTACATTAGGAAAAGTGGTTTTATTTAATTTTAAGATATTTTTTTTTAAGTCACAGTAGTTAAATCTGTATCTGTATTGCTTGTTGAAACTTCAAAATCATTCATATTAATAGGTTAATATATGTTTTCTCCGGGAGTATGTGGGTTTGGAAATTTTAGAGAAATTCTAAATTGACACATTACAATTTACCTAAACCCATTATATTTTAGTCGACTAAATCTACTGTAGATTTAGTTTACAGTAGATTTCGAAAATCTAAAAAAACTAAAATCACTAAAATCTTATTGCATTTCGTCAACTAAAACTAGACTAAAACTAAAACAATTCAGATGACTAAAATATGACTAAAATTAGTTAGTCTAAAACTAAATCAAAATTTGCTGTCAAAATTAACACTGCTGTATGTAACTTCTCCGTATTGTATTTTTCCTCAAAAGTTTCATTTGTCAACCACGATTATTATGATTTTCGATGTTTATTGTTCAGGGGTCTCTCAGTTGCCCATATTCCCAGCATAGAATAAGTAGCTTGCTATAATGTTAAAACACAACTTAACATTGTTCGGCAAACTTTCTTGTGGCCTACTGAAATGTTTTTATTTTTCACACCTGCTTGGCTTATCATCTTTTACCCATTCCATATTTGAAAATTAAATGAACACAAGTTGAAGGATTTTTTTTCTTTGCTGGTAGGGACGTGAAATAGGTATTAATTTTTTATATAAATGGTCTTAAAAAGGTCTTAAAAAGACTTGCATTTGACTTGAAGAAACCTGTAGGAACCCTGAATTATCTTGCGTAAAAAGACCGCGTTTGTCAACCCACGTGTAGCCGCGGCAAGTGCACAGCACCAGGGAGTAATCTTGACAGAACTTGCGGCAACATAATCAAATTCACAAATATTACACCATTTAAACATTATTAAAAATACATAGGCTGAGTAACTAAAACAATCTTTGTCAAAGAATACACTTGTTTGTTCACAGTTTGAAGGTTCTTGTTCCATTTGTTTAATTTCAAGATCTGAGGTGAATTTTCCATTGTTGCTTTTACAACTACAAAGCTGTGAGCACTACATGATGTTCAAAGTCACATTGCATACTTTTAACATTAAATAGGTTAAAGCACACACAATTCTTGCTTTTTAACCGCGGTAAGAAAAAATCCATACTGTCCCAGCCCTACTCTTTGAATCAGAACAAAATTTAGTCAGATATTTGCTCACCTGTTTCACCATTTCCTCCCTCCAGTAGATGTTCCTTGCTTCTGATTCAATTAGGCCCTACTGAATATTAAAACTGGGTATAGCACATCAAGTCACGTTGCGCTACATTTACACAGTGTTGTGGTAAAAAGTTTTCTTTGGATGAGGTAAAATGTCCTTATCAAAAAAGCAGTAGACAACTGCTTAATTGATGTGGCAGGTAAATATAATGTTTTATCATCTGCATGCATGACTGTCCACACACTTTAAAACAAGATGAAGATCATTTTAAACAACTACTTTGAGGCACACCACATTGCAACTCTTTCTCATCTGATTAACTTCCATTATAAAATACACTAATCAAATTACATACACATAATAAAATTATCCCGTTAGACAGTTAACTTTTAAACCAATGTGCAGTATGTGAAGTACATGTGTAACTTTTCAGTTTATCCAGCAATAATTTATAATCCAGTACATCAAAATCTAACAATACTGCTTAGTTATTGTCGAGACAAGCTATCGTTATCAGTCTGTGCTCTCTTAATATAAATGTTGAAAATTAGAAACCAAATAATTCTCCTTAAAGAATAATTGAATTTGTTCACAAACTAGAATTTTCAATACTTTGCTAACTGGTAGCAAACTAATTGGTAGACTATTATGACCATTAAAACCCAGTGCCGCATTTTTCTGCATTTAACCTTTGCATCTTACCAAGCTAAAGGAAAAATCCCATGATATTTAAGATGTGACAAACTGAACAAACAACATTTCTAGGGCTGTCAACTTTAGTCGTGTAGTCGACTAATCAGTCGATGCCGTCTTGGTCGACTGACATTCTTATTGGTCGACCAGTTGCATATATATATATATATATATATATTTTTACCAATAGAAAGAATCTTTTATTGATTTACTCATTTATATTTATTCCTTCATAAGCAGTTATATATTACTGTATTCTAAATATAATTAGCCTATGTTTTATCACCAACTTTAAATGCTTTAATTCAGGCTATTTTGTAACTGCGCCACATTTTTGAGCACACATCAACACTCAGGAAGCGCACCTGTGGCTGGCTGCGCTGCTGCGTCGCGCTCAAAGGAATATAGGTAGTTTTGATGTATTCATTCAGTTAGAACGCTACTTGTTTTGGCTTTAGTCGACAAAATGTCCAAGAAATCTAAATCTTTTGTCCGGCAACATTTTACAAAAAAAAGACGACAGGACTGTGGAGTACAAGCTATGCGGCCTAAAGCTAACTTACCATAGCTCAACGACAAATATGGCATTCTGAAAAGTTGAGGTGTTTTTATCTCGATGCGGCGCGGACGCACTTGGGAAAAAAATAGCGTTATGCGCGTTCCATTATGAGCGTGCATACCGCGCGCCTACATTTGAAAAGATGAATTGAGCGCGCAAAAGACGTGAGCAAGCCCTTTCACGGCTTTACCATGCTGACTCAGTAGATTGTTTTTATTTGTACACTTGACGCATTTGAAAATAGCCTAAATAATGTAACAAAACGAAAATAAACCTATATGCTTTTCTACTATACAGCGTATTATTATTATTAGGATTGTTTATGCTATTTGGGTATTTTGTGTTTGTTTTAAAACGCCTAGATCGGTTGGACAAAAGTTAACCCATAGCATTGAAAGTAAAGAATATACAGCCTGTGTAAACGAGAGCTTTTGTTAGGATTTTTCATTATTTGTCAGTTTTAGCAATTATATTTTTTGTAGAGTGTGGTGTGGTCAGGTGTGCGATTGTGACTGTCACTATAAACCTAGGACAGTGCTCCTCACTTTGCAGTAAAAAAAAATCACTTCATTTTCAAAGAATTGTATTATTGATGTTTTTTCGTTGTTGTTTTCTAAATGCTCTATGACAATTGTTTAAAAAAACGTTCAATCAAAACATCGCGTTTTTTTACATTTTTCTTTTTAGTCGACTAATCGTTGCGCAGAACAAGACTTTGGTCGACTAAGGATTTCTTTGGTTGAGTACAGCCCTAATGTAATGAAGCAGCAGACACTAGGGGATCCATTTGCAGCATTTATAGAGTAGTCAAACAGGCAGGGATCAACAACAGCAAACAGGGCAATGGAGACAAGTCAGAGATAAACCAGATAACAAGCAATGGTCGGGGCAGGCAGCGAGAAGCAAGGTCCAGTAACAATCCAAGTCGAGGTAGGCAGGGAACGATCAGAAACGAGGTACACAGTCCAAGGTCAAGGCAATAAATAATACACAGTAATAAACGCTCAGAATGACAGCCAGGAAAGTCAAGACTTCGCACTGCTGTGGTGCGTGGAAGTGGTTTATATGTGTGTGTGTGAATGAGATGCAGGTGTGTGTAATCAGCGCCGTGCAGGTGTATGGTGTTTGGTGTAATCAGTCCAGGGATGTGCATGATGGGAAATTTAGTCCGTGATAACCCAGGGAGTGAGTGGCTAATCGTGACAGAGCGGCTTCCAGACGCAAAAAAACCAACAAAAACACAAAAGTTCAGGAGGGTGGTGAAGCGGAGGTGGTCTTGGGGAGGGATGGAGGGCCAGGTCCGTGCAGGGGAACAGGATCAGGGCATGCAATGGTCCCATCATGGAGCATGAGCGGACCTGGGTCGTGGAGCGTGGGCGGAGCCGGCTGTGCAGGCGACAAGGGTGGAGCAGGTGGTTCAGGGTGGAGCAGGCAGTTCAGGGGTCCAGGGCGGTTCAGGTGGCCCAGGCAGTTCAGGTGGCCATGGTGGACCAGGCAGTTCAGGTGGCCATGGTGGACCAGGCAGTTCAGGAGACCATGGCGGTGCGGCCACCATGGTCCCATAGCGGGACCTAATGCCCCCCCCAACTGTCCCCCCCCCCAACCAGCTACGGGTGCATAGGCTGGAGCAGGCAGTGCCGGCGGCTCAGGAACAGACAGCGGCTCAGGCAGCGCAGGTGGCTCGGGAACAGACCAGGGCGGTTCAGGAAGAGACAGCGGCTCAGGCAGTGCAAGCGGCTCAGGAACAGACAGCGGCTCAGGAACAGACAGCGGCTCAGGCAGAGGAACAGGAACAGACACCGGTTCAGGAACAGGAACAGACAGCGGCTCAGGCAGAGGAACAGGAACAGACACCGGTTCAGGAACAGGAACAGAAACAGACTCTGTGACGGCGGCCATCTTGTCCGTAGACACTGGCTCGGAGGCGGCCATCTTGTCCGTAGACACTGGCTCGGAGGCGGACATCTTGTCCGTAGACACTGGCTCGGCAGAAGTGACATGAACAGTCTCTGGATTGACCGGAGGCTCAGGAAGGGCCTCCAGGCATTGCAGGATGCAGGAAGTCCTCTTCCTCCTCCTCCGACTCCGAGAGGGTGCTGGGCTGGACGGGGCCAGCGGTGAGGGCTCTGGGCTGGACGGGGCCAGCGGTGAGGGCTCTGGGCTGGAAGGCGCCAGAGGTGAGGGCTCTGGAATGGACGGGACCAGCGGCGAAGGAAACTCTGGGCTGGACGGGACCAGCAGGGAAGAGGGCTCCAGCTCTGGCTCGGCAGGCGCGACGTGAAGCTCTGGCTGGACGTGGCTGACGTGAAGCTCTGGCTGGACGTGGCTGACGTGAAGCTCTGGCTGGACGTGGCTGACGTGAAGCTCTGGCTGGACAGGCTCGGCAGAACGAGATTCAGGCAGGACGGTGATCCTTGCAGGCCGTGCGGACCTTAGCGGGGAATCTGCCAAGCTGGACATCAGCCCTGAACGCCCATAGACCGATCCGTTGGCAGACCCGCTGACTGGCGTGATGCAAGGATTCTCAGGTTCAGTAGAGAAGACGTGAAGGAATTCGGTCTCGGCAGGAGGGGATACTGTGGGTTCACAGAGCTCCTGCTCTACCATGCCCACAGTAAACGATGAGTCGCTCAACAAAAGGGCCAGGTTAATATAGTGCTCTAAAGTCCAGTGAGGATCATGCAAGGGCATGAATGAACTGAGCGGTTCAGATAGTCCTCCCCGAAAAAATATCATAAGACATACTGTGTGCATTGAGGTGAGATGTGCCAGTTCAATAAACTCCTCGACATACTTCTCAATCGTCCGATTTCCCTGACGGAGACGCATGATTTGAATACCTGTATCCCTGGTTGGCATCGCTGCTGGATCTTGGTGTGGCGAAGTCTTCTGTAATGAAGCAGCAGACACTAGGGGATCCATTTGCAGCATTTATAGAGTAGTCAAACAGGCAGGGATCAACAACAGCAAACAGGGCAATGGAGACAAGGCGGAGATAAACCAGATAACAAGCAATGGTCGGGGCAGGCGGCGAGAAGCAAGGTCCAGTAACAATCCAAGTCGAGGTAGGCAGTGAACGATCAGAAACGGGGTACACAGTCCAAGGTCAAGGCAATAAATAATCCACAGTAATAAAAGCTCAGAATGACAGCCAGGAAAGTCAAGACTTCGCACTGGTGTGGTGCGTGGAAGTGGTTTATATGTGTGTGTGTGTGAATGAGATGCAGGTGTGTGTAATCAGCGCCGTGCAGGTGTATGGTGTTTGGTGTAATCAGTCCAGGGATGTGCATGATGGGAAATTTAGTCCGTGATAACCCAGGGAGTGAGTGGCTAATCGTGACACCTAAACATTTCTTCTCTTAATTTATCTTTATTTTTATTTTTAATTTATCTCTTAATTTTATCTAACTTTATGGAAAAATCATTAAAATAATTTTCTATTTCATGTTTTAAAAAGTTAAAAATTAGTCACCTGTATCAAAAGTAATTTGATTTGATTTCCTATCACTTATTTGATTGTGTTCTCCACAATGTTTTACAATCATTTTTAACAATTTTTAACAACTCATTAACAATCCATGGTGTCCTATAACATTCTTCACTGCACTTTTTAATAGGTGCATGTTTGTCCACCAAAGGATGCAATAATCTTTGAAATGCTGACAATGCCTTATCAGGATGAACTTCCTTATAAACATCAATCCAACATACATTATTTATGTTTGTACAAAATGATTCTTGACTGAATCCTATATGATCTTTTATAAGTTACTTTTGGTTTCCTAAGTTTTCTAAATGTTTACATGCTTGCTAAATAACACTTAATGTTTTTAAATTCTTTTGTGCTTAAAGGCCTTAAAGGATAATTCCGGTATTTAACACTTTGAGTCTATTTTCTAGTTTGTTTTGGATGAACTATAGGGTCCTGTCTCGACCTTTTGACTCTTTTAGAATCGCCTCTGAGCGCTTCAGAGTGGCTGTCTATGGGCATGCACAAACATGTCCTTAAAACAACCCTTAACGTTCGTTTTCAAAACTGTGCAACTCACCGAGTGGTTAGTGGAGTTTGTTGATGATTAAAAACAAATATATCGGCGCAATGTATGCTTTCAATCCGTGTTATTTGCTATAGTGGAACTATTTTTTCAGATACCTCACAACCGCGTATAAACTTCCGCTCGATATTTGAGTCTGAAGCGTTAGCACACTCCCGAGCACTTGATGGCGACAACCACTTTGCCGCAGTTGCTCAGCTCACGCTAGCCTTCTGACAGACGAAGAACCGAGCGAAAAGACTACAACCAAATGTAAACAGACCCCTTTCCGTTTCCGGTAGCGCAGGAATATCAATGAGCACTGAGTCCTCCAACAGAAATCATGCGATTTTACAAAATGCCAAATAAAACACGACAGAAACTGTATTTCGCTACGCTACTTGTTTTGGAACATCAGCGAACCCCACTAACCACTCGGTGAGTTGCACAGTTTTGAAAACGAACGTTAAGGGTTGTTTTAAGGACATGTTTGAGCATGCCCATAGACATCCACTCTGAAGCGGTCAGAGGCGATTCTAAAATAGTCAAAAAGTCGAGACAGGAACCATCGTCAACATTTCCACCACTCTAGTTCATCCAAAACAAACTAGAAAATAGACTCAAAGTGTTAAATACCGGAATTATCCTTTAAATGCTTGAACCCCGATAAATGCTGCTTACAGCTTTAATTATTATTATTTGCATACACGGACCCCAAACACACTAATTCAGGTGACTGTAAATGCGCAAAACCTGTTTCCATTGTTTCCTTTTGCGAAATATTCCTTTTCGAATGGCAGAAAATAGGCGCGTTTCCATTACAGATTTGCGCAAAACTTTCGCGTTTTTTTTTCTAAATGTCAACAAAAAACCCATTGGGAAATGACTGCGTTTCCATTAACCGATGTTAAACGACTAAATCTTTTTTTCTCGCGCGATAAGTCATTCCAAAAATCATAGCAACGGACGTTGGTAGGTTTATAGCTATAGCCTATATCACAGCCACCGCAGACATTATTATTATCATTAATGGAAGGAGACGTGGTGTGTTATCCAAGCATTAATGGCAGGGAAAGACCCTTATACTGCTAACGGCACCTATAGCTTAAGGAGTTCCTGCTGTTTCTCCCTCATTTCTGCTCCAAGGTCTTGATTGTAGCATTTCTTTGAGGTTTAGAATCCAGAATTCCTGTAATTATTGTTTATTTTTCATTAACTTAATAAAGAACTATGTCTCGTAGTCGTATTCTGTCCAAACAGTCAGTGTACTTTTGTGTCCATTCGTTTTTCCTTTTTTAACCCGTAAATTTGCAAAACGGAAAATTAACGGTTGTTATATTTTTAAAACGCAAAGTTGAACACCAAAATTTTAATTTGAACTGTACACACCAAATGCTGAGCAAAAAAATAAATATTGATTTAATAAGATTATAAAATAAATAAGATTTTTGTTTATGACCTTTTGCCCCTTTATTAAACATTTAAAATATTCACAAATTAATATAGACATTTTTTTTTAGATCTTACTGGTTTTCTAAGGCCAAATTAGAACCTGGAGATTATATTTTCCCCGCATTGCTGAATGAGAAGAGCCATATATGTCTCTGGAACCACAGCCTACAGTGATTATAGGTGAGTTATAGGCTAATGATAATAAATGTGTCTGAAAAAATAACGAGGCATTTTAATAGTTTATTAATGAACTATTGTTTTCTAAACCAGTGTCGGCTAAAAACGTATCTCCATCTCCGCTGTAAGGCAGATGGACAGAGAGAAATGCACCTTTCATACGGATTTAATCAGTAGGTATTAGCTTTCGACTCGAATTTTTCGTTTTAAAGTGGACATTTCAAGCTTTAGCCTACATAGGCTATCTTTTGTTTCAGTTCTCGCGCTCCAGGTCACGGAGATCATTAAACCGCGCCTGATTGTTTTATTTTATTTTAAAAGCACAACGAGTTTATGCAAATAAAAGTAGTTGCGAATAATTTATTATTATTTTCTGTTTGACCAGAAATGATTGTGATTGTTTGTGTATGATTGTTTCCACTGTTGATAGGAAAATGCAAGTGTTCGCGCCCGCGCGCCTCTGGCCATGAAGTGCACGCTCCACACTCGCACACACACTTGGATATGCGTCAAAATCTTGTGTTTATTTGTGATAATCTTAGCCCTGTATTATTATTGTCCTACCTGTATTATGAATGCCATTTGACGAATTGTTTTGTTCCTTTTCTTGGATAAAAGCGTCTTCTAAATATGTAGCTATATACCCTAATAAATGTTGTAATAATTAGCCTATTATTATTATTTGTGTACACGGACCCCAAACACACCCCGTCTTCTAAGTTAGGTGACAGGAATATTTCGCAGAACTGCAATGTTTTTGCGCATTTACATTTTCGAATTGCCTGAAAAACCACCTCATGCGAGCGTAACAACTTTTTTGCAATAAACGAGTTTTTTGCGAAATTGACGTGTTTCCATTGTGCGATGCCCACCTATTTTCAATTTGCAATTTCAATTTGTT
The DNA here is from genome assembly GCA_030578275.1 of Meda fulgida. Taxonomy (NCBI): domain Eukaryota; kingdom Metazoa; phylum Chordata; class Actinopteri; order Cypriniformes; family Leuciscidae; genus Meda; species Meda fulgida. Next base: position 678,481 of record JAROOJ010000064.1, on the reverse strand, counting down.
TTCAAAGTTTTTTATTTGTGGATTTATTTAATTTGTATTATTTCTTCCCCAAGCTCATAAAACACATAAATTGACACGGTCGGTCGGAAACCGGAACCAAACTAATTTTTTTTTATGCCCCAGGACCACACCCCTTAATTCATTGAAGCAACTGCCATGTGATTACAGTTTTTTCCAATCGCTATGACAGTTTTTTCAATACATTTAAAAAGTTTCCTAAACTCTTAACACAGTTAGCACTACATCCGTCTGTATAAGCTATACTATTAACACATTTGTTGTTGCTTTAACACAAAATGCATACAATTAGCACAAATTTAAAATGCTTGAACTTCTTTTACACACAAGCTCAACCAAGACCAAAACAATGTAATTTTACAGTCAAATTTACAAATGCTTTCACACTGTATGTCAGAACAGATAACATCATGTTCTAAGCATAACTTATATAGGCTAAAGTCAAAGTGAACAGCTGTTCATATTGTGAATTGAAAAACAAATATATTCCCTGTATCTTATTCCATTGCTAATGATAAACAGCTTATTGAAGTTATGCAAATATATAAATCACAGCTGATTCCCATCTAGGAAGCACACTCAGGTGTTGAGACTCTTTGGGCTGATCTTGTGTGGAAAAGGAACAATATAGAGCAACAGAAAGAAAGGAAGAAAGAAAGAAAGAAAGAAAGAAAGAAAGAAAGAAAGAAAGAAAGAAAGAAAGAAATGCCTGCACGAGGGAGAGGAAGACGAGTACCAGGACAAGGGAGAGGAGTGGGGCAAGGACAAGGACAAGGGAGAGGAGTGGGACAAGGGCAAGGGAGAGGAGTGGGACAAGGGCAAGGGAGAGGAGTGGGCCAAGGACAAGGGAGGGGAGTGGGGCAAGGTGGAGGGAGAGGAGTTAGAATGCGTGGTGGCGCTCAAAGAAGGACCAGAGCTAGGGTAACTGATCAAATAAGAGCTACTATCATTGACCATGTCATAAACCACGGGCTATCATACAGAGAGGCTGGTGAACGAGTACAGCCAAATCTCAGCCGGGACACAGTGGCATCCATTGTCCGTATTTTCAGAGAAACCAACAGGTAGGATATTGCTTCTCCTACAGCAAAGTGTAAATAATTTTACCATTTATTAGAGTGACTGTATTGCCTCCGGTCTCTAAAATGTAACTGTATTTTGTCCCTCTAAGGATTCAACGTCTATCTCCCTCAGGGGGCAGAGGAAAGCTCCTAAATGAAGAACAGGAACTTGCTATTGTCAACATGGTGATTGCTGACAATGAAATAAAACTGAAGGACATTCAGTCCAGAGTTGTAGAGGACCACCTTCTCTTTGGGAACATTGCAGTAATCAGCATAACATCCATTTCTCGGACTCTAGGCTAAACACAAAGTCCGAATGAAACAACTATACAAAGTTCCTTTTGAAAGGAACAGTGAGCGCATCAAAGAACTCCGTCACCAATACGTCCAGGTAAGGTTATGCAATACAGTCGTTACTGTACTATACACAGTGTGTTTTGCAGTAAACTACTCTATAAACCTGGAGTACATTAGGACATACAGTAGATATACAGCACAGCATTTACATACACTGTGTCTAATTACTTTCAGAGAGTCATGGAGTTGGAGGCCAATCAAGTCCCACATTAAATGATCTATGTTGACGAGGCTGGCTTCAACTTGGCAAAAAGGCGTCGCCGTGGGAGAAACATAATTGGCAAAAGGGCCACAGTTACCGTGCCGGGCCAGAGAGGAGCCAACATTACTATGTGCGCCGCAATCTCCAACAACGGTACACTCCTGCATAAATGTGAGATTGGCCCCTACAACACAGACCGCCTTCTCCTGTTTTTAGAAGACCTGCACGAAAGACTGGTGCCAGAGGTAGAAAGGGGACAGGTGGGAGACCACTTGCCAATATATGTGATCATATGGGACAATGTGGCATTCCACCATTCTCGTGCAGTCACAGCCTGGTTTGACGCCCATCCAAGGATGATGTCCCATTTCCTTGCCCCTTACTCCCCTTTCCTCAACCCCATTGAGGAGTTTTTCTCAGCCTGGAGATGGAAGGTTTTTGACCATCGTCCACATGACCAAATGTCCCTCCTGGATGCAATGAATGCTGCATGCCAAGACATCACAGCTGAACACTGCCAGGGGTGGATAAGGCATGCCAAAAGATTCTTCCCACGATGCCTTGCCAGAGAAGATATCAGGTGTGATGTGGATGAGAACTTGTGGCCAAATGCAGAAGACCGGGCAGATTAGAAGATTACTTTGTTTTTTCAATTGTTATTCCAGTGCTTTTTCTGTTTGTATATCTTGCAGCAATGTCCTTTTGCAAATAAAGTATTTACTGCAGCAATTCTGTCTCTGTCTTTTTTTTTTTTTTCATAAACTGTACATTCTATAAAGCTACTCTGAGATGGTCATTCATTTTTTGTATTGAATTTCTACAGCAAAAGAAACAAAATGCATGCATTTACTAAACCCAACAAAACAAAAATGTAGAGAGGCATCAAAAGAAACTACAGTGCAAAACACAATCTATGATCAATACAATATACTTAAAATTTACATAAAATAATGCAGTTTCTGTAATTTCAGCTGATGATAGTGTTTTTTTGTCATTGTGTTATGATTGACTAAATGTTCCTGTTGGAAGAGAACATGTGTTAGTGTTTTGAATAATTATTTGATTTTGAAACATGTTTGCAGTGTTTTGTTAGACATAGTGTATTGTGTTGGTGTATTATTGTATTTTGAAAATTAGTTTTGGAGTTTAGTTTACAATGTGTGATTTTGAGCATGAAATTAACCGTTTTGCCAATTGTGTGTTTTAGGTGTGTTGGTGCGTTAAGAGTTTAGGAAACTTGTTAAATGTATTGAAAAAACTGTCATAGCGATTGGAAAAAACTGTAGTTGATTAGATAATTGAATTAATGAGAAATTGAACAGGTGTTCCTAATAATCCTTTAGGTGAGTGTATAATATATAATATTTATATATTTAATGTTTTTTGTTTGAGAAATATATTATTTTATAAATTTGCAAATAAGATTTGCATTAAGATAAGTTTATATAATTCATATAAAATGCCCCCCCCCCCTTTTTTTAAGCACGAAATTTTGTTAGATTTATTCTTAAAACCAAAAAAGTACTTAATTCAAGATATATTCTCTGAAAACAAGGTTGTGCATCTTATTGCTTCTCAAGTAAATTTATTTTGTTTCAACGATGTTTAGATGTTTTTTATACCCAAAAGTCAACAGCGTCCTCTTTGCTCTCTTTTTATATATCAGGCTGCCATTTAATAACTCTCTGGATGATCTTCTGGTCCCTCCATCCACCACTGAGGGTCAGAGTGATGAGCGAGCTCTGTTGGACCAGCTGGACTCTCTACTCAGCAACACTGATGTCATTGCTGTGGAGGAGCTCGACCGTGCCCTTGGCATACCGGATCTCATCAACCAGGTACTCAGCCAACCTGCTTCATGGAACAGATGTGTTCACATAAATGTTAGAGCAACTGTCCAGTCACATTCCCTGAAAAATAATGCCCCTTTAGGGTCATAGTTCAGACCAGCCCCCTCCGACAGACCCCTTCTCTGGTCCTTGTCCGGGACAGTCTGGGCCAGGGTTTAACCCCATGATGAGTCAGATGAGCCAGCAGGGTGGTTTTCCCGGAATGGGTGCTATGCATCCTCGTGCGAACATGATGAGACCTTGGATGGTGAACACGACCAAGCCTCTCAGACTACAGCTCCAGCAGAGACTGCAGGGACAGCAGGTGAGCAGCACTCAACTGACAAAAATGAGGAACTGTAATCAATTAACATGCTTTTACAGCTGATCCACGGTTTAGAAATTCTAGTTTCCCAGAATATATTTTGCCTATAATATTTTGTGTAATGTAGGGCTGGGACTACAAATTAATAATAAATAATGGTGAATTACTATCATTTAGTCAGATCTTTTTGCTATGACACCATTTTATATAAAACATTTACCTGTAATCTTTGTATATTTTACGTATTCACATTAAAGGGGTGGTTAGGAATTTTGGACATTGGGCCTCATTTCCAAGTGAGTCTTAGTGTTATTTATCAGTGGAGACAGTTTTCAAAATATTTCATCCAGTCGTTCCAGTTGCATAGTTCGCCGGTGCTAGGCTAGCGTGAGTCAACGGTATCTGTTAGCCTGCCATTAAAAACAGCTTTACCCACTCCACAGTACACCAAAAGCAAATCAATTATAACACCAGACTATCGATGTAAATGTCTGTCGAGAGAATAACTATTTTTTTATTTTTTTGGAGGAGTGATAGGAAGTTACCTGGGCAACCGAGAGAGCCAGTCCACATGACAATCACGCAAGTGTATTTACCTGCCGCTGATACTCATCACTACAGAAACAGAGTACCCTGTATTTCATGATATATGTAATAGCAAGACATAGGACTATGTTGCATTTGAAAGTCAGACCATTGTTTCGGACTTTGAAGACGATGAATGCGTGTTATTCAACGAACCATATATGTATGAGCCGGAATACACAGATGAAGAATTAATCGAGATGGATGCTATGTTTGACTGTTGGGTGTTTGACTGTTTGAGTGTTGGACCAATTCATAAAATAACTATACTCTTAGTTACACTATTGTCACTCTACACAATGCATTGAACTGTAACGTTATATCCACTAACGTTGTCAGTGTCGATCTATCAGTTATGAAAGGGACTAACGTTAGCTTCATTAGCTAGCTAGAGTAGCCTAACAAAATATATTACCTGTACATCTGTAGCTGTTGGTGCATCTCGAAAAGACGGCTGGAACTGCATTCCTTGTCATTAACCTGTGACCGTTTCGATTACGGGGTTCTGTCGTCTGGTCTAAAATGGTCACTGCAAATTCTCAACTTTTGTAGAGTCTCTGCCGGTGTCTCGTTGTCCAAGCAGCAGAAATAAGCCAAAGTTGGATCCTTTCTGGATCTTTAAATGGAAATTTCTATGAACATTTATTAGTTTTATTATTGCAGTTCCGAAATGCACACCGAATCACCAAGTTGCCTTCGTTTACCTCAACTACTACAAGCTAGCTAGATGTCCCGACTGTCATGCGCTTTTGTTCTGTGTTTACTTTTCGGCGCAGTACTACTAACCGGAGCAAAGTAAAATTTCTGCCGCTGCTGAGAAACTAGTTCCTGTAAATCTAATGTGATCATTGAGATGCAATAGTTTGATTTCTAACATTATTCTCTCGACAGACATTTACATCGATAGTCTGGCGTTATAATTGATTTGCATTTGGTGTACTGTGGAGTGGGTAAAACTGTTTTTAATGGCAGGCTAACAGATACCGTTGACTCGCGCTAGCCTAGCACCGGCGAACTATGCAACTGGGACGACTGGATGAAAATTTTTGAAAACTGTCTCGACTGATAAATAACACTAAGACTCACTTGGAAATGAGGCCCGATGTCCAAAATTCCTAACCACCCCTTTAAAAACATTATGGAATTCATGCAGCTTAACCACATATGGAAAAATATTAATGAAAAAAAATCTTTATAAAATAAAATAAGTCATTGGAATAAGTAAATTAAAACCAGGCTGAAAGCTCATCTTTCAGCCTGGTTTTCTGAATGCTCAGATGATGGCCCAGCGCAGCAGAGAAATCATTAATCTTCAAACAGGTATAAACAGACCGTCTCAAAATATGCGTTTATGATTGTCACGTGGAGTTGCATACATCATACTCGACCCCCAATGACAATTTATGTAGTGTAACTGAAGTATACGTCTTGATGTAAGATTTTACCATGGTTTTCTTCTTTTCTGCAGTTGAGAAAACAAAGGATGATGATGATGATGCAGCAACAACAGCAGCATCAACAGCAACAGGTTGCAGCCGGAGGCTTCAGTCCCCCTCCTAATGTCACAGCTCCCACAGGAATGGACAGTCCAATGGGAGGACCCCCAATGAACCAGGCCGGCCAGCAGGCCTTTAACTATGGAGGCAACTATGGTAGGATAGTTATCATATTGGGATCTCATGGCTTCTCGAACAAGAGAAAAAGTAGGACGGGGCTTGATTTTCTCCATTGTGATTTGTTTGGACGGTTGTGGTTTGCTACTGCTGTGATCTCATGTGAGTGACAGGTTGCCCCCTCTACTGCAGGGAAAGACAATTTATGTCCATTTATTTAAAATTGTATCAAAATAAGTAGACTTTTTTTTTTATGTGGGGCCTGTGTCTGAGTACTAATAAAGAAGCTAGAAACTTCCTGGAATGCGCTATAAAATAGCATGGTGGTTAACAGCATTGGAATAGAATATTGATTAGCTTGGGTATATCAATTGCAAATTATGCACAATGCACTTTCTTCTTGCTTTCTTGTAAATATCTGTGTTGTGATTGCAGGTATGGCAACATCATTTGTGGCAACAGGCAGCAGCTCCCCTAACAATATGATGTCTGGTCGTATGGGTGGCCCTCAGAATCCCATGATGCAGCAGCACCCAGAGAGCAATCCCATGTACCAGTCAGCAGAGATGAAAGGCTGGGGACAGGGGCCCATGCCCATGAATAAGTGAGTTCTAAAGTTATGCAGCATGGAAACTGTGGAAATGCTTTCAGTCCTTGAAAACTTATTTAATAAAATGACACTTAACCCGTTGACACCACGGACGGCAAAGATATAGTTAAAGAAATAGTAAACGAATAGCAGAAACAATATTGTAATTACTTTATTCATATTTATTTATTTTTCAGCTGATGAACAATAAGAACATAGACAACCAATCAGAATCCTTCCTGCTTTAAAGAGCTTGAGCATTTTAAGCAGCTGACAAAATTGTGTTAAGAATAAACAGAACAATATAATATGGATGCTAATATATTTATTGTAGTTTATTGTTCTGGTTGTGAACTGCCCTTAAGTCTTGAAAATGTTTTGGAAATTACTGTAGTTATAAAAGTAAAAATATACACAAATAAAGATATAAATATATATAATTTTGATATTTTATATTTAGATTTTATATTATTGTTTTATATCAAATATATTACAATATATTATTGTTATTATATATAAAAGCTTTTCTAGTTATACTCAGTTCTAAAATAATATTTAACAAGCTAGGAATGCTATAAAATTATTTTTGAAAATCTTATAAATGTATTGGCCAAAAGCAGGGTTGTTATTGTTAACTAAAACTGAAATAAAAAAAAAATGAAAGCAAAAATAACTGTTTATCTTCAAGTTTAGCCTAACCGAACGTCCAGTTTAACTGCCACAAGAAGATCTCATCGAGGAAAAACGCTGTATTTTTGTATTTTTCATTGCATTTGTAATTTATTAAAAGTTAAATAATGAATTTGCATATAAAAATATTAATGATTAATTGATAGTCGATTGTTAATTCTCCCAACGATCGACTAAGAAAATTTTATCGAATGCCCATCCCTACTTTATAAAAATCTTGTTAACATTATATAATGCACTGTGAACTTACATGAACTAACAAAAAACAGCTGTATTATTATTAACTAATGTTAACAAAGATGAACTAACCATGAGCGATCCATTTGTTACTGTATTTGTTAATGTTAGTTAATACATTAACTTATTGTAAAGTGTTACTGAAAAACTTTTTAGACAATGAATTGAACCTGTCAGTCACAACAATCAAACATGAATGCATGGTCTTTAATAGAATTAAGTGGTTGCACTTTATTCACTTTGCATACTGGGTAATATAAGGTAACTAACTATATGGGTTAGGTTTAGGAGTAGGGTCAGATTTAGTACCTCGTTATTACCCAGTTAATTACTGTACTATGTTTTTTGTATGTACATGGGGGAACCGGTCTGTAAAATAAAGTGCTACCAGTTAAGCCATAGGGCGTATTTAAATCTTTCTCCTGTTTTATCTGTTTCCTAGTTCATACTCCCAGCAGTAGCAATATCCCCAGCAGGGAGCGTCGGGACAGTACGGGGGAATGATGACGAACGGTTCCATGCAGGGGGGTGTAAATGGCAACAGTGCAGGGCAGATGCCCCCAATGCAGGGCCAGATGGGCATGAGTGCCATGGGCATGGGACGCATGCCGATGGGACCCGATCAGATACAAACAGTGTTGATTCAGTTCCATACGCATAACTGCATTAAAACACGTTACCTTTAATTATCTGTGCATGTATAATGTGTTTTACAGAAGTACTGCTGAGGCAACGAGCCATCTCTGTCAAAGCTGGAGTCTAACTCGGACTCGCACATCAGTCCACTGAGGAAATGTCAACATGAAGCTATAACATCCGCCTCGTAGAGGAGAAATCGCTGGAACTCTACAGTGAAAACATGACTGAGGGAGAGAGACATGGAAAGGGGATAGAGAGAGAAACAGAGAGACTCAAGCCTTCTCTGTGGGGTTTTTGGGAATATGCCCAGAGTGCAGCAGGCTCTCTCTCTCCTGTCCCACGTGGCTGTACTGCAGTACACAACATAACCACCAGGGGGAACAGAGTAGGAACGGTTGTGGTACAACTTGACAGTGTGGGGAGCACTTTATTTTAAGGCTAGTACAGAAAAGGATAGTTGCAATATATTTCTTGCTTTTCTGGCTTATAGAACGATTATGTGCATATTTTCTATTTTGAATTTGTTTTGGACAAGCATCTTTTGAATGAAAACCGTGGGAATTGTAATCACCAGAACAAAAAGCAAAAGGTACTGCAGTATTAGTTTTTTTTGTGTGTGAATAAGATTGGAATTGTAAATACTGTATGCTACATATGTATCATACATGCTTTTACTACATACTTTTTTTGCACAGGATTTGGGACCTGTTCCGACAATGAGCGCCAATATGTTTGGATGGCACTTTTTTTTTAAATCGCAGAAATGTTGTGCTTATGCTTGATGTTGCTCTTTAAGCTGGCTCTTAAATGAAAATAATTTACTTTCTCACTGCATCGTACTGTCGGTTCTTCAGAAATCTACCGTTAAGAAACATGCACAATCAAAAGATTTTTTTTAGTAAAAGGAACATATAATATGAATATATTACTACATATTATGATTTTGTACTATATACATAAAAAAACAAGTATACCTTTTTATTTTTGAGGCCAGTTCATATTTTAGCAGTATTTTCTGTGCTTTTAGAGGGTTTCTCTATCATGCGGTTTATTCGCTCTTCAGTTTAAGTTTTGTAAGATTTGAATGATTTTGAATTATCTACAGAACTGCCCAGACAACTTGTAACTACACACCTCGTTTTAAAAAGTTTCTTAAACCACTTTTAAGAGCCTCTTGGTGTGCTTTTAAAAGTACAAGTAATAAGGAATCCATTCTGTCAAAGACGCTCATCTGTGCATCTCTGTATTGCAGTGATCCTCGGCCGCTTCATTTACTTCAAATAATGCTGATTCCCAGATGCAGTATTGAAATTCAGTGGGGAAACTAATAAGTCAGTCTTTTCAGGGAAGCAATGCTATCATGTGTGTTCATTTCGCTAGATTACTGTTTATTGTGACAAAGTATATTTTGAAATGATAATTTCGGGAAATTGAGGTTATTCTGGTGTGTTTTCAGAACTGGTTGACGGAGGGATGTGAACATGGTGGATAGGCTCACATTTTACAGGATGTAAATTAGATTACACTTAATTATTTCGCTTGATGTTGATATTGTTGTAAATAAAAGTTCTATTTAAACGTGACATGTATGTTCTGCAGTCTGTGCGCACCTACTTTTTTTATTTTGATGACAAATTTGTACCAAAAAGTGAGAAATCTGACAAAAACTCCTTTTGAGGACACCCTCATTTGTAAATAAAGTTGTTGGGGGTTATTTTAATTGTAAAAATGGAGTATGTTTTTGGTTAGGTTTTGCTTGTTTTTATAACAAGCTTTATATAAAAACAATACAAGTGGATGGAATGTCCCCAATTAAATAGATGTGTGTGTGCGTGCGCTCCTGGTACATTGTGGGGACCACAAAGAGTAATACCAGTCATTTTGACATTCTTTTGCTTTTTGTGAAACGGCTATAAATCATACTAAATAGTTTTTTGAAAATGTAAAAATGCATTTTATTCCTGTATTGGGTAGGTTTAGGCTTATGGGATAGAATATACAGTTTGTACAGTATAAAAACATTGTTTATAGAAAGTCACATAACCAAACCCAATGTTTGTGTGTGCGTGTATTTGTGGTCCTGGTAAACCTAACATTATGGGGACAAAATGTCCCCACAAAGATGGCAAATTTCAAAATCATTGTCCTCAGGGGATAGAATATAGATTTTGTACAGTATAAAAACCATTATGTCTTTGGAAATTCCCCATAAAACATTAAAATGTGTGTGTGTGTGTGTGTGTGTGTGTGTGTGTGTGTGTGTGTGTGTGTGTGTGTGTGTGTGTGTGTGTGTGTGGTGTCCAGGTATCTATGTTGTGAGGAAAAAATTTCCCCATAACAAGGAAATTAAAAATATCATATTATGTTTTTATACATGTACAAAAAAGTGTTAGGGGACCGAACACACCATTTGTACAGTAGAAAATCCCATATGGAAAGTCACTATATCCTCCTGGGACCCAAGAATAGACTTTTGTCCACTGTAGTGGACATTGTATTTTAGTGAATTTCTCTGACATCATACATGTCACATGACACAACCTGGGTGCCCTGTAAAGAGCACATTTAGGACTTTTCAAAGATACCAAATGTTTGGAGGTTTCACCATGAAAACAACTTCTTCTTGGTCTTTAAAAATGTCTGACATTAATTTAGTGATCAAATGTAGCACTCTTATAGAAATATGATAATATATTGTAATTATAATTTAAATTGGACTACTTTTTCAAATTGTATTTCATAAAACAACATCTCAGGAAAATGTTAAGGGGTTTCAAATAAAAAAATTACTTTCTGTTACAGAACAGGGCATTGATTTCAAACGTGTCCACTGTAGAGGACATCAGGATTAAAATCATGTTTATCAGGCATTCTGGGAGACACAAGTCAAGTCAAGTCAAGTGTATTTATATAGCGCTTTTCACAATATAAATTGCATCAAAGCAGCTTCACAGTATCAATCAAATAACATAACAATGTTTGTTTCTTAGTGGAAAAAAACATCCACGTTTGGTAGGGCTGATCAATGGTATTAATGCTTGGTTAATTAATTTGAATATCCCCAACTGAGCAAGCCAAAGGCAACAGTGGCAAGGAACCGAAAAACTCCCATCAAGTGACCTACTGGTGTCCTAAAACTCCATCAGGTGACTTGATGGAGAGAGAAAAAAAAAAACCTTGGGAGAACCCAGGCTCAGTCGGGGGCCAGTTCTCCTCTGGCGTTTATGAACTAGAGGCCGGATTTACAGTAACTGTAATTTGATACAGAATTTTGTTTTATTTTATCACTTCGGGGTGGGTACGCGAACCGGAATCACAATGTTTTATCTGTAGAGTGGGAACGGGATCCTCCATAGGGAGAGGCTAGTTGGCACTTCAGCACTGCATTGTCATCGGGTCCAGGCAAAGCTCCTTGTCAGATCTGGATACGGCCTGGATCCGGTAGGCTGCGGGAAAACCTCGGGATAAACAAAGACACTAAAATTAGCGTAGATGCCATTCTTCTTATGATGATGTAACGAGTACATCAGGATTTAAGGGAAGTGTTCCCAGTTCCGGTTGACCTAATCTATGCAGCCTAACATTGAATTATAGAAGTCTATAATGTATTATGTGTATGCTAGGTCAAAAAGATGTGTCTTTAATCTAGCTTTGAACTGACAGAGTGTGTCTGCTTCCCGGACAATGGTAGGAAGATTGTTCCAAAGTTTTGGTGCTAAATAGGAAAAGGATCTACTGCCAGCAGTCGATTTTGATATTCTAGGTATTATCAACTGGCCCGAATTTTGAGATCGCAATAGACGTGAAGGACTATAATGCGTTAAGAGCTCGCTCAAGTACTGCGGAGCTAAACCATTTAGTGCTTTGTAAGTAATCAACAATATTTTAAAATTTATACGATGTTTAATAGGCAGCCAATGCAGTGTTGACAGAACCGGGCTAATATGGTCATATTTCCTGGTTCTAGGAAGAACTCGAGCTGCAGCGTTTTGGACCAGCTGTAGTTTATTTATTAAGCGTGCAGGGCAACCACCCAGTAGAGCATTACAATAATCTAGTCTTGATGTCATGAAAGCATGAACTAATTGTTCCGCATTTGTTAATGAGAGCATATGTCGTAATTTAGATATATTTTTAAGATGGAAAAATGCGGTTTTACAGATACTAGACACGTGACTTTCAAATGAAAGATTGCTATCAAAGAGCACACCCAGGTTCCTAAACGACGACGAAGACCTAAAAGAGCAGCCATCAAGTGTTAGACAGTATTCTAGGTTATTACGTGTGGAAGTTTTTTGTCCAATAATTAGAATCTCTATTTTTTCAGAGTTTAGTAGTAGGAAATTACTAGTCATCCAATTTTTTATATCAGCTATGCATTCCGTTAATTTTGTGAATTGGTAAGTTTCGTTAGGTTTTGAAGAAATATAGAGCTGAGTATCATCGGCATAACAGTGAAAGCTAATTCCATTTTTCCTAATGATATCTCCTAATGGTAGCATGTACAGAGTGAACAGCAGCGGTCCTAGTACTGAGCCTTGTGGTGCGCCATACTGAACTTGTGATCGATAAGACATCTCTTCATTTACTGCTACAAACTGATAACGGTCAGATAAGTATGATTTAAACCATAATAGTGCAATTCCACTAATGCCAACATAGTTTTCTAGTCTATTTAAAAGAATGTTGTGGTCAATTGTGTCAAATGCAGCACTAAGATCAAGTAACACTAATAGAGAGATACAACCACGATCGGATGATAAGAGCAAATCATTTGTAACTCTAATGAGAGCTGTCTCAGTACTATGGTGCGGTCTAAATCCTGACTGAAAATCCTCGCAGATATCATTTCTTTCAAGAAAGGAACACAGTTGTGAGGATACTGCTTTTTCTAATATCTTTGACAGAAAAGGCAGATTTGAGATCGGCCTGTAATTGACTAATTCTGAAGGATCAAGTTGCGTTTTTTTAACAAGCGGTTTTATCATAGCCAGCTTAAAGGTTTTTGGTACGTATCCTAGAGACAAAGACTAAATTAATGATATTAAGAAGAGGATCTATGACCTCTGGAAGCATCTCTTTCAGTAGCTTAGTCGGTATAGGGTCTAACATACAAGTTGTCGATTTAGATGAATTAACGAGTTTGCAGAATTCTTCCTCTCCTATAGGAACAAATGAATAATTTTTTTCCTCAGGGAGACTACAATGCACTCCCTGATGCGATACTGTAGTAGACGGTTGCATAGTTATAATTTTGTCCCTGATATTATCAATCTTATAAGTCAAGTAGTTCATAACGTCATTACTGTGTTGCCCGGAAACTTCTTTGCTTGAAGCTTTCTTTTTCGTTAGTTTAGCCACTGTTTCAAATAAGTATCTAGGATTATGTTTATTTTCTTCTAATAGGGTTGAAAAATAAGCAGATCTAGCAGCTTTTAAAGCCTCTCTGTATGCAATCGAGCTCTCTTTCCATGAAATCCGAAATACCTCTAGTTTTGTTTTCTTCCAGTTGCGCTCCATTTTTCTGGCTGCTCTCTTAAGGGCCTGAGTGTGCTCGTTGTACCACGGCGTTGGACTATTATCTTTAATCTTCTTTACGCGCAACGGAGCAACTGCATCTAAAGTACTGGAAAGGAGAGTTAAAAGTTTCTGTTGCAATATCAAGTTCTTCTAAGCTATCCGGAATGCTGAGATGATGAAACTGATTAGGAAGATTATTGATAAAGCAATCTTTAGTGGCAGAAGTTACAGGTCTAACATATTTATAACACGGAGTCGGTTTTGCAGCCTTGGCTAAATGTAATTTACATGAGACTAGATAATGGTCTGAGATGTCATCGCTCTGCTTCAGAATTTTAACGGCATCAACATCTATTCCATGTGATAATATTAGATCTAGAGTATGATTACGACAATGAGTCGGTCCTGACACGTGTTGTCTAACTCCGATTGAGTTTACAATGTCTTTAAGTGCCAATCCCAATTCATCTTTTTCATTATCTACATGTATATTAAAATCACCAACAATTAGTACTTTATCGTTAGCCAATACTAATTCTGATAGAAAGTCCGCAAATTCTTTGATAAAATCTTTATGGTGCCCTGGTGGCCTGTATACAGTAGCCAGCAGAAATCTCAAACGTGATTTATCGTTTACACTATATATTTTTACATTAAGCACCAACACTTCAAAAGAAGTATATTTAAAAATAGATTTCTTTGTGGTTTTGAAAATATTACTATAAATTACAGCAACACCTCCCCCTTTGCGTTTTAGACGAGGTTCATGTTTATAGCAGTAATCTTGTGGGGTTGACTCATTTAAAGGAATGTAGTCGTTTGGTTTTAGCCAGGTTTCTGTCAAACACAGCACATCTAGATTATAATCTGAAATCATATCATTACCTATGAGCGATTTTGAAGTAAGGGATCGAATATTTAGCAACCCAAGCTTTATCATTTTCTCATCTGTATTATATCTGTTTTTTATTTGTTGAACATCAATTCAATTTTTTACCTGACGTTTTTTGGATTTCCAAATTCGGGGAACAGACACAGTCTCTATATGATGATATCTAGGTGAAAGAGCCTCTATGTGATGGGATTTATCTGACCTTGGTGACGCGAGGCCGCTTAGCAGACGGTCGGTTTAGCCAGTCTGTCTGCTTCCTGACCTGGGCCCAGATTGTCATGTTCTAGCTCTAAGACTATTTGCCATATTACTAGAGAGAAGAGCAGCACCATCCCAGGAGGGATGAATACCATCTCTTTTCAACAGGTCAGGCTTGCCCCAAAAACTTTTCCAATTGTCTATGAATTCTACATTATTATGCGGACACCACTTAGACAACCAACCATTGAGTGAGCCCAATCTGCTAACTATCTCATCACTCCTGCGAACAGGAAGGGGGCCAGAGCAAATTACAGTGCCTGACATCGTACTTGCGAGTTCACACACCTCTTTAATATTAATTTTGGTTATCTCCGACTGGCGGAGTCGAACATCATTAGTGCCGGCATGAATAATGATCTTAGAGAATTTACGATTAGCATTAGCCAGCACTTTTAAATTTGCTTTGATGTCAGGCGCTCTGGCTCCCGGCAAACATGTGACTATGGTGGCTGGTGTCTCTATTTTCACGTTCCGCGTGATCGAATCACCAATTACCAGGGCACAATCAACAGAATTCTCAGTGGGTGTTTCACTGAGTGGGGCAAATCAATTTGTTATGGTAATCGGAACGGAAGAGTGTTTTTTTGATCCGCGACTAGAGCGATCCCTCACTGTCACCCAATTGCCCTGCTGCATGGAGAAGGAGGTCTCTGCAGAGCAACAAGGGGCGTGCCTCAATTTGGGGGCGTTTTACAACCGGGTAGGCGTTTTACAATCTCTCTGCCTGGTTTGCTAAAACTTGAGTGGGCGATACTTGAATACGCTTTTCCCATCAGATATTCAGATATTAGTGATAAAGCGAGAAACCGGTGAAATGAGGAGAGAGGTCACCTGTCCTGCATATGGATGTAAGTTGATTTGTGTAAATTCTCATTTTACGTCCGTTAACGTTAATTAGTTTGTGTAAATTTGCTTGCAACACGATTAAGAAAAGCTCCAAGAGGTCTGCCACTTACAATCTATCACTAACCACTATTAGCAAACATTCGCTAACTTTTTGGTGCATGCGTTTGTTACTTTAGTGTTGATAGTGGTAGTTTGCTTACTGTCGGCGTATTGTAATATAAAAAATAGTTAACGTTAGCTTGTCAGACTAGAAAACAATAGTTGTAAACAAATATTAGTGGGCTATTCCACCGAATTATGGCCCGGTTTCACAGACAGGGACAGGGTTTAGCCTAAACCAGGATCAGTCCATAGTTCAATTAGGACATTTAAAATAATTTTCATAAACATGCTTAGAAAAAAAAACATTACTGGTGTTCATCTTGAGACAAAACAAAGGCACTGATATATTTTAATATCGGTCAGTGCAAGTTTATTTCAGTTGGAACAGCTCAGACTTATTTGGTCTATAGGATAGGCTTTAAAATTGTTTGGGAAACCAGGGGATATAGGTAGCCTACTAATATGTACTATAAATACAATAATAAAAAAAAACATTTTAAGGAAAGTGTTGTGCACATTAATCTAACTACAAATTCTGTCTAATTAAAAATGATTAAAAACTATAATATTTTGGATAACCCATTCCCTTAATATATGAAATGGTGTTTGAGTGCGAGGTGCGCTGTAAGAAAACAAGAAAAGCTGAAAAAGCATTGCTTGTTAAGTTTATTATTTTTAATATAATTTTTCTGTTATTTATATTATCTCATAACCCTAACAAAAACTAGATTTAAATAGAAACATGATTTGACCTTTTTTTAGCTGTGAGATCAGCTCACTAGTCAATGTTCAACACTCTTCATTATATCAGTGCAGGCATTAATACCTCACATGTGTAGTCAAACCTATAGACTAACATAATTATGTACAGTGGAGGAAACTTTTTCAATTAAAATGGATGAATTTGTTTTCTATTCAGCACATCACAATTCAGCGGAGAGGACAAGAGCCTCAACCACAGCGCTACCTGCATACTAATTTATTCACATGCCCCTTCTGCACTTCTCAAATATGCAAACCCAGAGAGTATAATCAAATAGTGGCCCATATAGCTGGGCATAAAATAAGAGCAACTGAATATGGAGGTGAGTGTACATGCATATTTTATAAATGTGTATTAAACATTTTTTTACGTCTACTAACCTGGCTATTTTCAATTTTGCTTTAGATTATGTTATATACAGCTGTGGCCTTGGCTGTGGCCAAATGGCCAAGCATTTTCACTACTGTCATTGTCCACAGACCTGCATAAATAAAGCTGCTATAAAAAGGCATCTTTGCAGTTTCCACCCGCTGCCTCCAGCAGCACCTAATCCACCACGAGAAACTCCTTCGCTGCCTCCAGCAGCACCTAATCCACCACGAGAAACTCCTTCGCTGCCTCCAGCAGCACCTAATCCACCACGAGAAACTCCTTCGCTGCCTCCAGCAGCACCTGATCCACCACAAGAAACTCCTTCGCTGGCCCCAGCAGCACCTGATCCACCACGAGAAACTCCTTCGCTGCCTCCAGCAGCACCTGATCCACCACGAGAAACTCCTTCGCTGCCTCCAGCAGCACCTAATCCACCACGAGAAACTCCTTCGCTGCCTCCAGCAGCACCTAATCCACCACGAGAAACTCCTTCGCTGCCTCCAGCAGCACCTGATCCACCACAAGAAACTCCTTCGCTGGCCCCAGCAGCACCTGATCCACCACGAGAAACTCCTTCGCTGCCTCCAGCAGCACCTGATCCACCACGAGAAACTCCTTCGCTGCCTCCAGCAGCACCTGATCCACCACGAGAAACTCCTTTGCTGGCCCCATTAGCACCTGATCCACCACGAGATACTCCTTCGCTGGCCCCAGCAGCACCTGATCCACCACGAGAAACTCCTTCGCTGGCCCCAGGAGCACCTGATCCACCACGAGAAACTTCTTCGCTGGCCCCAGCAGCACCTGATCCACCACGAGAAACTCCTTCGCTGGCCCCAGCAGCACCTGATCCACCACAACATCCAGCAGCTCCTCCAGTGATTAAAAGAAAGCAAATCACTGTGAGGTGTCCTCAATGTGGAGTGAGTCTAAATTCTAAAAATGTGAAAAAACACATTGAGCGGAAACATCAACCTATACATCTCGTATCTTCAACTTATCATTAACCAACACAGTGTGTTGATAAAAAGAATGGGATATATGTTGTAGCAAAATCATTTCGTGGGCCCTGTATTCCCATTCATGCGGCAAAGAAAATTTGGGGCTCATCACACAAGGTAATGTGTGAAATGGATATGTGCAACACTTGTGCTGAAATGACTCCAAGGAGTGAACTTTTGGTTACATCATGTGTGCATCTGAGATCAGTAGACTACTCCTGTGCTATTGCACCACATGAAGAGTTATCAGAGGAAGTGTTGACTGAGATAGTGGAGCAAAAATGGTTTTGTAACACAAGGAAAAACCAATGCCTTACGCTGCAAGGTCAAGCTTAAAGTAAAGGTGCAACATTTACTAGCCTTGCTACTATTGGAGGCCCTGACCACAAGCATTACATATCAGTATATGAGCCAAGGGTTTCTTATTACAGTAGACTGGGCAGAGTTTTGGTTAATTACAATTCCAAGACAAACACTTGGCATTGCCCTTGTATCAGAGGTAGGAGATCGTGTCTGCATAAGTGCATAGCAAAATGGTGTCTCTTTCAAATGAAGCGGGAGCTCTTCACAACCATCCCAGAAACAGCTGCAGAGATTAAACCAGCAGAAGATGGTGACTTGTCTGGCCAGCAATGGGAATATCCTCCAAAGAGTGATGGCCTGAAGCAGATGGTACAATATATATACCATAACAAAAAGCTTCCAGACACACTATCAGATGTTTTTATAGAAGATGTAAAGAAGGAAGACATTCCTCAACATCTTATTTCTGAAGAGGAGTTCTGCTCTCAGTGCCCTGGACCTGTTCCTCTCAGTGCTCCTGTACATTTGAGGTACCACTATTTGAGGTACCTGCCACTATTCCCTGATAATGTGACCTCAATGAGCTGGGGCATTGTCATCCATAAAGATGAAATCAGGACTGTGTTGCTCATGCAGAGGCACAACGACTGGATTAAGGGTGTTTTTCAGATAGTATTGGCTTGTCACAGTACCATGTAGAGGGTCGTGACCCTGCACCCCAGAACCTCAGTGACCTGAGGGCAGCCCTTTAAGAAGAGTGGGATGCTGTACTTCCCCAGACAATAAGTCAATTTGCAAAAGTTGAATATCCCTAACTCTTTGTGAGTAGTACATGTCATTTTTTTGCATTATACTCCAGTATTAGCGGAGTATTAAAGTATGCTATTCACAATAATTGCCAAGTGATTGTATGATCATTTTGTACTATTATTATCTGTTTATTTACCTCATTAGGAATACCCACATACTGCAAGAAATGCAGTAATTGTGGTATGTTTTACCGATACCAGGACTGGATGCATGGGCTTCACAACTTTAATGATAAAGTGCTGCTAAGCATCTTTCTATGCATCTTCATAAGGAATTCTGTTCAGGGTTTAATTATGAAATTTAAAATACATTAGGCTCAAGATTGTTCAACTTAATCTAGCACTGATATATGTTCTCATGACTGTTCTCACTCAGGATCATGTGGCAGTTGGAAGGGTGCGTTCCATATTGCAAAAGACAACACGTGTGCCTTACCCAAAGGAGACAGAGTTTCTTCATGGATATTTACATTTTGAGGCACTTACTCACCATGATTATGCCTTTTCGTGTCTAAAATGTGGACATCATCCTCCAGTTGTTGTAATGGACTTACATAAAAAGGGAGTGTTCAACATGGCAGGTAAGCAATCACAGTGTTTTGTCATTTTCTATTTGCAGTTCATTTGTGTTAATTTAATTTTGTTTCTTTATCCAGTCAGTGACATAAGTGAGCCAACTGAAACCTTCAATGGAGAGGTGAATTCCAAGGAGTTCTGGGAGACTCTTTCAAGGGAGAGAATTGCAACTGGCTTGTTGAGGAGTAAGTTGCAACAAGACAATTAGGCTATCATGTGCAATAATGTAAACAACTTCCTTGTCTCTTGTACATATACTTGTTGAGTTCATTGCATCGGTGGTTCCCAACCACGTTCCTGGAGGCCCAACAACACTGTTCATTTAGCATCTCTCCATTGTCTGACACACAAATTTCTGATCTTGGAGTCTCTACTATTGAGCTGATGATCTGAATCGGGTGTGTTTGATTAAGGAGACATGGACAACATGGATGGTGTTGGGGGGCCTCCAGGAATGTGGTTGAGAACCACTGCATTAGAGATGTATTTCCACATCTAAACAAAATGCCTTGTTTCAAGAGTTTGTTTCACTACTTTATTTTCTGTATTATTTTAGTTGGAGACACAAATCCTTACACTTTGAAACCCAATTATGAGAACTGGGCCCCATGGATCGGCAGACACACACGCAGGTCACCATCTGTGATAAACACAGAGTGGAAGAAAGTGCAGACCACAAATACACTAGAAAATATCGCTGAAATAGACATGACAGAAGAGAGACTCAGTGATGAATTAATGAAGCTAAAGGTACGCTCCAGCTCAGTATAAATCTCTATAGCCTCTTATAATTTGCAGTTTATTAAAAATGGTGATGGTTGACCAGTAATGAAACAATCACTATATAGGTCTAAATCAGTTGTTACCTTCTAGTCTTAGTTAGAACTAACACACAAAGAGCTAGTTTCATATTGTAATGTAATATCAAACATATTTGTGTTTTACCAGGTTGCAGACATTCGAAAACTCTGCAAGGCCTGTGGAGTTGGCACTGAAGGATCAAAGACTGATCTTCTATCCAGACTGAGAGAAGAAATGCAAAACAGAACTGCATACGACAAGATTTTTCAAAAAGTTTGGGGAGCATCAGGTATATGGTGGGCTCTGTGAGTTCCAATGTACATGTTCTGAAAGTTAACGAATTTCATTCACTAAACAAACTATACTCCTCTTTGTCAGGTGGATGGGCAGTCATTTTATGTCCTTGTGGTATAGTTTACAGTGTAAAATTTCTCCTCCGTGCCGAAAGTCCTAGAGACTTTACGGACATGTTATTTTCATGGAAACATATCCCAAACATTTGTATTTATGATTTTGCCAGAGGACTGGCCACCCATTCCAACTTAAGGAGGCCAGAAGCAATGCCATTTACACCCTTTGAGGGACGACTTGCGGAATCTACAGAAAACAATATAACAGCTGCAAAGAGCGGAAGCCTAACTATAAGCCTACCCTGGATAAAAGAGAAGAAGATGGATGAGGATGGTAATTGCCATCCAGTGACTGGTTCTTCCGAGCACTATGCTCTATCTGACAAGTTCCACGAGGCCAACAGTAAGGATAAGCGAGACACACTTAGAAAGATTCAGATTGTCCCAGAGTTGGCTGGCAGAGTGAACACACAAGCTGCAGAACAACTTTTCGCTGGAATGCGTAAGAACAACTATTTCTTGAATATGATGTCTCCCACCACCCACATGTTTTTTGTAAGAAACATTTCACATGCAAAACAAAGAAAAAAATGGATCCATGCTGTCAAAAATACAAAAGGAGCTTGGGCATCCAAAAACGACTATAAACCTCCAAACTGATTTGTTTGGACGTTTGGTTGTAGGTAAGTTTATTACATGTATACTTTGAACCTTATCTCTTATTTGCTATTTACAAATCATTATGTCTTTTATGTGTCTTTAAATAAAGAGAACAGGGCTCCTGAAATGACCAGACTACATCTGATAAAACCTAGCAAGGTTTGCTGGGGAAAGCCACTGACTCGATCACAGCGTAAACTGGTAATATAGCTAAACGGTTATTAATTGCACAACTACAGTCCTCTATTATGATTAAATTTTAGATTTTGCATTTTCATTTATGTATTCAGACAGTCATATCCTAAGCAACTTACAACTGATTCATCATAGAGCCAACAATATTCACTGTGTGCAATGCCAGGTCTTTCAGAAGACTAAGACTACTAAGAATTTGTTTCTGTTCTCTTGACAGATGGCTCAAGTTCGTTCTACAAATGCTGATGATGAAGTAGCACTTGTGGGCTCTATAGTCATAAAACAAAGACTTGATAACACTGACAAACCTTTGCGAGGTGGAAGGAAATGTAAGAAACAGACAAAAAAATAAATCAAAACTTAGAATAATAAATAATATAATGTCCATTTCAAAGTAGCTAAATGTTGATATTTTGACACAGGTGCTGAATTCCTGCTTCTGTGTGCTGCAATAGATTGCACTCCACCAGGTTTAACCTCAAAGTTTGAGAGCATAAATTAATTAATTTTGTTCAATTCATAACAATTTTCTTTTTGCCGCCAGAATGTGGACATCTATCCAGTTGACAGCCATGCCATAGTGACATGGTTGCCACCAATTTGTGCACATCCCATGTGTCACGATTAGCCACCCACTCCCTGGGTTATCACAGACTACATTTCCCATCATGCACATCCCTGGACTGATTACACCAAACACCATACACCTGCACGGCGCTGATTACACACACCTGCATCTCATTCACACACACACATATAAACCACTTCCACGGACCACACCAGTGCGAAGTCTTGACTTTCCTGGCTGTCATTCTGAGCGTTTATTACTGTGTATTATTTATTGCCTTGACCTTGGACTGTGTACCCCGTTTCTGATCGTTCTCTGCCTACCTCGACTTGGATTGTTACTGGACCTTGCTTCTCGCCGCCTGCCCCGACCATTGCTTGTTATCTGGTTTATCTCCGCCTTGTCTCCATTGCCCTGTTTGCTGTTGTTGATCCCTGCCTGTTTGACTACTCTATAAATGCTGCAAATGGATCCCCTAGTGTCTGCTGCTTCATTACAGAGTAGTCAAACAGGCAGGGATCAACAACAGCAAACAGGGCAATGGAGACAAGGCGGAGATAAACCAGAAAACAAGCAATGGTCGGGGCTGGCGGCGAGAAGCAAGGTCCAGTAACAATCCAAGTCGAGGTAGGCAGAGAACGATCAGAAACAGGGTACACAGTCCAAGGTCAAGGCAATAAATAATACACAGTAATAAACGCTCAAAATGACAGCCAGGAAAGTCAAGACTTCGCACTGGTGTGGTGCGTGGAAGTGGTTTATATGTGTGTGTGTGAATGAGATGCAGGTGTGTGTAATCAGCGCCGTGCAGGTGTTTGGTGTAATCAGTCCAGGGATGTGCATGATGGGAAATGTAGTCCGTGATAACCCAGGGAGTGGGTGGCTAATCGTGACACCATGGACCAATTACCTGTAAGGATCACTGACATTTGTAATGTCTTTAAACATTAAACATACTAAAACTATTAAAATGTATATTTTATAGTATAATGTAATAAACTCATTTTAATATACATGTAGCCTGAAATGATGAGCAAGGATGCTGTGGTCTTCCCATCTTGGGTGCCAGGGCATTGGATGCTGTGTGTGAGTCTGCTTTAATGTTACGATACATAAACATACGTCAAGTGTATTTATATAGCGCTTTTCACAATATAAATTGCATCAAAGCAGCTTCACAATATCAATCAAATAACATAACAATGTTTGTTTCTTAGTGAAAAAACATCCACATTTGGTAGGGCTGATCAATGGTATTAATGCTTGGTTAATTATTTGGTTATATACTTGGTTAATCATACAATACCAATTGTTACTCAAACTGAAATCAGCGGCATATTTCTGATTATTTCCTTGATATTATGCGTTTCCTAACAACTAACACAGGGTAAAAACATTTTTTCAGAATATAAGCCAAAATTGCGTGAATTGTATTTTCTCAATTCCCTGAAAACTCCAGGTTTTGGAGATGGCACTTACATTGCCATATACAGGTTTTCCTGTTACAGAATTTTGTTGTCTCTTGTTCTATGTTCAGTTCTTTTTTCTTTCTTTTTTTTCCCATTGGCTTTTTTCTCATTCCATACAATTTAAGAAACACTTTACTTGCAACACACTTTAATTTTAGGGTCATATATTTACAAATTCTGTGCATCCCTGCATTGAGAAGAAATCCATGGGAAAAATAAAGGCGGGACAGTTCCTGTTAAACTCTGCCTTTATTATTTTCTGTTCTATTTCAAATTTACTTGGTAATCATATGTAGTATTGCAGGGTAGTTATCTTTTAAAAACCCTGTTTGATTGACTGTTTGTTGTGTATATCTTAATGTGTTTTTTTGTTTGTTTCTGTTTGGGTTTGTTTGGGGGGCATTCATTTATTTTGACAGAGAAATTGCTCAGAGCCTGTGTCCTGGGATATGGACAGAATTCTATTCTGAGGACCTTGGGGTATGTTTAATTTTACATCAAATGTGATTGAAAATTTTAATTAATTAGGAACTTAGTGGTACTAGTTAAAAATGATATCATATGTAATTTACTTATATCTAGGATATACCTCGACAAGAGATGCCTTGCAGCTGTGGAGTCTTCATTCTAATGGTAGGATCAATGGTTACTATTGATTCTGCAGGTGCCTGGTCAGAATTAAACCCATGTGCAGTTATTAATACATAATCCATGTTGCAGTATGGTCTCTATGTCATCTTGGGGGGAACATTTGACTTTTCAGAGGTGGGTTTTCCAAGCTCATTAAAAAAACATTCTGTAAGTTTAAGAATTGTTTTGATAAACTTGTGCTTTTTCCAACTATAGTCAGACATTCCAAGTATAAGAAGATGGTGGTCCGTCCTTTTGCTGGAGAAATTCCCACCAAGGTCTTTCTCTCTCTTTCTTTTCTTTCTTTCATTTTTTTAATTTTTTTTAATTTTTTTATTTTTTTTTGTCCTTTTCTAAAAAATAATGACAAGGATGGGAAAATGCCTTTACAGTTAGTGTGACTTTTAGTTGTCATATCTTCATGCAATGAAACTTGATATACTGTATTATTAATGTGTTTTTATGTCATAAATTTATCAAGATCGGTCATGGAAATCCAGCAAAGAAAGAGAAGGCGGACTGACAAGCCACTCAAAACTGGTATGATTTATTTTGTTTGAGGTGCTCTATTATTTATAGTAAATGTTGACTGTCATTTACTGACGTTCTTCATTTGTCCCTTCACAGTGGCAACTGTTGACCAAGCCCTGAACATACAGGAGGTATGTATTTGTTATTACTCAATTTATAAAAGGCAAGGGAATCATAATAACCACAAGAAGTTCAGATTGTTATGTTTTGTTCATGTATAGCTTCCTCTGCTGGTCCTTGTGAAATCTTACTGGAGGTTGTGCTTCAAGATGGCGATGTTGCAATTGGCTCCCTTGCCCTCACCTGCAGGTGCTTCAACAGCATTGTGAGCATGGAAAGTTTCCGCCGAGAGGCTCACTTTCGGTGGTTGGACAGTAAGTTTTATTAGTGTCACTGTTTGGTTAATCACAGCTTTCTCTCTGTTTTTTTTTCTCAGTTATGTATGGTTGAATATTAAGACAAATATGAGGTAAGCCTTTTTTTTTCAGGTGTCGTGAACTGGAAGGCATGCAGTGAAAATGTCAGAAACCTGTACAGGGTTCCATACTGTCTTTCCAGATGTCTCCATTGACACAACATACAAAGAGACAACATGAAAACATACATGAGACAACATACAAAGACTGTGAAGAAGGCTACAGAGGAAGAGGGCAAAGAGGAGTCTTACAGGGGTTCTATGGCTCTGAGGACTTCAGAGGATACTGTTGCCATGACTGTTTCTATGAGGCTGGAGGAAGCATTTAATGTTTGCAATGCAATGTGTTACTCATGTTTAAACATGCCACATTTATTGATTATTTTATTTTACTTATAATAAAGTGATGCTAATGTTTAAAGTTTTCAGAGTCATTCTAAGTAAACACATTTTACCTTAATTTAAAGGTCAATACATTTTACTTTATATATCATTTAATCTAAGCTAAAAATATCACTTAAATATCAATCATTACATATAAATATGATATTTAGAAAAATACAGCTGTGAGTAAGACCAATACAATCATTTTCACCATTGCTTTATAGTAGGATTTAATACACACTCACAGGCTATCAGTAGGCAATTACAAGATCTGTATAACGGGAAATTTGGTTTATGAAAGAATTCCTTTTTAAAGAAAATAGGTAGCTATAGCCTGTATTTTATTTTGACATAAATGTTGTCGGGATATAGACATTATAGTAAAAATCAAGGATAAAAAAAACGAGAAATAATAACGCATTTTCCGCTTCTGAGAGTGATTTAATAATAACGCATTCCGCCTCTGAAAGGGCTTCGAATCCGTACAGTTTTGATTGGATGGTTGGAAAATGCCTAGATCGGTTTGAAAACGCCCAATAATTGGGAAACGCCTTCTTGTTGTTCCGCAGAGACGTATATTTGCAGGAATCATAAAGTTAGCCTTTTGAAAACCGGGACATTCAGTGTCCCTGGAGAGTGTATAAATTTCCCGGGACAGGTTGTTAAAAAGATGGACAATCCCGGAAAAACCGGGACGGGTGGCTGCCATTTATGTCTATGTGTGTGTCAGTTCTGATGTGTATAACTCAGTACTTGTTGTGTGGTCCACGCAAGCCTCAGTTGTGTTCAGCTGTATCCCATCTAACACCTCGAACAAGCTCTCCAGATCCAGTGGGAAGTTTGCGGACAACATGATGTCGGATTGACACTGTCTCTGCCTGTTGTTTATAGCGGTGAACTGCGTTTGCAAACTTCGTCCGTTAGTGACTGAACTACTGTTATGATCAGAAGATTCCGTCAAAGTATCTCAATTTATATTGTATAATATATATTGAATGACACCGTATTCTGTCAGATTCTGAATCTCAACGAGCGGTGTAGACACTGTGTGCCTGTTGTTTAAAGCGGTGAACTGCGTTTGTAACACTTTGTCCGTTAGTGAATCTTGAGTCTGATAACGGCTGTTGAACTCGGTCTGTGACGTCACATGGAACTCGCTCTGCCTGTGACGTCATAGCTGCTGCTCTGCTAGCGCTCGAGCACGCATAATTAAAGGTGTAGTTCACCCAAAAATGTAGAGAAAAAAATAAACGTTATAATTTACTCACCCTCATGTCGTTCCAAACCTGTAAGAATTTCAATCATCTTCGGGACACAAATAAAGATATTTTAAACGAAATCTGAGAGATGCCTGTCCGTCCATTGAAACTCATTCACCCAAATTCTCAGAAGAGACTGACTGAATTGAACATATTGAATTTGGGCTTTTATTCTTTTTTTTAATTTTTTTATTCTATGTTGCAAAACAAATAAACCCTCTAAATTCAAATGGTTAAAGTAAATTGTATTGTTTTTATGGCCAAGAACGCACTGCATTTGCATTTATTAATCAGCATTTATTCAGTGTTACACACACTTTTTACACACACACAGCCAATACATTTAGAATTTTTGCCAATTATTTAACCATGTAAGGTGTTTCCAAGTCACGAGTACAGAAAACTGAAGACATCAATTCATAAATTAAACAATATAATCAATGAATAAATTATAAATTAATGAGAACATTTCATTTAATTGAAAGGACGGTCCCACTTATTTATTTATTTATTTAGTTGGAATTCGGTCAGATTAACTGTTAATGCAATAAAATAATGAATGAACAAAGCAAACAATACAATTGTTTCTTAACTTGTCTGTGATGTATGCAGTGGACAAATTATTATTTTGGACAGACAAATGAAACCCTCCTTTCAATGAACTGAAATGTTCTGAAAATGAATAAATACATAGATCCGACTAATGTCCACATGTAGTTTAATGGTTCAGTGGCAGAACATTAGTGGTTGTATATCAAGGAGGGTCACGTTTTTTTCTGCATTATGTTTTGTGATTTCACCGGAACGAATAGAGAGTCTCCACAACGGATTGAAGCTCGCGTCCGTGTGAAGACTGTGCGCGAGTCACAACAGAACACTGTAGCTGTGTCCCAATATGAAGGCTGCATCCTCCGAAGGCCGCGGACTTTGAAGGATGCAGCCTATTCGTCCTTCGAAGGACGCACCATGTAGCCTTCGTAGGATTTCCTAATTGCGCATCCAGGTGTTCCCGATTACCGCTCCTGGCGCCTAGCAATGGTGCGAGAGTACAGCTGCCATCCTGATCATTCATTTGTTATAATTGAATAAACAGCTATGGATCCAGAATTGGCTATTGTCATTTTTTTGTTTTATATTTTACTGGAGGACATGGTGAGGATGTGTCAGTCAGGTATTTTCGGCTTTAATAGCCAGATCATGGCCAGAGCTGGTTTGCTGCGTCCCAATTCAGAAGCTGCTTCCTGAATTGCCAGAATAAGCCGGTAATCGTAAGTTAACACCCAATACTTGAACAGCTTAAAGCTTACCTTGATGCGATTTTGTAGGCTAGTGTATTCTTTTTATTATGTAGCATAAATGGACAATATAAAATGATGAATATGAATATGGTAAATAATATATATTTCAACCCCATATTATGGAGGGAAAAAACCCTCCATCTCTGGGGAAAGAAAAACAAAACAATCCGTGGCGACGGTTGTGCAATCCGTCTCTTCAGATTATAAACTGTACTCACAATATTTTTTATGCATGGGACACGGTAAACACAGATCTATGCTTTGCATTGGAAAGATTAACTGGTACAGTTGAAAAGAAGCTGGATAAATTTGGGGACATCATTTACGCGTATGGAAGTGAGAGGTTTAGTGTGGAAAAAAGGAAGGAAAAAGTACAAACTACTCCTGGAATGTCTAGACGGCAGCAGAAAATTGAAGGGTTAGTTAGAGAAAGGAGACAGCTGAGGAAGCAATGGAAAAGAGCGGAACAAAGTCAGAAGGAGGGACTCAATCTCTTACAAAGTGCCATAAAAGATGAGCTTGCAACGTAACGCAGAGCTGAGCGCCTACGGAAACGCTACAAAAAGAAGGAGCGTGCGAGGACTAATTTCTATAAAGATCCATTCAAATTCGTAAAGAAGTTATTCACCAGTGAGAAGAATGGCACTTTAAAAGCATCTAGGGTTGAGCTAGAGAGATATTTGGAAGAAACCCATACAGATGCAAAAAGGCATGAGCCTATGTCAAATCCGTCAGATATCCCACCTGACAATCCACCAGAATACCAAATGGAGGTCTGTGCACCTAAGTGGAAAGAGGTAGAGCAGGTTATGAGAAAGGCAAGGGCTTCATCATCTCCAGGGCCTAATTGAGTTCCGTACAGAGTGTACAAGAGTGCGTCAGGAGTTCTACGAATTCTGTGGAAATTGATAAAAGTGGCATGGGAAAAACAGGTTGTACCTAGAGCAAGGCGCCAAGCAGGGGAATCTTTATACCCAAAGAAAAAGATGCTACAAGCATCAGTCAGTTTCGCCCTATTTCACTATTAAACGTCGAAGGCAAGATTTTCTTCAGCATTATTGCTCAGAGATTGTCAACCTACCGAGTAAAGAATGGCTTCATTGACACTTCAGTTCAAAAACCGGGCATTCCAGGATTCTCAGGATGCTTAGAACACATCAGTGTTATCTGGCAACGAATTCAGTCAGCTAAAAAGGAGAGGAAGGAGCTCCACGTGACATTCCTGGATTTGGCTAATGCATATGGTTCAGTGGCACATGAGCTTCTTTGGGCATCATTTGATTTTTTCAGGGTACCGATGTCGATAAAAAATTTAGTGAAAGCCTATTTTGGAGATTTGCAATTTAGTTTCTCAACTCCAGAATTCAGCACTACATGGCAATGCTTAGAGGTTGGAATAATGGCAGGATGCACCATTTCTCCACTGGCTTTTACCATGGCAATGGAAGTAATCATTAGGGCATCAAAATGAGTATTAGGAGGAGAGCGCTTGGCTTCTGGGATGCGACTACCACCAATCAGAGCATACATGGATGACATGACAACCATGACTACAACGGTAGCCTGCACTAATCGGTTATTGGGGAAGTTAACAGATAATATTGAATGGGCACGAATGCAATTTAACCCTCTGAGACCTAAGGGTATTTTTAAAATTAATTTTTCCGTCTGGTGTTATTTACTAAAAAAGCTTGTAAAAAATCAACCCTTTTGTGCACAGACAATTGACACAGCTCTTTTTTTTCAGGACAAATTGAACTTTCAGCATATTTGTGTTGCATTGATGTCACCTGAATGTAAAATAAGTTATGGGACCACAAAGACAAATGAAAAAATAAAACGGAAATTGAATCACTCAAACATTTATTGAAATCACACACAAATAAATAAAAGCCAAGCAATTTTCCTCTGGAAAATTGTTTGTTTATGTCTTTGGAGTCCTGGATCACAGGAATAAACATTATAAATTGAACAGAACCAAAACTATTTACATTTTTTCAAAAGAAGTCCAGGCGTTTTGGGCCTCATGAAATTCACTGATGCCAAGGCTCAAAACAGTTCCTATCAGGAATCACACAGAGGGCCACATCACAGGCTTTGCATTTCCAGGGGGTGGCCTGTTTGACCTGCCTTGTCTGCTTGCAGTTCACACATTGCCTTCTACCATAGGAGAACCTGCTTCTACCTGCTTCTTGCTTGCTTCAGTTTGGTCTGATGTTGGCACAGGCACATGGTCACTTTGTTGCTGGGTGGGGGGAACAGCAACTGTAACACCACAGAGTTGGGCTGTCAGCTCCTCCAGAAAAGCCCTGTGGGTCATGGGCTGTTGCTGCTTCTCTGCACAAACTTCCTTGTGAAGCAAGTAACTGTTGGTCGCAGCAATGTCCAAAAAAATGGAAAAACAGTATCTGTAACAAACATAGAAAAACGAAATACTACTTTTACAAAACTTATTTTTACATATTTAGAACATGTATATTTTATTATGTTTTATTTTTATACTTTTACAGTAAATAAAAAACTCAGACAAACAATGGCTGAGAGACAAAGTGTAATCCACAACTCTTACTCCTCTGTAACAAACATAGAAAAACGAAATACTACTTTTACAAAACTTATTTTTACATATTTAGAACATGTATATTTTATTATGTTTTTTTTTTATTTTTATACTTTTACAGTAAATAAAAAACTCAGACAAACAATGGCTGAGAGACAAAGTGTAATCCACAACTCTTACTCCTCTGTAACAAACATTGAAAAACGAAATACTACTTTTACAGAACTTATTTGTACATATTTATAAAATTTATATTTTATTATATTAGTTTTTTCATTTTTATACTTTTACAGTAAATAAATAAATGGAACTTACTCTTCAACAGGGTCTAGACCATCCTGGTAATCCAGTTCCTCATCAGTCAAAAAGCTCTCTTCTCCAGAAAATCCATCATCGTCCATGGCATCAAAAAAGGCCAGCACTTGTTTTAGATCCATGTTTCTCTGACGATCCATTATTATCCGTGTATTATTCAAAACTCGCGTCTCTCTGTGCGTCTCTCTGTGCGTCTCTCTCTCTCTCTCCTCGAAACCACTGTGTCGTGCGTCTCTCTCTCTCTCCACAATAGTAGCCTTGGTTCATGCGTAAAGACGCACACCAACGTGGGTGACGGTTCAGCCTGTCATTGGTCAACAACCTCACGCAAAGCATGACGTAATATCCAAAATGGCAGCGACCATCGAGCTAGCGGCAAAAATGACGGAAAATGTATAAATTATGGACATCAAGTGAATAAAACTTGGATATAAGCGTTTGGATTTATTGCTGAAACACTCTGAAAGGACGCACAAGTTCCAGGCTGGATAGAAAACCTTCTGTAAAGGCTAGAAAGACACCAAAGACACCCCCGTGACGGCTAGCTCGTTAGCTTTCTGCTGCAAAAAACGGTAAGAAAATCGATCAAATTTTCATAAAATAAAATAAATATTTATCGGAGGAGTCGTGTGGCGTCGTGGACGATGCCGTCGGTTTTTAAGGGTTAAGCCCTCTAAATCAAGAGCATCTCAATAATTAAAGGCGAGGTAGTAGATAAAACATTCTTCATTAATGGTGAGGCAATACCAACAGTTTCTGAGAAGCCAGTGAAGAGTCTTGGGAGATGGTACGATGGGGATCTAAAGGACACAGTTCAAGTGGGAGAAGTTAGACGACAAGTAGTGGAAGAGTTGAAGAGCATAAACATCTGTGCTCTACCAGGCAAACTAAAACTCTGGTGCTTTCAGTTTGGTCTACTCCCAAGGTTGCTGCGGCCACTGACTGTGTACGAGGTTTCTTTGACAACAGTGGATAAGCTGGAAGCGTTAATAAGTTCATACATCAGGAAATGGTTGGGAGTTCCACGCTGCCTCAGCAGAGTGGGACTTTATAGTAAAGGAGTATTGCAGCTGCCAGTCTCTGCCTTAACCTAGGAGTTTAAGTGTGCCAAGGTCAGACTGGAAATGACTTTAGCAGAGTCACGCGACAAATGTGTAAGGGAGGCAGCACCTGAGGTAAAAACTGGTAGAAAGTGGTCAGCAAAGAAATCTGTAGTAGAGGCAAAGGCTGACCTTCAAATTGGGGATATCGTGGGACAGGTACAGCATGGAAGAGGGGGTTTTGGGCTCAGTTTAGCTCCTCCTAAATGGCACAAGGCAGGCCCAGCTCAAAAGAGGAAGCTGGTAGTCAACGAGGTGCGAAAGCAGGAGGAGAGGATGAGATGTATAAAGGCCATTTCCCAGGCCAAGCAGGGAGAGTGGATGAGATGGGAGAGTGTGGAACAACGCAAAATGGGCTGGCAAGACCTTTGGTCAATGGAAGAGAGTAGGATCAGTTTCCTTATCAGGTCAACATATGATGTTCGCCCATCACCGCCATGACCAAGTATTGCGATGTTTGGCTTTAGCATTGGAAGGCAAGCGTAGTATGACCAATAAGTTGCCGCCTGTTCAAGCAAAACATTACACGCAGAAGACAATAGTCCTCCGGCCAGGCGTGCAACCACCAAGAAAAGGTGCTAACACCAATTCTCGCCCAGGACAACTGGAAGCTGCTAGGGACTGGAAGATGCTGGCTGATCTTGATCAACGGCTCATTTTTCCACCTGAGATTGCCACCACTAACCTACGACCAGATATTGTTTTGTGGTCTGGATCCGCACGCATTGTTCAACTGATAGAGTTAACAGTGCCATTGGAGGATGCGGTAGATGAGGCATACGAGAGGAAGAAACTGCGGTATGCTCATCTGGCCACTGAAGCAGAACAGCGAGGATGGAGAGTCCAGGTTTATCCAGTGGAAGTGGGTTGTCGAGGTTTTGTGGCACACTCTAAAACCCGGTTCCTCAGAGACGTCGGATTCAGTGGCCAAGAGTTGCGTCGCACAGTAAAGAACTTATCTGAAGCAGCAGAAAGGAGCAGCAACTGGCTGTGGTTGAGACGGAAAGATTCTAGCTGGCTGTGTACAGGCCGCCATGCTACGGTTTCGTATAATTCTTGAAACTTGAAGAGTCTGTTGGTTTATTTGTATAGGTTTTATAGTATTTACAGTCATTACGTTCCTGTGTATATTGCGTGAATGACGGGTGGTTGGGCAGATATTGTGTTTTGCGGTAGGTGGTATGCCATACGGAACCGTTGCCACTGAAACTGCATATTAACGCACCAGTGGGGCTCGACAGCCTTAGTCAAACGGGTTGGCGCGTATGGTTGGGTTGCGGAGAGATTGTGAGATTGTGGTTAGGTCTCAGCAGCAAGAGGGAAGTAGAGGTCAGTAAGCTGGGCTGAGTTGAGTGGGGGACGGAGGGGGGTGACTCTGGGAAGCCAGAGCCAGTGTCGAGCCCTCTTGAGGTGTTGTGGGCTAGTCGACGAAACACTGAGGACGGAAGGTGCCCACTTGAAGACCCTAGAGATGTTCCCTACTCCGCTCAATCCAGAGGGTTGTTATGGGGGGACCGCACTGTGGTTGCAGCCGTTGTGGGTGCTGATGCGCAAATACACTGCAGCTATTAACAACAGACAGAAGGAGATTCACGTCACCAGATGGAAAGAAGCGTAAATGGATGGAGAAGCATAGGTTACTGTAAAGCTACGTCTTAGTTGGTGCTTATCTTGGCGAAAGCCGAGTACAAATCAGCATGAAGTTTTAACATCTACTCTCGTGTAATGGAAATCATTATGTGTAAACATAAATGTATAAAAATACACAATTTTATTTGTGTAAACTCACAATAAGAAGAAAACTTTGTGCTTTTGTAAAATAAAAGAAAACAATCAGGCGCGCTTTCATGATCTCCGTGAACTGGAGCGCGCCTCAAAAATGAACTGAAACAAAATATAGCCTACCTTTATAAAGCTTGAAATGTCCACTTTTAAACGAACAAATTCAAACATAATTTCCAGGTTCTAATTTGGCCGTAGAAAACCAGTAAAATATTTTTTTTTCAATATTAATTTGTGAATGTTTCAAATATATATTTGTCATAAACATTTCATTTTATTTTTTGCGCAGCATTTGGTGTGTAGGGCCTACAGTTAAAAAACACATTTTGGTGCTCAACTTTGCGCTTTAAAAATAGCCTAACAACCGTTCATTTTTCGTTTTTCAATTACGTATTGTAATATTCAATTACATGTAGTGGTGCCGCCGCCAGGGCGGGACGCATTGATACAGCAGCTACATCACGGTCACATCGGTATCACTAAAGTGAAGGCATTAGTGCAAAGCTACTTCTGGTGGCCAAAGTTAGATGCAGACATTGAAGCTGTAGTTAACAGATGTGTTGCATGCCAAGAACACCGTAACTCGCCAGCCCCAGCACTGCTTCATCTCCGGGAGTGGTAGAGCAAACCATGGCAAAGGTTACACATTGACTTTTTTGGGATGCATGTTTTTGATCCTGATGGACGCGCATTCCAAATGGATGGATGTTTACCCTGTGTAGCGACCGCAACTTCAGCCATCACGATTGAATGTCTAAAGAAGAGTTTTAGCAATCAAGTAATACCAATTGTATCCGATAACGGCTCATGTTTTGTGAGTGCCGAATTCAGAGAATCCTGCAGAAAAATGGGATCGAACACATCACTTCTGCTCCCTATCATGCTTCCTCCAATGGTTGTGCTGAGAGCGCAGTCCAGACATTCAAGTCAATGATGAAGAAGGCAGGTAATGGTAGCCTGACCACTAAAGTGTCAAGAGTGCTATTTAGTTACCGCATTACAACACAGTCCACCACTGGGCTGTCGCCTGCTGAAGTGTTACAAGGCAGGAAGTTGAGATCAACATTAGACCAAATTCGTATGGACCACAGAATGAAGGTGAAACGGAAACAGAGCATTCAAAAGAAACATCATGACAAGCAAGCATGACGTGCTCGTTGTTTATCGACCAACAGCCGGCCCTTTACACGACTGACACAGGGAAGATCGCGTTTGTCTGCTCTCTGTTGACGGGAAAAGCTTTGGAGTGGATAACAGCGGTTTGGAGACCTGATGGTTCAGCTTTTCCTTCGTTCGCGGTGTTTCTCCAACGCTTCAGAGAAGTCTTTGAGCACACCAGAGAGGGAAAGAGCGCTGGTGAGCGTCTGCTGGAGCTCACGCAGGGGAGATCTACTGCGGCCGAGTATGCCCTCGCGCTACGCACCCTGGCCGCTCAGACCACCTGGAATGACGATACGCTCAAGACAATCTTCCGGAAGGGTCTGAATCACGATCTCCAATCCGAGTTAGCTTGCCGTGACGAGGGCAGAGACTTTGATCACTTTGTCAACCTGGCCATCCAGATTGATAACCTCATGAGAGCTCGCCGCGCTGGTCATCGCGCCATTCCCGCTGCTCGAGCTGCCCCAGTCACCCGGGCTACGACTCCCGCTCGCCTTGATGAACCAGAACCTATGCAGGTGAATGCCTACCATTTGCCTACAGAAGAGAGAGAACGCCGGTTCCGGCTCCAGCTGTGCCTATACTGCGGTGAGGCTGGGCACCTGCGCAATTCCTGTCCAGCTAGACCGCGCCCGACCGCCCCACGTCCGGTGAGTTCTGGACAAGTCACTTCTAATCACACTATGTCTGTGTTCGTGCCCGTCGTTATGACGACTAACGGGAAGCAGATACACGCCAAAGCTCTGGTGGACTCTGGGGCCGCTGGCAACTTTATTTCAACTGACTTTGCCCGTACGCACCGCATTCCTCT
This sequence comes from Meda fulgida, assembly GCA_030578275.1. Lineage (NCBI taxonomy): Eukaryota > Metazoa > Chordata > Actinopteri > Cypriniformes > Leuciscidae > Meda > Meda fulgida. The sequence goes on along the minus strand of JAROOJ010000064.1, from coordinate 642,599 downwards.
AATTCAGTGCTCTTCTCCCCTTGCAGTCGAGGCCATAGACGGAAGGCCGTTAGGCACCGGACGCATCACTCACCACACCCAGGAACTCCAGCTTCAGACAGGAGCCCTTCATACCGAACGTATTCAATTCTATGTCTTCCACGGTCCACGCACCCCAGTCATCCTCGGCCTGCCCTGGCTCCGCAAGCATAACCCCCAGATTCACTGGAGAACAAGCCAGATCACACACTGGGATGCGTCCTGTCACTCTAAGTGCCTTACTCCGATCACTCCGTCCTCCATCCGGCCCATCACCGTGCCCGCGGCGGGAGCTAAACTGAACAGTCTCCCTTTGGAATACCATGACCTGGCAGAGGCCTTCAGCAAGTCGGGTGCCTCTCAGCTCCCTCCTCATCGCGACGGCGACTGTGCCATCGACTTCCTACCCGGTTCAGAACCACCTAGGGACCGTATCTTCCCTCTCTCCCAGCCCGAGTCAGAGGCAATGAAGAAGTACATCGAGGAGGAGCTTGCCAAGGGCTTCATTCGCCCCTCCACGTCACCCGCATCCGCGGGCTTCTTCTTTGTTCCGAAGAAGGACGGAGGTCTCCGACCCTGTATCGATTACCGGGCCCTGAATAATATCACCGTGAAGTTTCGCTACCCGCTCCCTCTGGTACCCGCCGCTCTGGAACTCCTACGCAATGCAAACTACTTCACCAAGCTCGACCTGCGCTGCGCATACAACCTTATTCGCATCAGAGAGGGGGACGAGTGGAAGACGGCCTTCTCTACCAACACAGGGCATTACGAATATCTGGTTATGCCGTTCGGCCTGGTGAACAGCCCCTCCGTATTCCAGTCTTTCATTAATGACGTTTTCAGAGATATGCTCCACCATACGGTAATAGTCTACATCGACGACATCTTGGTTTACTCTGACACCCTCTCGGACCATGTTCTGCACGTTCGGGCCGTGCTCCAAAGACTCATCCATCACCACCTATACGCCAAGCTGGAGAAGTGTGAGTTCCACCAAACCTCCATTTCGTTCTTGGGGTATGTCATCAGCCCCGATGGGGTTGCTATGGATGAGAGTAAGGTTAAGGCGGTTCGGGACTGGCCCCGACCCAGGACGTTGAAGGAACTCCAGCGCTTCCTTGGGTTCGCTAATTTTTATCGCCGGTTTGTAGAGGAAAATTTTAAATCATACAGTAATCAGTAGTTAATGTGACTAGATGGGTTTTGAGCCATGTGGCTCCTGATGATTTTGATGACATAAACTAAAACGGGTGTACGTGCATGACGTGACGAGACGCTCAGGAGCAGATGGGAAGAGACCTTTTGACCTTAGGCACTGGTCAGCTTTTGGCCAGTGTATTTCTGTATTAGGCCGTGGCCTAGAGAGAAGAGAGACGCCTGTTGTGCCCTTAAAAGACAAAACAGCCATATCGTATCTGTAAACTTAGAAGGAAAGGTCCTTGAAAATGGTATAAAACCCCCATCTGCCTCCCGAGTGGTGTGTCACTCCTCGCACAGATTGTACTTTGTGTGTTTGGGACTGAACCTATTCCTGCAGGAATAAAATACTTCTTTTATTGAATTTGACTCTGAATGACTCTTACTCAGGTGATATTAACTGGAATTGAATTTTGCCATAAACTTGGTGTCAGAATTAGTGGGATTCCTTGGACGGCCTTCTGGACCTGAGGGCGGACCGGTGATTGATCATCCTGGGAAACATTTCCAGCTCTACCTCGCATAGCCTTGAGAGAGAGGGGCCGACCCGCCACCAGGACCAGGAGAAAACTCCACTGGAATCAGGAACAAACCCGAGGCAAACCAAAATATCTCTGGTAAGAGTCGGCTAAAATATTTTATTTGGGGTCAAATATTATTCAATTGTGGGTAAAACCATAGTGGCTGGGTCTGTTCGTTTCTGTGGTGTAAGTCAAGAGCACCGCTACAATATTGCTAACTGTGCGAAGTGCGTATTTGCAAAACACGTCACGGGGTAGCGATTTTGCAAATCGAGGGATCTTCGTACAGCAGTTTATTGGGGGTCGGTTGAGACTTACGGGCGGGTCAAGGGTTAATACAGTAGGGCTAACTGCGTGAGGTGCGTATTTGCAAAACACGTCACCGGGTAGCGATTTTGCAAATCGAGTGATACTCACGTAGCAGTTTACTGGGAGTTAATCGATCCGCCAGGAAAAGCACTGGGTGCGCCCTGTCTGGTCCTGGGTTAAGGGATCAGATCTGGTGGAGACGTCCATCAGATTATTAGACGCAGCGTTGAATCTGAGAAATCCACAGAGTAACAGAAACAGCCAGTATGGGATAATCTCAGAGCAAGCTTGCCAAATTTGACACACCGGTTTTCTATCAAATGAGGAAATATTATGGGGGAAAATGTATGTTAGACATTGAAAAGCTGATAAAATACCATGACTTCCCAAGTGAGGGAACACTGAGCACTACTAGATTGAAGGTTGTGAAAGAATCAGTGGAGAAGGGAAGTGAAACTCAGAGAGGTTGTTGTGGCTGTGCCCGACATGTATGTGACAAATGTGATCCGACAGTGGGTTGTTGGCTCGAAGAAGCAGAAAAAAGAGAACGAAAGAAAATACAGAAAGAATTAGCACTTAGGGATGAAAGTGAAGAAAGTAAAGTGAATGAAAGATCTGTATGTGAGTCAGCACCACCATTACCAACTAACAAAGGGTATGTCTGTGTTTCTCCACATGAAACGGCGAATGGGTCGGCACCGCCGGCCCACAATCCTCACTTTCCAGTGGTGGCATTGAAAACCCGAAAGCTGGACTCCGACCTCGACTGCTCCCCGCCCAGAAGACCAGCACAAGCACAAGCCCAGGCAGCGGCCGCCGACTGGGACACGAACGGAGACCTGGCTGAACTGTTCTCTGACACAGTACCCGACACCCCTGATCCAGATAGCCTCAGCGCACCACGAATCCTGACAAGATCACAGATGAAGCAAGAAAAGACAAGCTTCACAGCTCCAATGGTAGAGGTGGCGGGAGCTTATGGGCCGATGATGGTTTTCAGACCCTGGACAGTGACAGACATGAAGGAGGCCATGGCCCATCTGCCAAATCATGACGACGCAGGTGACAAGTTTGCAGATTCAATTACCACCTTTTGTCAAGAATTCAGCCCCACCACGCAAGAACTAAAGAGACTGATGGCTGTGAAATTGGGGGCCACCCACTGGCACAAAATGAGCGGGAGCATGGGGGACGGGGAACATCGGCGAAACCACAGGAATTGGACAGATCCGAGCAACGCCCAGTATGTAACAACTATCGCAGCTCTGACAGCAGCCATAAGAACGGCATTCCCAGCACGTGTGGACATGGAAGCGATCAACAGCTGCGCTCAGTTGAGAGCCGAGTCTGTGACTACTAAAGCAGACTTTTCGAGACATTTCGTAAACACAGCGGCTTGGGTGAGCCAGCTGACAGAGGCACTGTTCCCGGCACCTGGGAGTATCATTTGCAGGGCTGTTTCCTGAAAGGCCTGAGACCTGAAATCGCGGTGAAAGCAAGTTTCATTGGAAGTTTTGAATGGAAGAGCGGGCGGCTGGCCTCCACGCTGGCGCACGCTGTGCACGCGGAGGAACAGCTGTCGACACAGAAAGAAAAGGCCAAGGCAAGAGGAGAGAGAGAGCTTCAGCTGGCAGTTATCGCTTCGACCAACAACAGAGCACCACGTGAGCGGTGGTCTGAAGGAAGGAGGAAAGAAGAGGACGTTGGCGCTGTCGCTTGTGTGAAACCGACGACCATAGCTTTGGGAGTTGCACAAAGTGCCTTGTGTGCAAGAAAGATGGACATTGGGCTAACAACTGTCCGGAACGGAGAGCGGATTGAAAGCGGGCGTGCGGAGAGCAGCGAGGAGAGGATCGGGCTGAGGGGGATCGATGGCCGACCACGAGTCAGGGAAGTGAACATTTTCTTATCACACACACGCACAACACTCACACATACACTGACTTACATAATGCTCTCCGCAATGAAGTAAATGCTTGCCAATCTTTGAGTGTGACTGATGAAACTGTATGTGATAATGCTGAGGATGAATGTTTGAGAATGTACCGCAGTGTGGGATTTTTACAAATGCCCAGATACAAAATGCTAGTAAATGGGACACTAATAGACTTTTTGGTAGACTCGGGGGCCGGTCGTTCTACTATCCGACCATGTGACTTGCCATGTATGCCAGAATTGACAGGTGAAGTGGTAAGAAGCACTTCAGCGTCAGGACATACGATCTCTGACAAATTCACAGTGCCGTTGAAATGTGAGACGGGAGGGGGGAAAACATTCAGACATGCGTTTTTGTGTTCTCCATCCTGCCCGCTGCCTCTGATGGGTAGAGATTTAATGTGTGAATTAAGTTTGACCCTGACGAGCAGTTCAGGTGGAATAGACATTTATGAAGAACCGCAACTATGTTGTGCCAAATTTGAGCCACGATGGGCATATGTGTGGCGGGTGGAAAATGATGATTGGGCAAAAATGGTTGTAAAAGTGGCAAAGGAGCGAACAATATCATTTGCCACAGATATTATGTCACCTGATCAGTTGCATTGTACGTCACATGTGGGTGTAGAACGTGAACCACAATATGAAGAGGGTTGGTTTAATGGGGAAGAGAAAGAGACTGTGAAGTTTGATAAGATTTTCTGGACAGAAAATGTGTGTGCACTCTCTGCTAGCCTGACTGAAAAACAAATGCAGTGTTATTTGATAGCGGGGGGAGCTGCGCCTCACTTATCACTGGCCAAGGCCAAAAAGCAGCTGTGGGCAGATTTGGGTCTGTTTGTAGGAAAATGCATGACAGCAACAGATTGGGTTGAAATAAATGTAAATGAGAAACACAGCAAAGAAATGGGAGCATTTATGTCAACATGTGATTTTGAGGTCGAAGTGCAGAGAACTGTTACGGCCGTTGTAGGGAGTGTGGGGGAGAGGCGTGAGGTGGGGGATATTCCTGTAACAGACATGCATCCTGTTCTGGCAGAAATACCTCCCACATTGTGGGCTAAGCACAAATATGATGTGGGTTTAATCAAAGGTTGTGAGCCGGTTGTGGTCACCCCAAAATCTGATTACAGACCGTGTCAAGTGCAATATCCCCTAAAACGGGAAGCATTGGAAGGGATTATGCCAGTTTTCGACTCTTTACTGAAAGAGGGCATAATCATTCCGTGTCATGATTCTCCAGTGGGCACTCCAATCTTCCCAGTAAAGAAAATACGAGATTCCAACTTGCCTGCAGAATATCGCTTTGTGCAAGATTTGCAAGCCGTGAATTCAGCTGTGATTTCAAGGGCAGCGCGAGTTCCGAACCCGTATTTAATCTTGTCACAAATTCCGCAAAATGCAAAGTACTTTATTGTCGTGGATTTGGCTAATGCTTTCTTTAGCGTCCCGGTGGATAAAGACAGTCAGTTTTGGTTTGCGTTTGATTTTAATGGGGAGGGGTATACGTTCACGAGACTGTGCCAGGGGTACGTAGAATCGCCCACAATCTATAATGAAGCGCTTAGACGAAGCCTCGAGCCCTTGACATTGACACCTGGGACGGCTTTGTTGCAATATGTGGATGATTTATTGATTTGTGCATGTGACAAGGCTACGTGTGTGGCTGACTCTGTCTCCCTTTTGAAGCATCTTGAGCGAGAGGGACACAAAGTCAGTCTGACAAAAATGCAGTTTGTAAAACAGGAAGTGAAGTTTCTGGGTCACGTCATAAAACCAAATAGTAAATCCATCTGCACCAAACGAGTGAAGGCCATTCAAGATGTGCCAAGACCAATCACGAAAAAGCAATTACTGTCATTTTTGGGAATGTGTGCTTACTGTCGTATATTTATTCCAAATTATGCCATTCTTGAGCAGCCCTTGAGAGCCCTGATGACAGGGAAAGGGTTGAGATCATGTGACAAGTTTGTTTGGACAAGCGAGGCGGAGGAAACATTTGACAACATGAAAGTGCAGCTGGCTCTGGCTCCTGCTTTGGGCCTGCCGGCTGTACAGAAACCGTTTGTGCAGATGGTGGATGAGAAAAATGGGTTTATGACTTCTGTTCTTTTCCAGACTCATGGAGACCGATTGCGACCTGTGGGGTATTTTTCTACCAAACTTGATGCAGTAGCAGCAGGGCTGCCACATTGTCTGAGAGCCGTGGCAGCGGCTGAATTGGCTGTGCTAGCATCCAGGGAATTTGTGGGGTACTCTGATTTAACGTTGATGGTTCCACACGCCGTCTCCATGATACTGCAGGAACAGCGAACCAGTCACTCATCTACAGCCAGGTGGCTAAGGTATCGCACAATTTTATTGGAAATGCCAAACATTACAGTCAAGAGATGCACAACTTTGAATCCTGCCACCCTTCTCCCCACAGAGGAGGATGGCGAGGAACATCACTGTTGTTTGTCAGCACTTGAACAGGTGTGCACACCACGTCCAGATTTATTAGACACGCCACTTGAAAATTGTGATAATGTCCTCTTTGTGGATGGTTCGGCTTCCAAAGATCCACAAACAGGACGGAATAAAGTGGGTTTCGCAATAACCACTGAATTTGAGGTTGTGGCATCTGGCAAATTGCCATCAAATTATTCAGCTCAAGCAGCTGAACTGGTTGCTTTGTCACACATTTGCCTGTCATAAGTTTGCATGCTTCTGTCAATTTACACAGACTCGCGTTATGCCTTTGGAGTAACACACGATTTTGGTGCCTTGTGGAAGCACAGGAAATTCTTAAAATCCGATGGTCAGCCAACCTTGAACGCGTCTCTTGTCTCTGAGCTTTTGGAGGCCATTCTTTTACCAGACAAGGTCGCGATTTGCAAATGCGCAGCGCATACTAACGATAACACTTCAGTCTCAACAGGAAACACACGAGCAGACGCGGCAGCGAAGGCCGCGGCAGCGCAGGGGCCAGAAGGACCAACGTGTGCCGTGGTATCTAACGATAACCTAGACATTTCTCCTTCTTTACAGAGCATGCAGTCTTTTTCCACAGGCGAAGAGAAAAACACGTGGAAGGCGGCAGGCTGCTCTTTGCAGGACAATGTGTGGAGAAGCTGTGATGGCATGCCTTGTCTACCTAAACACTTCTTTCCTCATTATGGAAAATTGATACATGGGAAAGACCATGTATCAAAAGGAGGGATGATTGAACAGATGAAAGAATTGTGGTTTACCAAGGGTTTCACAGTTTATGCCGAAAATTTTTGCAAAAGATGTGTCATTTGTAACACACACAATGTGGCAAGAGGTATAAAAACACCAATAGTATCTCAACCACCACCAGGGGGGCCGTTTGAATATCTGATGATGGATTTCATCGAGTTAAGCCAATGTGGGAAACAGAAGCACTGCCTGGTGATGGTTGATATGTGGTCCAAATGGGTTGAGGCCTTCCCAACCTCGAAACAAGACTCGGGAGCAGTGGCGAAAGCTCTGTTGACCGAGGTTGTTCCGAGATGGGGAATTCCAAGAAAAATCAGCTCGGACAATGGCAGACACTTTGTCAATGAGGCAATAAAGCAAGTGGGTGAGTTTTTAGCAATTGACATGAGAACACACTGCAGTTACCACGCCGCGTCAGGGGGAGCGGTAGAGAGACAGAATCAAACAATCAAGAACAAATTGGCTAAGTGCTGTGAGGAAACTGGACTCACATGGGTCAAGGCACTCCCTATTGTGTTGATGTACATGAGAATGAGAAAGAGGGTGAAAACAAATTTAAGCCCATTTGAAATACTCTTTGGTAGACCACCATTCATGGGGATGGAAGGGGGGAGACAAAGGCTGCCATCAACAGAACTGTGTGAGAATGACATGTTGAATTACTGCAAAGAAATGTCTTCTCTGTTGTCCAATGTTTGTGTTCAGGTGAAAGCTGCTCAGGGGAAGGTTGCTGATAGTTTCCTGCACAAAGTCAGGCCTGGCGATTTTGTGGTGATTCGTGACCTGAGGAGAAAGAGCTGGAAGGCGAAAAGGTGGCTAGGACCTTTCCAAGTGCTGCTGACAACTCACACGGCGGTGAAGGTCGCGGAGAGGGCCACGTGGGTCCATGCTAATCACTGCAGGATAGTTCCGGCGCCATCGCAGGAGGATCAGCAACGGGAGCAGACAGTTCCAACTGAATGTCAATAAACGCCGAGGTCAAGTCTGAACGTCAAGTACTACAATCAGAACAAGGCCAGCCACAGAGGAAAACACGACCTGTGTGCAGAGTCCCACCGTGTGGCCACGAACAGCAATAGTAATTGTAGAAAGGTATGAATTGAAAAGAACTAAAGACATCTTAACCACAGACCCCTGCATTCTAGCTGTGTGTTTAAGCGGAACGAGATACAAGCAGACGGAAGGAGGAGACTGGGAGGAACAGGTTGCGCTGATTGGACGGACGGCATCTGGCTGGACACCGTTAGTCAACAAAGCAGATAAGACTCTCAGTGCTTCAAGGACTGAACTCCACCACACATTCTTGTCACACACTTGCAACTCTGATCGAGCAAACAAAACAAATGGGTCCGGGACCGTGGTACCCATTGAGGGGACCGGGCATGTGTGGTTTGTGTAGAGGTATGTGCATATTGATATTGATGTCAGTAACAATTTGTATGATCATAATGCATCTCACCGAGGGCCTGGGAGCACTGCCAACGGAGAACTACACCAACAGGACTGAGACCTCTGCGCTGAACAGCACCAAAGGACGAAGCAAGAGAGACATGCTAAAGAAAGTGGATTCGACGAAGGGCCTGGAGGGGAACATTGTCACGCTTGTGGAAGGATCAAATGTGACTTTCAGGTGTAACCCATTTCAAAGAACTGTCCGAACTGTGAGGGACGCTCTGAGGAGTATGCAGGGTTCTACATCTGCAAAGACCCATGCAGCTGGGCCAACGTGAAAGCATACTACTACGACTACAAGAAGGGACACGACGACAGATTCAGAGTGCATTCGAACAACATGTACAGCAGCAACAAGTACGGGATGATCGTTGAACTGAAACAAGTAAGACTTTCCGACCAGGGCAGGTATTACTGTGGTCTGGATCTTGGGGGAAATGACTGGTATGAAACCATAGACATTATTGTAACCAATGCCCCACCGACAACAGCGACGGTGAAACCTTTCATGCCACCTGAGATCGAACGAGAGACAAGGGAGGAGATGGCTTGGATGGAAAATGGGGACACGAGAAAAGGCCAAGTGAACCCAGAGGTACGAAACGCCATATCAACGTGTCAAGGGAACAAAGCCTGCTCACTTGCCATCCTGCAAAAAGAGGAACTGGAGATATCGACAAGCTGCTGGCTTTGCCTGCAAATGTCTCATGCATGGAAGGCTGTTCCACTGACAGTAGCAACAGTGAAGGAAACAAAGTGTCTGATCCCACAGCAAATGACTGACGTGCTTAAAGCTGTGCTTGATCTGGAGAAAGGAAAGACACCAACTAAGCAACCTGAGGACGACTGTGGCCATGTGCAGCAGTACAACCACACCGAAATAACGATTCCTCTTCTGAGAGTGACAACGGCAAAGGGTCATGTATGTGTTTGTTTGAACAATGCGAGACTGTTTAAAGCAGGGTGGTCTGACTGCAGGATCAAAATCAACGTGAGGGACGAAGCACCGGACAATTGTACTGCGGTCATTAACACTACAGAAGTTAGCTTCACATGTCCATTTAGTAAGCCGACTGCGACTTCACCTGCAGCAGTGTGGGTGTGTGGGAACAGGGCATTCCACCAAATGCCTGGAAAATGGTCAGGGTGCTGTTATCCAGCTTTAATGAATGTGGGTACATCTGTGTATTTGCCAGGTAAACAACCTTGGGGAGGGAGACAGAAAAGGAATGCTAACATTTTGCCAGGAGCGTTGCCAAATCACTATAATGGGTACACTTTATCTGACCCTTGGACGACCCCTGGGGCTAATGTGGGGTGGTCATTGTTTCTGGGGGTGGGAACAACGGTAACGATTAATAAGATAAATGGGTTAGCATGGACAGTGTTAGCAATAGCTAATAGCACAGAGGATGCTTTGACAATGATAAATGACGAAATGAAACACCTGAGGGACGCAGTTATTCAGAATAGGGTTGTCCTTGATATGCTCACAGCAGAAAAAGGCGGGGTTTGTAAAATGCTAGGAATGTCCATGTATTGTGAGATGTGTCTCTAGCTTGGTAAGGAGGGCGGTGGGAGCAGGGACATCTGCTACACTAGTAAGAATGACAGTCGACCAGAATGATGAGAACAATGACAAAAAATTTGATGATGATTCAAGTATTGGAAGTTACAGTGAAATGTGGTAAACATTGGGGTTATTTTTCTTTTTCTTTTTTTTCTTCTTATGAATGCTTTGATATGAACAGAGGGTTAAGAGCTGTGGTTATCCGCTATGTGATAACGTACAAGGAGAGGGGATGAAACGAAGGATTTTATAATACTTTTTATACACTTTGTATTCTTTGATGACCTGGTAAAATGATCAGTATGAATTGATGGGTTTGTTTTCCTTACTAATCTGTAAACTACTTCTTGTTTAACTGAGGTGACTGAGGGTTCGATCTAGGTCGAGAGTGCAATAACAGTGTTTATTCATTTAGCCCGGCTTCAGATAAAGTCTTTACTTGCTTGCTTGCTAATACTTAAGGGACTATCCTTACAAAACAGCCTAAGCTTTTTTATTTTTCTAAACAATATTTCACAAATGTTTAAGAAGAGTGATCACTTATGTGAAAATCAGAAATGAAGAATGTAAGTGTGATGATATGACTTAAAATTTGTCTTTTTGTTTATTATTGTGATTATGGGTAATCTGAATAATAAAAAGGGGGGAATTGTAGAGGAAAATTTTAAATCATACAGTAATCAGTAGTTAATGTGACTAGATGGGTTTTAAGCCATGTGGCTCCTGATGATTTTGATGACATAAACTAAAACGGGTGTACGTGCATGACGTGACGTGACGCTCAGGAGCAGATGGGAAGAGACCTTTTGACCTTAGGCACTGGTCAGCTTTTGGCCAGTGTATTTCTGTATTAGGCCGTGGCCTAGAGAGAAGAGAGGCGCCTGTTGTGCCCTTAAAAGACAAAACAGCCATATCGTATCTGTAAACTTAGAAGGAAAGGTCCTTGAAAATGGTATAAAACCCCCATCTGCCTCCCGAGTGGTGTGTCACTCCTCGCACAGATTGTACTTTGTGTGTTTGGGACTGAACCTATTCCTGCAGGAATTAAATACTTCTTTTATTGAATTTGACTCTGAATGACTCTTACTCAGGTGATATTAACTGGAATTGAATTTTGCCATAACAGGTTCATCCGGAACTCTGTTACGGTCCAAGATTCTACAGCCTCTCTCGCCGGCCACCCGAGATCGCCTTCGCCTGAGTTCTGATCTTCTCCTCGCACTACATTTCCCAGAGATCGCCTGATCACTCTCAGCTGCAGCCCCAGATTATTCTCGTTACCTCGCCCGGCTGCTGTCAATCATCCGGACTATTTAAACCGCAATCCGCAATGTTTTGTTTAACGCAAGTGAACACTACCGAGCATTGAAAACCCCGGAAAGCCCGTCTGATTGCCGACCCGTTTGCCCCTGACTAAGCCTGTTATCTGCCTGCCCCGATCCTCTGCCTGGAACTCTGACACTGTTCTGTTATCCGCCTGTCCTGACCCGCTGCCTGGTACTTCGATGCTGCCTGTTATCTGCCTGTCCCGACTCTCTGCCTGGTTCCTGACTTCGTTAAAGCCCAGTCTGCTTCTACTGTGTTCTGCCCCTGTCTGTCTCAGTGTGTTACAGATTGTGCTTTCAATAAACTCTCGCTCCACATGGATCGATCTCCGTCTGGTGATTCACAACAGACAGGGCACGGGAAGAAATTGGAAGAAGTTCGATTTTTTTTTTCCCATAGCGGCAAAATAGACCTAAAATACTCTGTCATTTTTGGTCATACAGACTTAAGAAATATGAAAAAAAATAAACTGTTAATTGTCTACTTTTTTATGTGTCCACTTACAATCGAAATAAAACATTGTGCTTTTGTAAAATAAAGAAAATAAACGGTGTGCTTTCTGGCTCTCCATCACAATGAGTTTTTTTTTCTGGAGCACGACTCTACACTTAAACAAAACTCAGCGAATACTATTCACCCAGACATGAGCAATATATCTTTATAATCATTTAAGTGTGTACTTTTAAATGATCTAATTCAAAACTAAAATAAATATTCTCTGTTTATGTAATCTATATAAAAAGAGAGAGATGTCAGCCGTTCTCATTATCGTTCTCGCAGCTCATTAATCTGCTAATGTGACACACCCACGGAGAGTGCGCGCTATTCAATAGCAAATGATCTAAGACAACACATCCAAAAGTGTAACCGCCCCCACCAGCTCGATAAAACACATCAAGTATAATCAGATTAATGTACTATGTCGTCTTGCGTGGCTGTGAGGAATAATTCTGGCAAATTTACCTGAGAACAAGTGCTGGTATATTTTAACAGGGGTTTTAAGAAGTATTAAAAAGGGATTAATCAAAATTGTCAAATTTAAGGCCATTAAAAGTGTTAAATGTGGTCTCAGAGGTATTATTTTTTCCAAATTAGATATTATTTTTTCAGACTATCAGGTGTCCTTTTCTGATTGAAATTCTATCTGCGTTCGCGTTAGTTCGTTTATATATGGGCTTTAGCATAGCTGGGCACATAATCAAAGATCTTTCGTCTCCGTCTCAACTTATGTTTGATGCTGACGTCATATTCAGTGGTCGTTCGGCATCATCTCAGAACACTGCGCGCTCAACAGAAGTGGCTGGCTTTCGTTTTATTTTAGACTTGCTTCAAGGCATATCTTCAACGACTGGACAACCATCGTCGTCTTCATGGGCAAATGCAAGTTTTCTGGTAGCTGGGTGAACGACCCAGCGTTTAAGGACTGGCTCAGGCCTGTAGTAGGGAATAACAGGCAGGCTTATTGTTCGGTGTGTAAAAAAAACATCAATGTCAACTGGATGGGAGCTAACGGACTTCGGTCGCATATGCAATCCACTAAACATAAAAATGGAATGCGTGCTCGGAGAGAGCAGTTAATTCTACCAATCTCAGCTGTCTGTGCGGCTGCACCTCCACCACCACCGCCGCAGTGCCACTGTAGGCCTACTGGCCAACGCTATGGCTCCAGCAACGTCTGACCTCCGGGTGGCCATGGGTGCCACACCAACACTGCGCGTGGAGGCTCTGTGGTGTCTGAACACTGCAGTTAAACAGCACTCATTGAACTCCAATGAAGGAATTTCGGAGTTGTTTAAAGAAATGTTTCCCGACTCTGACATAGCGAAGTCATGCACGTGATTGCATCATCAGATTTGGATTAGCATCGTTCTTCAAAAAACAGCTTGTTGATGGCATCAACCAGGCTGGGCCATTGATGTTTGATGAGAGCCTCAATCAGGCGTCAAAGAAAAAACAGCTTGACATCCATGTTTGATACTGGGAGGATGACCGTATCCAATCCAGATACTTTGGATCTCAGTTTTTGGGACATGGAAGGGCCGAAGATTTGTTGCATCACATAAAGGTAAGTTATTTTTTGTATAGCCCTACTTACGCAGTATCCTGTGATCACTCATTTGAAGAGTTATTTATTCACAAAGATTTTGTATATTATAGGATGATGTTGGCTAATTTACTGTTGGTTACACAAAATAATAAAATTGGCCAAAGTCCTGCAGTTACTTGAATGAAACATGTAGGCCCACCTGCATTTATTGACCTGTGGGGTTTAGCTCCAAGGTACAAGAAAACTATGTTTTTGATAATTTTGGTATTTTGTTAAATTCAACAACCTATCACAGTTATAGAAATGTAATATTTTGTTGTTGGAAAAAAAACACTAAATAATTTAATTGCTGAATTACCAATTATTAATTGAAATCAAATGTGTATGCAGTAATGCTTCTCCTTAACCAACCTTTGTGAATGTTGAGATATATTTTACTGTGTCTGAATGATAACTTATAACAGATTTACTCTTTTTTTTGGTTTAATTAATAGAATTCTCTCTGGCGGTATATGCATAACTTCTCCATGACTTTACTTCTGATTCAATGAGGCTTTATTTAGCGGTTTACGACACCCCCTCCTGCGGGGCGGGCTGAGCACTATCAGTTGTCCTGATAAACTCTACAGTTGTGTGAGGTTTTACATAAGCTGTATGTTTTATATTCTTCAACTCTCTAATACATTTTTTAACTGTTTTTGCAAAAAAATTTCTTATCACTTTCACAGCTCCCCGTGATAAGCTCAGGAATGCAGGGGGCGGTGACAAAACACCAACTTCAAACGATCAAACTAACTGTCACCATCAAAGCCAATACATCTCAAACTATCTGTCCTACATCCTATACCCCCCTTTTTCTTGATCAAACCAACTTCAAACGATCAAACTAACTGTCACCATCAAAGACAATACACCTCAAACTGTCACACTTTTTCTTGATCAAACTAACTGTCACATCACTTTGTAACTGTAACATCAAAGCTTATGTTAACATCAAAGGCCAATACCCCCTTTTCTTGATCAAATGAACTTCAAACGATCAAACTAACTGTCACCATCCGTCAATTTGACAGAAGGGGCGGAACTAGGTCAAAGGTAACAGGAAGGGGTGGGACCGGAAGGGGCGGGACAGGAAGGGGAGGAACCGGAAGGGGTGGGGGGAGATCGAAGGATAGCCACGCCCACCTGTCAATCAATCATTTTTGACAGGTAGTATAGGCTATTTACTACTCAGGGAACAAGGGTTATAGTCATAACCCGAGACGATTTCTATAGGCTAGGTTCATACTACTTCCTGTAAAAAGTACAATAGAAAAAGTTTGAATGATTTTTACCAACTTCCCTTGCAAAAGAGAACTGTTTTTTTTTTTGTGGATATTACAAAGTAAAAAAAAAAAACTTTTTAAATAGCATTCATGTAATCAATGCACACACTTTTATAAGACCTGAGGCTATTCAACCAAACGATCAATGATAGGAACGATAAACATGAGCAGAACGTGAATGAATAGTAACATTTTAAACGTTTGAAATTTTAAAAAAAATGTAATTGTGAAATGGACAGAGACAACCATGCACGTTCACATATGAAAACAACGGAAAAACTGCACGGGCGGACACAAAAACAAGCGTCGTGAATGGCTGCTTATACATATACACCACTCCATCAAATTATTTTCTACATATTAAATTGAACTTACCGCAATGGTCACGTTATATGTGCCCTTTTAGATTATTTGGTAACACTTTACAATAAGGTTCATTAGTTAACATTAGTTAATGCATTAATCTTCGCTAATGTTAGTTAATAAAAAATAAAGCTGTTCATTTGTTCATGTTAGTTCACGATGCATTAATTAGTGTTAACAGATACAACCTTTGATTTTAATAATGTATTAGTAAATATTGAAATTTATATTAACTAAGATTAATAAATGCTGTAGAAGTGCAGTTCACTCTTAGTTCATGTTAAATAAGGTAGTTAACTAATGTGAACAAAAGAAACTTATTGTAAAGTGTTACCGATTAGGTATTCATTCCTCCCTTCTCTGTTATATCATCTCCACTTTTCATTCAAGAGCCTCTAAATGCTGCAGAGTCTGTTGCTAAACAGAGCAAATGGCATCCAACTTGGAAGTCAACTGCCATGTGTAGCAAATCAGCTCTATGAAATATTTATAATCAATAATAACTGCTTATAATTGATTATGAATATTTGGATCAGTTAATATAATTAACTTAATGTAGTAAAATTAATTTTTACTTCAACCCACCTGTTTGTCCTATGGACACTCAGTTAATTGTTTATTAATTCTAAGAAATAATCTTTCCGGGGAAGGGAAATGTCTTTTTTACTGTACAGCACTATTAAGAGCATGTAGTCACAATCTAAATCGTAAGGTCAAAATCGTTGGTCTTCCTTACCAACAGGTCACAGAGAGTTCTGGTCAATGACACATTATCTGACATCCTGTTCACATCAACTGGTTCCCCTCAAGGCTGTGTCCTTTCACCCCTGCTTGTTATTCTTTACACCGATGACTGTAGGTCCTTCCAGCCAAACTGCCACTTGGTAAAGTATGCTGATGACACAGTTCTTTTATCTTTGCTTGTGGGCTCCTCACAGCACCACAGCTCAGCTTTTCAGGAGTTTGTGGAATGGTGTGATAAATCTTGCCTAGAACTAAATGTGAACAAGACCAAGGAGATGTGAGGGAACTGTCTGTGGCAGGTTGTTCCATTATCCACGGGAAGCCTGTAGAAATTGTTGAGGAATACAAGTATCTGGGCACAATCTTCGATAATCGGATGAAATTTAATTCAAACACGGAGGAGATCCTCAAGAAATGCCAGCAGCGGCACTATTTCTTGAGGAAACTCAACTCTTTTGGGGTCAGCAAGGTCATCCTCAAAACGTTCTACTATTCCTTCCTTGAGAGTGTTATGACACTTTCCATCGCTTGCTGGTTCCACTCCACCACTCTACAAAATAGAAACCGCCTGCTAAAGTCTGTTCTAAAATAATGGGACATCCGGTCAGAGCCCTTTCCATCGTATGTGAGCAGCAGACACTGAGGTTAGCTGGCAGGATTTTACCGGACCCTTCACATGCTTTGTTCCCTGCATTTAAGTGGCTTCCCTCTAGACGTCGGCTACGCTGTCCAAGCTGCAGAGCTCAGAGGAGAAGGGCAACCTTTGTACCTAAGGCTGTCCAGCTCCTAAATTTACAACCATCACTGAACTCTTTCTTACCCCGATAATTAGCTCCTTCTCTCCACTGCACACGCTCACACACACAAGCACACGCACATTCTTTTAGTGATTCATAAATACTTTTAATATCGGACTATGAACTCACTAAGCTTGAAATTATTTCTTATACTACAATCAAACAACATAGTTTGTGAATTAATTATGTTGATAAATGCTGTTTTGGACTTGCTGACAATGTTGATACATATTTGTCTATTTATGTATTAATATTTAAGGTTATGTTTATATGAAAAGTTTTTATTTGTACTAATCTACGGGTCTCGCAATTGCCCCTTGGGGATAAATAACGTTTTTGAAATGAAATGAAATCAAGTCAAGTCACCTTTATTTATATAGCGCTTTTTACGATACAAATTGTTTCAGCTTTACAGAGATAACAGGAAAATAATGTTGCAATAGTATTGTTAAGTTCAAAATTAAATGTCCCCAACTAAGCAAGCCAAAAGCCAATGGCGACAAAGGCGAAGCAAGGCGACAGTGGCAAGGAACTAAAACTCCATCAGTGACAGAATGGAGAAAAAAACCTTGGGAGAACCCAGGCTCAATCGGGGGGCCAGTCCTCATCTGGTCAACGAACGAACAGTGTATGATTATGATTTAGGCAGCATAATTGGTCAGAAGTCAGATGGGGTCAGAAGTCAGATGGGATCAGAACTTTCACAATATTTGTCCAGTTCATCTTTAGGTAAACTTCATATGCAAGCAAAGAATCAGAACCAAATACATATTGTGCACAAGTTTTTTATTAATAAAAACACGAAAACATATGTTACGTTTGTGACGTAATGGCGCTATGTTGTTTCTGCTGTCTCCTTCTCCTCCTTTAGGATCGGTCCTGGACTTAACGCAAAGTTGTTGGTGGTTGGACCAGGGACGAGGCCTGGACTATAAATTCCCCGGAATTCCTCTGAAGGGAGCTCTCTCTGCCTCTTTGACTGCACTTGTTGTACTGTGTGTGTTAGCTGGTGAAAATGTCGCCATAGATTTTGATCTTTGTGCTCTTTGTAGTGTTAACAGAGTGTTGTTAACTTCTTTTTGATACAGTGTGATCTGTTTCTAAAACATTAGTGCCCTAATGTAAGTGTGCCATTATTTGTGAAGCCGTAGGGGGTGAGTGCCTTGTTTTCTTTGTAGGCCAAAAGGGTCTTTACTTTTCTCCTGTTTATTGGGCTAGATAAGGAGATAGGGTATGTTATTGTATGTTTTGTTTCTTTCATTTTATTTGTAGGGAAGTTAGTTTTTGTGGGGAAAGTTAGTTGCTGTTTGTTTATTGTTTTGGCATTAGCTCACCCCTGAAGATCTTGCTTCTAACCTTTTCTTTCTTTGTTTTATTCTTTCTTTTCAAGAAATTGTTTTGTAAATGTTAAAGTCTACCACTCTGAAAACAAATGAGAGCAAGAAAAGAGAAATAAAAAAATGGCTAACTAAGAAGTATTGTTTTGTTGTTTATGTTACACCCTGGCCTAGACCAGGGGCCGTAACACATAACTGATATACAAACAATTACACATTCATTCAAGCATTCATGACAGAATGAAACCAGAGGTAGAAAATGGAACTATGGAAAAGATCAATTTAACTATGAAAAGAACCATCAGCTTATCATTTTCAAAGTACCTAATTAAATGTATATACTTGCATGGCATTTGCAGCGGACACATTTCTCGAAGACCGTGGAAAAGGATGAAGATGTTTCCTTTGAGTGTCAAACATTGAAGTTGCAATCATATTCTTCTCTGTTCGATGAAGATATGATGAACTTGCATGGGTAGTTCGACTCTGTTCTGGATGAAGGTTTTCTCTCTCCGTGAGCACATGGCTGAGCACATACGATCGTGGCCTGCTGGCCCTGGGCCTGAGAGGACATACAGGAACTTCTTCTGCGTTGAATGAAGACGTTGTACCGAACTCCTGAGGTTGTCCTTGATTCTGTTGTGGTTGAGAGAGTCCTCTCTCGCCTGAATGAGCACATGGCTGGTTGTGAGTCAGGGCCCGGTGGGGCCCCGCAGGACAGCAACATGAACGTACGAGAGAAGGAAGGATCAGTAGAGACACAGCAGTGACACAGCGCGGAAGGGACTGGAGGCGGAGAGATTGGATTCACTCTTACCAGTCTGTGCTGAAGCCTCGCAGAGCCACTGAACCTGGGCGATACTCACCTTTCCGTTGTCTGCGTTGGAGGAGGGGAACCAGAGCTCACCCAGTCATCCAACCTTGGGGGAAAAAGCTTGCACTGTTTTTAGAGACACTCATTTAAAGAAATAAATAAACGTGTTAACTTGGAAATTCTTGTTGTCCGCCTTTTGTCTGATGCGGGATAGCTCCTCCAGGTGGTGCGGTAGTTCGGAGGTGTCGGCTGGTAGCAAGTGCCTCCACACATCCGGCGTGGGCGTGACATCACCATAGATCCCAGAGTGAGTTTTAAAGATTGTTTGGTACATATAACAAATAATTGTGTCTGATTTGTCTCAGTCGTTACACATGTTAAAGTAGATATTTAAATATCGTATATATACTTGTAAGAGCCACATAGGAACTAGTTCTTCTGAAATAATAATTTAGATTAAAAACAGTAAAAAAAAAAAAAAAACTATTTCATGAAAATTCATAAGAAATGTATTGGTTTAAAATGCATGATTTAGTCATTTAGTTTTTTGACCGTGCGTACCATGTTTATCTATAATTTTATGCTTTGGAAGTAAACATTTTAAAGGAAGACCATTTGGTTTGCTCGTGTTTCAAATACTGGTTGTAGTTAGACTGACTTCAAAACGTGGTACAGAAGAATTAGTAGAAACTAGGTACCACTACATTAGTCAAAAAACTCGCTAATACGAAGTGAAGCTGGATAACGAGAAGGACGTGGCTAGCTTGTTGTTGGATGAGCAAGCAGCGTATAGGACTTTAGAGCCACAAACAAGACAGAGGGTCAGGACCGACGGCCCCAGAGACCCGTGACGGGCCGACACGTGACGGGCTGTTTGTCGAGCTTTCCTACAGCGCTGAAGTGGGGACTTTTTTCTTCAAAAGACTGAGACGTGATATCGACACATGAAGATAATGAGTGAGTTTGGAAGAGAACAAAAGTAGGTTAACTTCTCCCTGCAAAACATATGCTTATAGCCAGCTCTGATTCAGTAAATGTGGAATTATGGCAATCTTTAAGAAGTTGTTTTGCACTCTGTTTATTAAGAAAAGTACATTAGAAGAAAGTGCTTGAAACGTTTTGTCTGCAACATAGTAACATAGCTCATCTGTGCCGTTAATTCATTCACACACAGAAACGTGATTCAAATTGAAAAAGTCTTTTTGCGTTTACAGAAACTATTCTATATCGCGATTAGAACAAAGCACAAGAGTAAAAAACTTACACAATTCTCAGGTGGATCCATTGCTCC
The DNA here is from genome assembly GCA_030578275.1 of Meda fulgida. NCBI lineage: Eukaryota > Metazoa > Chordata > Actinopteri > Cypriniformes > Leuciscidae > Meda > Meda fulgida. The sequence goes on along the minus strand of JAROOJ010000064.1, from coordinate 622,328 downwards.
TCGAAATTAAACAGGGTATATACAGCAATCCTTAAGTTAAATTTACTACTTTTTAATACCTTTTTTACAACCTTTAGAATTTCTTTTAAAACCATCACGACACTGAAGTTTTAATCAGCGACCTTTCTATTAGTTACACAGATTTTGACATATATACTGTAACATACAAAAAAGAATAGATTTAGAGACTGATGTTGACAACATATTGCACATATTTATTTCACTTAGTAAGTACAAATAAAACAAACTACATAAAATGTGCAATGGAGAGAATGGATAGTTCCAGCACACTGGCTGTTGTTGCATTACAAACTGGCATCTTCTATGAACTGTTGCTGATTCACAAACTGGCATCCACTACATGAACTGGTGAACTATTGTTGGCACTTGTGCTATAGGCCTAATATGAATTTGTGGGCATAAAATCCAATGGCAAGTGCCTTAATTCCATGCCCTTTTCCTCAATAGTTTTGTCCATTTTGACCAGTTCCTCTTTTTTCTCCTTGTGTTTGAAATTCACTTTGGGGCCATCCATTCCAACTGATAGCAGTTGCCTCATATTCAATTGTGTGACACATTCCTGTGAATCGACACCAGGAGTAAATCTGTTATAAGTTATCATTCAGACACAGTAAAATATATCTCAACATTCACAAAGGTTGGTTAAGGAGAAGCATTACTGCATAAACATTTGATTTCAATTAATAATTGGTAATTCAGCAATTAAATTATTTAGTGTTTTTTTCCAACAACAAAATATTACATTTCTATAACTGTGATAGGTTGTTGAATTTAACAAAATACCAAAATTATCAAAAACATAGTTTTCTTGTACCTTGGAGCTAAACCCCACAGGTCAATAAATGCAGGTGGGCCTACATGTTTCATTCAAGTAACTGCAGGACTTTGGCCAATTTTATTATTTTGTGTAACCAACAGTAAATTAGCCAACATCATCCTATAATATACAAAATCTTTGTGAATAAATAACTCTTCAAATGAGTGATCACAGGATACTGCGTAAGTAGGGCTATACAAAAAATAACTTACCTTTATGTGATGCAACAAATCTTCGGCCCTTCCATGTCCCAAAAACTGAGATCCAAAGTATCTGGATTGGATACGGTCATCCTCCCAGTATCAAACATGGATGTCAAGCTGTTTTTTCTTTGACGCCTGATTGAGGCTCTCATCAAACATCAATGGCCCAGCCTGGTTGATGCCATCAACAAGCTGTTTTTTGAAGAACGATGCTAATCCAAATCTGATGATGCAATCACGTGCATGACTTCGCTATGTCAGAGTCGGGAAACATTTCTTTAAACAACTCCGAAATTCCTTCATTGGAGTTCAATGAGTGCTGTTTAACTGCAGTGTTCAGACACCACAGAGCCTCCACGCGCAGTGTTGGTGTGGCACCCATGGCCACCCGGAGGTCAGACGTTGCTGGAGCCATAGCGTTGGCCAGTAGGCCTACAGTGGCACTGCGGCGGTGGTGGTGGAGGTGCAGCCGCACAGACAGCTGAGATTGGTAGAATTAACTGCTCTCTCCGAGCACGCATTCCATTTTTATGTTTAGTGGATTGCATATGCGACCGAAGTCCGTTAGCTCCCATCCAGTTGACATTGATGTTTTTTTTACACACCGAACAATAAGCCTGCCTGTTATTCCCTACTACAGGCCTGAGCCAGTCCTTAAACGCTGGGTCGTTCACCCAGCTACCAGAAAACTTGCATTTGCCCATGAAGACGACGATGGTTGTCCAGTCGTTGAAGATATGCCTTGAAGCAAGTCTAAAATAAAACGTAAGCCAGCCACTTCTGTTGAGCGCGCAGTGTTCTGAGATGATGCCGAACGACCACTGAATATGACGTCAGCATCAAACATAAGTTGAGACGGAGACGAAAGATCTTTGATTATGTGCCCAGCTATGCTAAAGCCCATATATAAACGAACTAACGCGAACGCAGATAGAATTTCAATCAGAAAAGGACACCTGATAGTCTGAAAAAATAATATCTAATTTGGAAAAAATAATACCTCTGAGACCACATTTAACACTTTTAATGGCCTTAAATTTGACAATTTTGATTAATCCCTTTTTAATACTTCTTAAAACCCCTGTTAAAATATACCAGCACTTGTTCTCAGGTAAATTTGCCAGAATTATTCCTCACAGCCACGCAAGACGACATAGTACATTAATCTGATTATACTTGATGTGTTTTATCGAGCTGGTGGGGGCGGTTACACTTTTGGATGTGTTGTCTTAGATCATTTGCTATTGAATAGCGCGCACTCTCCGTGGGTGTGTCACATTAGCAGATTAATGAGCTGCGAGAACGATAATGAGAACGGCTGACATCTCTCTCTTTTTATATAGATTACATAAACAGAGAATATTTATTTTAGTTTTGAATTAGATCATTTAAAAGTACACACTTAAATGATTATAAAGATATATTGCTCATGTCTGGGTGAATAGTATTCGCTGAGTTTTGTTTAAGTGTAGAGACGTGCTCCAGAAAAAAAAGCTCATTGTGATGGAGAGCCAGAAAGCACACCGTTTATTTTCTTTATTTTACAAAAGCACAATGTTTTATTTCGATTGTAAGTGGACACATAAAAAAGTAGACAATTAACAGTTTATTTTTTTTCATATTTCTTAAGTCTGTATGACCAAAAATGACAGAGTATTTTAGGTCTATTTTGCCGCTATGGGAAAAAAAAAATCGAACTTCTTCCAATTTCTTCCCGTGCCCTGTCTGTTGTGAATCACCAGACGGAGATCGATCCATGTGGAGCGAGAGTTTATTGAAAGCACAATCTGTAACACACTGAGACAGACAGGGGCAGAACACAGTAGAAGCAGACTGGGCTTTAACGAAGTCAGGAACCAGGCAGAGAGTCGGGACAGGCAGATAACAGGCAGCATCGAAGTACCAGGCAGCGGGTCAGGACAGGCGGATAACAGAACAGTGTCAGAGTTCCAGGCAGAGGATCGGGGCAGGCAGATAACAGGCTTAGTCAGGGGCAAACGGGTCGGCAATCAGACGGGCTTTCCGGGGTTTTCAATGCTCGGTAGTGTTCACTTGCGTTAAACAAAACTTCGCACTGAGAGCTGTTCGAATTGCGGTTTAAATAGTCCGGATGATTGACAGCAGCCGGGCGAGGTAACGAGAATAATCTGGGGCTGCAGCTGAGAGTGATCAGGCGATCTCTGGGAAATGTAGTGCGAGGAGAAGATCAGAACTCAGGCGAAGGCGATCTCGGGTGGCCGGCGAGAGAGGCTGTAGAATCTTGGACCGTAACAGAGCCCCCCCCCCCCCCCCGCGAGCGACTCCCGGCGCGAGGGGCTCGACGCCGGCGGGGTCCTTCCCCGAGGTCGAGGGGCCGGCCTGGTGGGATTGGCCAGGTGGAAGTCCGTGATCAGATTTGGATCCAGGATGTCCGAAGCGTCAACCCATGAGCGCTCCTCAGGGCCATACCCCTCCCACTGCACGAGGTACTGCAAGGATCTGCCTCTTCGTCTGGAGTCCACGAGTTCTTGAACCTGATAGGCCTCCTCGCCCTCCACCAGAATGGGCGGAGGGGTCGGATCAACGGAGCTTCTTTCCACACTCTCGTTCGGACCACTGGCAGGCTTGAGAAGTGAGACATGGAAGGTAGGAGCGAGGCGGTACTGTCTTGGTAGGTCTAGACGGAAGGAGACAGGAGTGACTTGCTGAATGATCTTGAACGGCCCTACGAATCGGGGGCTGAGCTTTTTACTGGGCAGCCGGAGACGCAAGTCTCGTGTGGACAGCCAGACCCACTGGCCCGGTTGGTACTCCGGCCCTGGCCGACGACGGCGGTTGGCCTGGATCTTCTGGCGGAGAACTGCTCGTTGGAGGTGTGTGTGGGCCTGGTTCCAGGTCTCCTCGCTGCGCTGTAGCCAGTCGTTCACAGCGGGGACGTCAGTGGGTTCACCTGACCAAGGGAAGAGTGGCGGCTGGTAGCCCAGGACGCACTGAAAGGGGGTCAGACCGGTGGAGTGTTTCCTGATGGAGTTCTGGGCATACTCGGCCCAGAATAGGTAGCGGCTCCACTCCTCTTGGCGCTGATGGCAGTAGGAGCGCAGGAAGCGAATCACCTCCTGGTTCAGGCGCTCAGCTTGCCCGTTGGATTGCGGGTGATATCCTGAGGTGAGGCTGACATTGACCTGAAGGGTCCTGAAGAAGGCTGACCAAACCTGTGAGGTGAACTGGGGTCCTCGGTCGGATACTATATCCTCGGGCAAGCCGTAGAACCGGAACACCTGGTTGCAGAGGAGCTCAGCGGTCTGCAGGGCTGTGGGAAGTTTCGTGAGCGGGATTAGACGACAGGCCTTGGAGAAGCGGTCGACGACGGTGAGGATGGTGGTGTGCCCCTCAGAAACTGGGAGATCCGTAATGAAGTCTATGGCAATGTGGGACCATGGGCGTTGAGGAACAGGAAGTGGGTGAAGGAGGCCGGCAGGCAATTGGCGCGAAGACTTCTGGGTGTTGCAGACCTGGCAGTGTTGAACATAGGCCGTGGCTTCAGTGGTTAGAGCGGGCCACCAGTATCTGTTTTGGAGGAGCTGGATAGTAGCCGTGATTCCAGGGTGCCCTGAACTTGGGTGGGCGTGCACCAGCTCCAGGACCTGGTTCCGAAGAGTCTCAGGGACAAAGACATGATCAGGTGGGCAGCCTGGGGGGACCTCTGTACGGGAGTTGATCTGTTCAATCTCGGTGTCGATGTTCCACTGAATGGGGGCGACCACGAGGTTGGGCGCCAACACTGTCGTGGGGTCTTGGGGTGTGCGTTCAAGATCGTCTTGACGTGACAGGGCATCGGCCTTCGTATTCTTGGAACCTGGGCGGTACGTGACGGTGAATTGGAACCGAGTGAAGAAAAGTGCCCAGCGAGCCTGCCTGGGGTTTAGCCTCTTAGCGGTACGCAAATACTCCAGGTTCTTGTGGTCTGTGAAAACGACGAAGGGATGGAGGGCGCCCTCGAGCCAGTGCCGCCACTCCTCGAAAGCGGCCTTCATGGCAAGGAGCTCCCGGTCACCCACATCATAATTTCTCTCGGCGGTACTCAGCTTGCGGGAGTAGAAGGCGCAGGGGTACAGCTTAGGGGGCGAACCCTGACGTTGGGAGAGGATGGCCCCTAGAGCGGTGTTAGATGCGTCCACCTCTACTACGAACGGTACCCCGAGGTCCGGATGATGCAGGATAGGCGCAGTGGTAAAGCGCATCTTGAGTAAGTCAAAGGCCTGGGTGGCACGGTCATTCAACGGGAGACGTTGGGGTACCTTCTTGACCAGGGAGGTGAGAGGGTTAGCCACAGCGCTGAAGTTCCGGATGAACCTGTTATGGCAAAATTCAATTCCAGTTAATATCACCTGAGTAAGAGTCATTCAGAGTCAAATTCAATAAAAGAAGTATTTAATTCCTGCAGGAATAGGTTCAGTCCCAAACACACAAAGTACAATCTGTGCGAGGAGTGACACACCACTCGGGAGGCAGATGGGGGTTTTATACCATTTTCAAGGACCTTTCCTTCTAAGTTTACAGATACGATATGGCTGTTTTGTCTTTTAAGGGCACAACAGGCGCCTCTCTTCTCTCTAGGCCACGGCCTAATACAGAAATACACTGGCCAAAAGCTGACCAGTGCCTAAGGTCAAAAGGTCTCTTCCCATCTGCTCCTGAGCGTCACGTCACGTCATGCACGTACACCCGTTTTAGTTTATGTCATCAAAATCATCAGGAGCCACATGGCTTAAAACCCATCTAGTCACATTAACTACTGATTACTGTATGATTTAAAATTTTCCTCTACAATTCCCCCCTTTTTATTATTCAGATTACCCATAATCACAATAATAAACAAAAAGACAAATTTTAAGTCATATCATCACACTTACATTCTTCATTTCTGATTTTCACATAAGTGATCACTCTTCTTAAACATTTGTGAAATATTGTTTAGAAAAATAAAAAAGCTTAGGCTGTTTTGTAAGGATAGTCCCTTAAGTATTAGCAAGCAAGCAAGTAAAGACTTTATCTGAAGCCGGGCTAAATGAATAAACACTGTTATTGCACTCTCGACCTAGATCGAACCCTCAGTCACCTCAGTTAAACAAGAAGTAGTTTACAGATTAGTAAGGAAAACAAACCCATCAATTCATACTGATCATTTTACCAGGTCATCAAAGAATACAAAGTGTATAAAAAGTATAATAAAATCCTTCGTTTCATCCCCTCTCCTTGTACGTTATCACATAGCGGATAACCACAGCTCTTAACCCTCTGTTCATATCAAAGCATTCATAAGAAGAAAAAAAAGAAAAAGAAAAACATACCCCAATGTTTACCACATTTCACTGTAACTTCCAATACTTGAATCATCATCAAATGTTTTGTCATTGTTCTCATCATTCTGGTCGACTGTCATTCTTACTAGTGTAGCAGATGTCCCTGCTCCCACCACCCTCCTTACCAAGCTAGAGACACATCTCACAATACATGGACATTCCTAGCATTTTACAAACCCCGCCTTTTTCTGCTGTGAGCATATCAAGGACAACCCTATTCTGAATAACTGCGTCCCTCAGGTGTTTCATTTCGTCATTTATCATTGTCAAAGCATCCTCTGTGCTATTAGCTATTGCTAACACTGTCCATGCTAACCCATTTATCTTATTAATCGTTACCGTTGTTCCCACCCCCAGAAACAATGACCACCCCACATTAGCCCCAGGGGTCGTCCAAGGGTCAGATAAAGTGTACCCATTATAGTGATTTGGCAACGCTCCTGGCAAAATGTTAGCATTCCTTTTCTGTCTCCCTCCCCCGGGTTGTTTACCTGGCAAATACACAGATGTACCCACATTCATTAAAGCTGGATAACAGCACCCTGACCACTTTCCAGGCATTTGGTGGAATGCCCTGTTCCCACACACCCACACTGCTGCAGGTGAAGTCGCAGTCGGCTTACTAAATGGACATGTGAAGCTAACTTCTGTAGTGTTAATGACCGCAGTACAATTGTCCGGTGCTTCGTCCCTCACGTTGATTTTGATCCTGCAGTCAGACCACCCTGCTTTAAACAGTCTCGCATTGTTCAAACAAACACATACATGACCCTTTGCCGTTGTCACTCTCAGAAGAGGAATCGTTATTTCGGTGTGGTTGTACTGCTGCACATGGCCACAGTCGTCCTCAGGTTGCTTAGTTGGTGTCTTTCCTTTCTCCAGATCAAGCACAGCTTTAAGCACGTCAGTCATTTGCTGTGGGATCAGACACTTTGTTTCCTTCACTGTTGCTACTGTCAGTGGAACAGCCTTCCATGCATGAGACATTTGCAGGCAAAGCCAGCAGCTTGTCGATATCTCCAGTTCCTCTTTTTGCAGGATGGCAAGTGAGCAGGCTTTGTTCCCTTGAAACGTTGATATGGCGTTTCGTACCTCTGGGTTCACTTGGCCTTTTCTCGTGTCCCCATTTTCCATCCAAGCCATCTCCTCCCTTGTCTCTCGTTCGATCTCAGGTGGCATAAAAGGTTTCACCGTCGCTGTTGTCGGTGGGGCATTGGTTACAATAATGTCTATGGTTTCATACCAGTCATTTCCCCCCAGATCCAGACCACAGTAATACCTGCCCTGGTCGGAAAGTCTTACTTGTTTCAGTTCAACGATCATCCCGTACTTGTTGCTGCTGTACATGTTGTTCGAATGCACTCTGAATCTGTCGTCGTGTCCCTTCTTGTAGTCGTAGTAGTATGCTTTCACGTTGGCCCAGCTGCATGGGTCTTTGCAGATGTAGAACCCTGCATACTCCTCAGAGCGTCCCTCACAGTTCGGACAGTTCTTTGAAATGGGTTACACCTGAAAGTCACATTTGATCCTTCCACAAGCGTGACAATGTTCCCCTCCAGGCCCTTCGTCGAATCCACTTTCTTTAGCATGTCTCTCTTGCTTCGTCCTTTGGTGCTGTTCAGCGCAGAGGTCTCAGTCCTGTTGGTGTAGTTCTCCGTTGGCAGTGCTCCCAGGCCCTCGGTGAGATGCATTATGATCATACAAATTGTTACTGACATCAATATCAATATGCACATACCTCTACACAAACCACACATGCCCGGTCCCCTCAATGGGTACCACGGTCCCGGACCCATTTGTTTTGTTTGCTCGATCAGAGTTGCAAGTGTGTGACCAGAATGTGTGGTGGAGTTCAGTCCTTGAAGCACTGAGAGTCTTATCTGCTTTGTTGACTAACGGTGTCCAGCCAGATGCCGTCCGTCCAATCAGCGCAACCTGTTCCTCCCAGTCTCCTCCTTCCGTCTGCTTGTATCTCGTTCCGCTTAAACACACAGCTAGAATGCAGGGGTCTGTGGTTAAGATGTCTTTAGTTCTTTTCAATTCATACCTTTCTACAATTACTATTGCTGTTCGTGGCCACACGGTGGGACTCTGCACACAGGTCGTGTTTTCCTCTGTGGCTGGCCTTGTTCTGATTGTAGTACTTGACGTTCAGACTTGACCTCGGCGTTTATTGACATTCAGTTGGAACTGTCTGCTCCCGTTGCTGATCCTCCTGCGATGGCGCCGGAACTATCCTGCAGTGATTAGCATGGACCCACGTGGCCCTCTCCGCGACCTTCACCGCCGTGTGAGTTGTCAGCAGCACTTGGAAAGGTCCTAGCCACCTTTTCGCCTTCCAGCTCTTTCTCCTCAGGTCACGAATCACCACAAAATCGCCAGGCCTGACTTTGTGCAGGAAACTATCAGCAACCTTCCCCTGAGCAGCTTTCACCTGAACACAAACATTGGACAACAGAGAAGACATTTCTTTGCAGTAATTCAACATGTCATTCTCACACAGTTCTGTTGATGGCAGCCTTTGTCTCCCCCCTTCCATCCCCATGAATGGTGGTCTACCAAAGAGTATTTCAAATGGGCTTAAATTTGTTTTCACCCTCTTTCTCATTCTCATGTACATCAACACAATAGGGAGTGCCTTGACCCATGTGAGTCCAGTTTCCTCACAGCACTTAGCCAATTTGTTCTTGATTGTTTGATTCTGTCTCTCTACCGCTCCCCCTGACGCGGCGTGGTAACTGCAGTGTGTTCTCATGTCAATTGCTAAAAACTCACCCACTTGCTTTATTGCCTCATTGACAAAGTGTCTGCCATTGTCCGAGCTGATTTTTCTTGGAATTCCCCATCTCGGAACAACCTCGGTCAACAGAGCTTTCGCCACTGCTCCCGAGTCTTGTTTCGAGGTTGGGAAGGCCTCAACCCATTTGGACCACATATCAACCATCACCAGGCAGTGCTTCTGTTTCCCACATTGGCTTAACTCGATGAAATCCATCATCAGATATTCAAACGGCCCCCCTGGTGGTGGTTGAGATACTATTGGTGTTTTTATACCTCTTGCCACATTGTGTGTGTTACAAATGACACATCTTTTGCAAAAATTTTCGGCATAAACTGTGAAACCCTTGGTAAACCACAATTCTTTCATCTGTTCAATCATCCCTCCTTTTGATACATGGTCTTTCCCATGTATCAATTTTCCATAATGAGGAAAGAAGTGTTTAGGTAGACAAGGCATGCCATCACAGCTTCTCCACACATTGTCCTGCAAAGAGCAGCCTGCCGCCTTCCACGTGTTTTTCTCTTCGCCTGTGGAAAAAGACTGCATGCTCTGTAAAGAAGGAGAAATGTCTAGGTTATCGTTAGATACCACGGCACACGTTGGTCCTTCTGGCCCCTGCGCTGCCGCGGCCTTCGCTGCCGCGTCTGCTCGTGTGTTTCCTGTTGAGACTGAAGTGTTATCGTTAGTATGCGCTGCGCATTTGCAAATCGCGACCTTGTCTGGTAAAAGAATGGCCTCCAAAAGCTCAGAGACAAGAGACGCGTTCAAGGTTGGCTGACCATCGGATTTTAAGAATTTCCTGTGCTTCCACAAGGCACCAAAATCGTGTGTTACTCCAAAGGCATAACGCGAGTCTGTGTAAATTGACAGAAGCATGCAAACTTATGACAGGCAAATGTGTGACAAAGCAACCAGTTCAGCTGCTTGAGCTGAATAATTTGATGGCAATTTGCCAGATGCCACAACCTCAAATTCAGTGGTTATTGCGAAACCCACTTTATTCCGTCCTGTTTGTGGATCTTTGGAAGCCGAACCATCCACAAAGAGGACATTATCACAATTTTCAAGTGGCGTGTCTAATAAATCTGGACGTGGTGTGCACACCTGTTCAAGTGCTGACAAACAACAGTGATGTTCCTCGCCATCCTCCTCTGTGGGGAGAAGGGTGGCAGGATTCAAAGTTGTGCATCTCTTGACTGTAATGTTTGGCATTTCCAATAAAATTGTGCGATACCTTAGCCACCTGGCTGTAGATGAGTGACTGGTTCGCTGTTCCTGCAGTATCATGGAGACGGCGTGTGGAACCATCAACGTTAAATCAGAGTACCCCACAAATTCCCTGGATGCTAGCACAGCCAATTCAGCCGCTGCCACGGCTCTCAGACAATGTGGCAGCCCTGCTGCTACTGCATCAAGTTTGGTAGAAAAATACCCCACAGGTCGCAATCGGTCTCCATGAGTCTGGAAAAGAACAGAAGTCATAAACCCATTTTTCTCATCCACCATCTGCACAAACGGTTTCTGTACAGCCGGCAGGCCCAAAGCAGGAGCCAGAGCCAGCTGCACTTTCATGTTGTCAAATGTTTCCTCCGCCTCGCTTGTCCAAACAAACTTGTCACATGATCTCAACCCTTTCCCTGTCATCAGGGCTCTCAAGGGCTGCTCAAGAATGGCATAATTTGGAATAAATATACGACAGTAAGCACACATTCCCAAAAATGACAGTAATTGCTTTTTCGTGATTGGTCTTGGCACATCTTGAATGGCCTTCACTCGTTTGGTGCAGATGGATTTACTATTTGGTTTTATGACGTGACCCAGAAACTTCACTTCCTGTTTTACAAACTGCATTTTTGTCAGACTGACTTTGTGTCCCTCTCGCTCAAGATGCTTCAAAAGGGAGACAGAGTCAGCCACACACGTAGCCTTGTCACATGCACAAATCAATAAATCATCCACATATTGCAACAAAGCCGTCCCAGGTGTCAATGTCAAGGGCTCGAGGCTTCGTCTAAGCGCTTCATTATAGATTGTGGGCGATTCTACGTACCCCTGGCACAGTCTCGTGAACGTATACCCCTCCCCATTAAAATCAAACGCAAACCAAAACTGACTGTCTTTATCCACCGGGACGCTAAAGAAAGCATTAGCCAAATCCACGACAATAAAGTACTTTGCATTTTGCGGAATTTGTGACAAGATTAAATACGGGTTCGGAACTCGCGCTGCCCTTGAAATCACAGCTGAATTCACGGCTTGCAAATCTTGCACAAAGCGATATTCTGCAGGCAAGTTGGAATCTCGTATTTTCTTTACTGGGAAGATTGGAGTGCCCACTGGAGAATCATGACACGGAATGATTATGCCCTCTTTCAGTAAAGAGTCGAAAACTGGCATAATCCCTTCCAATGCTTCCCGTTTTAGGGGATATTGCACTTGACACGGTCTGTAATCAGATTTTGGGGTGACCACAACCGGCTCACAACCTTTGATTAAACCCACATCATATTTGTGCTTAGCCCACAATGTGGGAGGTATTTCTGCCAGAACAGGATGCATGTCTGTTACAGGAATATCCCCCACCTCACGCCTCTCCCCCACACTCCCTACAACGGCCGTAACAGTTCTCTGCACTTCGACCTCAAAATCACATGTTGACATAAATGCTCCCATTTCTTTGCTGTGTTTCTCATTTACATTTATTTCAACCCAATCTGTTGCTGTCATGCATTTTCCTACAAACAGACCCAAATCTGCCCACAGCTGCTTTTTGGCCTTGGCCAGTGATAAGTGAGGCGCAGCTCCCCCCGCTATCAAATAACACTGCATTTGTTTTTCAGTCAGGCTAGCAGAGAGTGCACACACATTTTCTGTCCAGAAAATCTTATCAAACTTCACAGTCTCTTTCTCTTCCCCATTAAACCAACCCTCTTCATATTGTGGTTCACGTTCTACACCCACATGTGACGTACAATGCAACTGATCAGGTGACATAATATCTGTGGCAAATGATATTGTTCGCTCCTTTGCCACTTTTACAACCATTTTTGCCCAATCATCATTTTCCACCCGCCACACATATGCCCATCGTGGCTCAAATTTGGCACAACATAGTTGCGGTTCTTCATAAATGTCTATTCCACCTGAACTGCTCGTCAGGGTCAAACTTAATTCACACATTAAATCTCTACCCATCAGAGGCAGCGGGCAGGATGGAGAACACAAAAACGCATGTCTGAATGTTTTCCCCCCTCCCGTCTCACATTTCAACGGCACTGTGAATTTGTCAGAGATCGTATGTCCTGACGCTGAAGTGCTTCTTACCACTTCACCTGTCAATTCTGGCATACATGGCAAGTCACATGGTCGGATAGTAGAACGACCGGCCCCCGAGTCTACCAAAAAGTCTATTAGTGTCCCATTTACTAGCATTTTGTATCTGGGCATTTGTAAAAATCCCACACTGCGGTACATTCTCAAACATTCATCCTCAGCATTATCACATACAGTTTCATCAGTCACACTCAAAGATTGGCAAGCATTTACTTCATTGCGGAGAGCATTATGTAAGTCAGTGTATGTGTGAGTGTTGTGCGTGTGTGTGATAAGAAAATGTTCACTTCCCTGACTCGTGGTCGGCCATCGATCCCCCTCAGCCCGATCCTCTCCTCGCTGCTCTCCGCACGCCCGCTTTCAATCCGCTCTCCGTTCCGGACAGTTGTTAGCCCAATGTCCATCTTTCTTGCACACAAGGCACTTTGTGCAACTCCCAAAGCTATGGTCGTCGGTTTCACACAAGCGACAGCGCCAACGTCCTCTTCTTTCCTCCTTCCTTCAGACCACCGCTCACGTGGTGCTCTGTTGTTGGTCGAAGCGATAACTGCCAGCTGAAGCTCTCTCTCTCCTCTTGCCTTGGCCTTTTCTTTCTGTGTCGACAGCTGTTCCTCCGCGTGCACAGCGTGCGCCAGCGTGGAGGCCAGCCGCCCGCTCTTCCATTCAAAACTTCCAATGAAACTTGCTTTCACCGCGATTTCAGGTCTCAGGCCTTTCAGGAAACAGCCCTGCAAATGATACTCCCAGGTGCCGGGAACAGTGCCTCTGTCAGCTGGCTCACCCAAGCCGCTGTGTTTACGAAATGTCTCGAAAAGTCTGCTTTAGTAGTCACAGACTCGGCTCTCAACTGAGCGCAGCTGTTGATCGCTTCCATGTCCACACGTGCTGGGAATGCCGTTCTTATGGCTGCTGTCAGAGCTGCGATAGTTGTTACATACTGGGCGTTGCTCGGATCTGTCCAATTCCTGTGGTTTCGCCGATGTTCCCCGTCCCCCATGCTCCCGCTCATTTTGTGCCAGTGGGTGGCCCCCAATTTCACAGCCATCAGTCTCTTTAGTTCTTGCGTGGTGGGGCTGAATTCTTGACAAAAGGTGGTAATTGAATCTGCAAACTTGTCACCTGCGTCGTCATGATTTGGCAGATGGGCCATGGCCTCCTTCATGTCTGTCACTGTCCAGGGTCTGAAAACCATCATCGGCCCATAAGCTCCCGCCACCTCTACCATTGGAGCTGTGAAGCTTGTCTTTTCTTGCTTCATCTGTGATCTTGTCAGGATTCGTGGTGCGCTGAGGCTATCTGGATCAGGGGTGTCGGGTACTGTGTCAGAGAACAGTTCAGCCAGGTCTCCGTTCGTGTCCCAGTCGGCGGCCGCTGCCTGGGCTTGTGCTTGTGCTGGTCTTCTGGGCGGGGAGCAGTCGAGGTCGGAGTCCAGCTTTCGGGTTTTCAATGCCACCACTGGAAAGTGAGGATTGTGGGCCGGCGGTGCCGACCCATTCGCCGTTTCATGTGGAGAAACACAGACATACCCTTTGTTAGTTGGTAATGGTGGTGCTGACTCACATACAGATCTTTCATTCACTTTACTTTCTTCACTTTCATCCCTAAGTGCTAATTCTTTCTGTATTTTCTTTCGTTCTCTTTTTTCTGCTTCTTCGAGCCAACAACCCACTGTCGGATCACATTTGTCACATACATGTCGGGCACAGCCACAACAACCTCTCTGAGTTTCACTTCCCTTCTCCACTGATTCTTTCACAACCTTCAATCTAGTAGTGCTCAGTGTTCCCTCACTTGGGAAGTCATGGTATTTTATCAGCTTTTCAATGTCTAACATACATTTTCCCCCATAATATTTCCTCATTTGATAGAAAACCGGTGTGTCAAATTTGGCAAGCTTGCTCTGAGATTATCCCATACTGGCTGTTTCTGTTACTCTGTGGATTTCTCAGATTCAACGCTGCGTCTAATAATCTGATGGACGTCTCCACCAGATCTGATCCCTTAACCCAGGACCAGACAGGGCGCACCCAGTGCTTTTCCTGGCGGATCGATTAACTCCCAGTAAACTGCTACGTGAGTATCACTCGATTTGCAAAATCGCTACCCGGTGACGTGTTTTGCAAATACGCACCTCACGCAGTTAGCCCTACTGTATTAACCCTTGACCCGCCCGTAAGTCTCAACCGACCCCCAATAAACTGCTGTACGAAGATCCCTCGATTTGCAAAATCGCTACCCCCGTGACGTGTTTTGCAAATACGCACTTCGCACAGTTAGCAATATTGTAGCGGTGCTCTTGACTTACACCACAGAAACGAACAGACCCAGCCACTATGGTTTTACCCACAATTGAATAATATTTGACCCCAAATAAAATATTTTAGCCGACTCTTACCAGAGATATTTTGGTTTGCCTCGGGTTTGTTCCTGATTCCAGTGGAGTTTTCTCCTGGTCCTGGTGGCGGGTCGGCCCCTCTCTCTCAAGGCTATGCGAGGTAGAGCTGGAAATGTTTCCCAGGATGATCAATCACCGGTCCGCCCTCAGGTCCAGAAGGCCGTCCAAGGAATCCCACTAATTCTGACACCAAGTTTATGGCAAAATTCAATTCCAGTTAATATCACCTGAGTAAGAGTCATTCAGAGTCAAATTCAATAAAAGAAGTATTTTATTCCTGCAGGAATAGGTTCAGTCCCAAACACACAAAGTACAATCTGTGCGAGGAGTGACACACCACTCGGGAGGCAGATGGGGGTTTTATACCATTTTCAAGGACCTTTCCTTCTAAGTTTACAGATACGATATGGCTGTTTTGTCTTTTAAGGGCACAACAGGCGTCTCTCTTCTCTCTAGGCCACGGCCTAATACAGAAATACACTGGCCAAAAGCTGACCAGTGCCTAAGGTCAAAAGGTCTCTTCCCATCTGCTCCTGAGCGTCTCGTCACGTCATGCACGTACACCCGTTTTAGTTTATGTCATCAAAATCATCAGGAGCCACATGGCTCAAAACCCATCTAGTCACATTAACTACTGATTACTGTATGATTTAAAATTTTCCTCTACAAACCGGCGATAAAAATTAGCGAACCCAAGGAAGCGCTGGAGTTCCTTCAACGTCCTGGGTCGGGGCCAGTCCCGAACCGCCTTAACCTTACTCTCATCCATAGCAACCCCATCGGGGCTGATGACATACCCCAAGAACGAAATGGAGGTTTGGTGGAACTCACACTTCTCCAGCTTGGCGTATAGGTGGTGATGGATGAGTCTTTGGAGCACGGCCCGAACGTGCAGAACATGGTCCGAGAGGGTGTCAGAGTAAACCAAGATGTCGTCGATGTAGACTATTACCGTATGGTGGAGCATATCTCTGAAAACGTCATTAATGAAAGACTGGAATACGGAGGGGCTGTTCACCAGGCCGAACGGCATAACCAGATATTCGTAATGCCCTGTGTTGGTAGAGAAGGCCGTCTTCCACTCGTCCCCCTCTCTGATGCGAATAAGGTTGTATGCGCAGCGCAGGTCGAGCTTGGTGAAGTAGTTTGCATTGCGTAGGAGTTCCAGAGCGGCGGGTACCAGAGGGAGCGGGGTAGCGAAACTTCACGGTGATATTATTCAGGGCCCGGTAATCGATACAGGGTCGGAGACCTCCGTCCTTCTTCGGAACAAAGAAGAAGCCCGCGGATGCGGGTGACGTGGAGGGGCGAATGAAGCCCTTGGCAAGCTCCTCCTCGATGTACTTCTTCATTGCCTCTGACTCGGGCTGGGAGAGAGGGAAGATACGGTCCCTAGGTGGTTCTGAACCGGGTAGGAAGTCGATGGCACAGTCGCCGTCGCGATGAGGAGGGAGCTGAGAGGCACCCGACTTGCTGAAGGCCTCTGCCAGGTCATGGTATTCCAAAGGGAGACTGTTCAGTTTAGCTCCCGCCGCGGGCACGGTGATGGGCCGGATGGAGGACGGAGTGATCGGAGTAAGGCACTTAGAGTGACAGGACGCATCCCAGTGTGTGATCTGGCTTGTTCTCCAGTGAATCTGGGGGTTATGCTTGCGGAGCCAGGGCAGGCCGAGGATGACTGGGGTGCGTGGACCGTGGAAGACATAGAATTGAATACGTTCGGTATGAAGGGCTCCTGTCTGAAGCTGGAGTTCCTGGGTGTGGTGAGTGATGCGTCCGGTGCCTAACGGCCTTCCGTCTATGGCCTCGACTGCAAGGGGAGAAGAGCACTGAATTAGAGGAATGCGGTGCGTACGGGCAAAGTCAGTTGAAATAAAGTTGCCAGCGGCCCCAGAGTCCACCAGAGCTTTGGCGTGTATCTGCTTCCCGTTAGTCGTCATAACGACGGGCACGAACACAGACATAGTGTGATTAGAAGTGACTTGTCCAGAACTCACCGGACGTGGGGCGGTCGGGCGCGGTCTAGCTGGACAGGAATTGCGCAGGTGCCCAGCCTCACCGCAGTATAGGCACAGCTGGAGCCGGAACCGGCGTTCTCTCTCTTCTGTAGGCAAATGGTAGGCATTCACCTGCATAGGTTCTGGTTCATCAAGGCGAGCGGGAGTCGTAGCCCGGGTGACTGGGGCAGCTCGAGCAGCGGGAATGGCGCGATGACCAGCGCGGCGAGCTCTCATGAGGTTATCAATCTGGATGGCCAGGTTGACAAAGTGATCAAAGTCTCTGCCCTCGTCACGGCAAGCTAACTCGGATTGGAGATCGTGATTCAGACCCTTCCGGAAGATTGTCTTGAGCGTATCGTCATTCCAGGTGGTCTGAGCGGCCAGGGTGCGTAGCGCGAGGGCATACTCGGCCGCAGTAGATCTCCCCTGCGTGAGCTCCAGCAGACGCTCACCAGCGCTCTTTCCCTCTCTGGTGTGCTCAAAGACTTCTCTGAAGCGTTGGAGAAACACCGCGAACGAAGGAAAAGCTGAACCATCAGGTCTCCAAACCGCTGTTATCCACTCCAAAGCTTTTCCCGTCAACAGAGAGCAGACAAACGCGATCTTCCCTGTGTCAGTCGTGTAAAGGGCCGGCTGTTGGTCGATAAACAACGAGCACGTCATGCTTGCTTGTCATGATGTTTCTTTTGAATGCTCTGTTTCCGTTTCACCTTCATTCTGTGGTCCATACGAATTTGGTCTAATGTTGATCTCAACTTCCTGCCTTGTAACACTTCAGCAGGCGACAGCCCAGTGGTGGACTGTGTTGTAATGCGGTAACTAAATAGCACTCTTGACACTTTAGTGGTCAGGCTACCATTACCTGCCTTCTTCATCATTGACTTGAATGTCTGGACTGCGCTCTCAGCACAACCATTGGAGGAAGCATGATAGGGAGCAGAAGTGATGTGTTCGATCCCATTTTTCTGCAGGATTCTCTGAATTCGGCACTCACAAAACATGAGCCGTTATCGGATACAATTGGTATTACTTGATTGCTAAAACTCTTCTTTAGACATTCAATCGTGATGGCTGAAGTTGCGGTCGCTACACAGGGTAAACATCCATCCATTTGGAATGCGCGTCCATCAGGATCAAAAACATGCATCCCAAAAAAGTCAATGTGTAACCTTTGCCATGGTTTGCTCTACCACTCCCGGAGATGAAGCAGTGCTGGGGCTGGCGAGTTACGGTGTTCTTGGCATGCAACACATCTGTTAACTACAGCTTCAATGTCTGCATCTAACTTTGGCCACCAGAAGTAGCTTTGCACTAATGCCTTCACTTTAGTGATACCGATGTGACCGTGATGTAGCTGCTGTATCAATGCGTCCCGCCCTGGCGGCGGCACCACTACATGTAATTGAATATTACAATACGTAATTGAAAAACGAAAAATGAACGGTTGTTAGGCTATTTTTAAAGCGCAAAGTTGAGCACCAAAATGTGTTTTTTAACTGTAGGCCCTACACACCAAATGCTGCGCAAAAAATAAAATGAAATGTTTATGACAAATATATATTTGAAACATTCACAAATTAATATTGAAAAAAAAATATTTTACTGGTTTTCTACGGCCAAATTAGAACCTGGAAATTATGTTTGAATTTGTTCGTTTAAAAGTGGACATTTCAAGCTTTATAAAGGTAGGCTATATTTTGTTTCAGTTCATTTTTGAGGCGCGCTCCAGTTCACGGAGATCATGAAAGCGCGCCTGATTGTTTTCTTTTATTTTACAAAAGCACAAAGTTTTCTTCTTATTGTGAGTTTACACAAATAAAATTGTGTATTTTTATACATTTATGTTTACACATAATGATTTCCATTACACGAGAGTAGATGTTAAAACTTCATGCTGATTTGTACTCGGCTTTCGCCAAGATAAGCACCAACTAAGACGTAGCTTTACAGTAACCTATGCTTCTCCATCCATTTACGCTTCTTTCCATCTGGTGACGTGAATCTCCTTCTGTCTGTTGTTAATAGCTGCAGTGTATTTGCGCATCAGCACCCACAACGGCTGCAACCACAGTGCGGTCCCCCCATAACAACCCTCTGGATTGAGCGGAGTAGGGAACATCTCTAGGGTCTTCAAGTGGGCACCTTCCGTCCTCAGTGTTTCGTCGACTAGCCCACAACACCTCAAGAGGGCTCGACACTGGCTCTGGCTTCCCAGAGTCACCCCCCTCCGTCCCCCACTCAACTCAGCCCAGCTTACTGACCTCTACTTCCCTCTTGCTGCTGAGACCTAACCACAATCTCACAATCTCTCCGCAACCCAACCATACGCGCCAACCCGTTTGACTAAGGCTGTCGAGCCCCACTGGTGCGTTAATATGCAGTTTCAGTGGCAACGGTTCCGTATGGCATACCACCTACCGCAAAACACAATATCTGCCCAACCACCCGTCATTCACGCAATATACACAGGAACGTAATGACTGTAAATACTATAAAACCTATACAAATAAACCAACAGACTCTTCAAGTTTCAAGAATTATACGAAACCGTAGCATGGCGGCCTGTACACAGCCAGCTAGAATCTTTCCGTCTCAACCACAGCCAGTTGCTGCTCCTTTCTGCTGCTTCAGATAAGTTCTTTACTGTGCGACGCAACTCTTGGCCACTGAATCCGACGTCTCTGAGGAACCGGGTTTTAGAGTGTGCCACAAAACCTCGACAACCCACTTCCACTGGATAAACCTGGACTCTCCATCCTCGCTGTTCTGCTTCAGTGGCCAGATGAGCATACCGCAGTTTCTTCCTCTCGTATGCCTCATCTACCGCATCCTCCAATGGCACTGTTAACTCTATCAGTTGAACAATGCGTGCGGATCCAGACCACAAAACAATATCTGGTCGTAGGTTAGTGGTGGCAATCTCAGGTGGAAAAATGAGCCGTTGATCAAGATCAGCCAGCATCTTCCAGTCCCTAGCAGCTTCCAGTTGTCCTGGGCGAGAATTGGTGTTAGCACCTTTTCTTGGTGGTTGCACGCCTGGCCGGAGGACTATTGTCTTCTGCGTGTAATGTTTTGCTTGAACAGGCGGCAACTTATTGGTCATACTACGCTTGCCTTCCAATGCTAAAGCCAAACATCGCAATACTTGGTCATGGCGGTGATGGGCGAACATCATATGTTGACCTGATAAGGAAACTGATCCTACTCTCTTCCATTGACCAAAGGTCTTGCCAGCCCATTTTGCGTTGTTCCACACTCTCCCATCTCATCCACTCTCCCTGCTTGGCCTGGGAAATGGCCTTTATACATCTCATCCTCTCCTCCTGCTTTCGCACCTCGTTGACTACCAGCTTCCTCTTTTGAGCTGGGCCTGCCTTGTGCCATTTAGGAGGAGCTAAACTGAGCCCAAAACCCCCTCTTCCATGCTGTACCTGTCCCACGATATCCCCAATTTGAAGGTCAGCCTTTGCCTCTACTACAGATTTCTTTGCTGACCACTTTCTACCAGTTTTTACCTCAGGTGCTGCCTCCCTTACACATTTGTCGCGTGACTCTGCTAAAGTCATTTCCAGTCTGACCTTGGCACACTTAAACTCCTAGGTTAAGGCAGAGACTGGCAGCTGCAATACTCCTTTACTATAAAGTCCCACTCTGCTGAGGCAGCGTGGAACTCCCAACCATTTCCTGATGTATGAACTTATTAACGCTTCCAGCTTATCCACTGTTGTCAAAGAAACCTCGTACACAGTCAGTGGCCGCAGCAACCTTGGGAGTAGACCAAACTGAAAGCACCAGAGTTTTAGTTTGCCTGGTAGAGCACAGATGTTTATGCTCTTCAACTCTTCCACTACTTGTCGTCTAACTTCTCCCACTTGAACTGTGTCCTTTAGATCCCCATCGTACCATCTCCCAAGACTCTTCACTGGCTTCTCAGAAACTGTTGGTATTGCCTCACCATTAATGAAGAATGTTTTATCTACTACCTCGCCTTTAATTATTGAGATGCTCTTGATTTAGAGGGCTTAAATTGCATTCGTGCCCATTCAATATTATCTGTTAACTTCCCCAATAACCGATTAGTGCAGGCTACCGTTGTAGTCATGGTTGTCATGTCATCCATGTATGCTCTGATTGGTGGTAGTCGCATCCCAGAAGCCAAGCGCTCTCCTCCTAATACTCATTTTGATGCCCTAATGATTACTTCCATTGCCATGGTAAAAGCCAGTGGAGAAATGGTGCATCCTGCCATTATTCCAACCTCTAAGCATTGCCATGTAGTGCTGAATTCTGGAGTTGAGAAACTAAATTGCAAATCTCCAAAATAGGCTTTCACTAAATTTTTTATCGACATCGGTACCCTGAAAAAATCAAATGATGCCCAAAGAAGCTCATGTGCCACTGAACCATATGCATTAGCCAAATCCAGGAATGTCACGTGGAGCTCCTTCCTCTCCTTTTTAGCTGACTGAATTCGTTGCCAGATAACACTGATGTGTTCTAAGCATCCTGAGAATCCTGGAATGCCCGGTTTTTGAACTGAAGTGTCAATGAAGCCATTCTTTACTCGGTAGGTTGACAATCTCTGAGCAATAATGCTGAAGAAAATCTTGCCTTCGACGTTTAATAGTGAAATAGGGCGAAACTGACTGATGCTTGTAGCATCTTTTTCTTTGGGTATAAAGATTCCCCTGCTTGGCGCCTTGCTCTAGGTACAACCTGTTTTTCCCATGCCACTTTTATCAATTTCCACAGAATTCGTAGAACTCCTGACGCACTCTTGTACGGAACTCAATTAGGCCCTGGAGATGATGAAGCCCTTGCCTTTCTCACAACCTGCTCTACCTCTTTCCACTTAGGTGCACAGACCTCCATTTGGTATTCTGGTGGATTGACAGGTGGGATATCTGACGGATTTGACATAGGCTCATGCTTTTTTGCATCTGTATGGGTTTCTTCCAAATATCTCTCTAGCTCAACCCTAGATGCTTTTAAAGTGCCATTCTTCTCACTGGTGAATAACTTCTTTACGAATTTGAATGGATCTTTATAGAAATTAGTCCTCGCACGCTCCTTCTTTTTGTAGCGTTTCCGTAGGCGCTCAGCTCTGCGTTACGTTGCAAGCTCATCTTTTATGGCACTTTGTAAGAGATTGAGTCCCTCCTTCTGACTTTGTTCCGCTCTTTTCCATTGCTTCCTCAGCTGTCTCCTTTCTCTAACTAACCCTTCAATTTTCTGCTGCCGTCTAGACATTCCAGGAGTAGTTTGTACTTTTTCCTTCCTTTTTTCCACACTAAACCTCTCACTTCCATATGCGTAAATGATGTCCCCAAATTTATCCAGCTTCTTTTCAACTGTACCAGTTAATCTTTCCAATGCAAAGCATAGATCTGTGTTTACCGTGTCCCATGCATAAAAAATATTGTGAGTACAGTTTATAAACTGAAGAGACGGATTGCACAACCGTCGCCACGGATTTTTTTTTTTTTTTTTCCCAGAGATGGAGGGTTTTTTCCCTCCATAATACGGGGTTGAAATATATATTATTTACCATATTCATATTCATCATTTTATATTGTCCATTTATGCTACATAATAAAAAGAATACACTAGCCTACAAAATCGCATCAAGGTAAGCTTTAAACTGTTCAAGTATTGGGTGTTAACTTACGATTACCGGCTTATTCTGGCAATTCAGGAAGCAGCTTCTGAATTGGGACGCAGCAAACCAGCTCTGGCCATGATCTGGCTATTAAAGCCAAAAATACCTGACTGACACATCCTCACCATGTCCTCCAGTAAAATATAAAACAAAAAAATGACAATAGCCAATTCTGGATCCATAGCTGTTTATTCAATTATAACAAATGAATGATCAGGATGGCAGCTGTACTCTCGCACCATTGCTAGGCGCCAGGAGCGGTAATCGGGGACACCTGGATGCGCAATTAGGAAATCCTACGAAGGCTACATGGTGCGTCCTTCGAAGGACGAATAGGCTGCATCCTTCAAAGTCCGCGGCCTTCGGAGGATGCAGCCTTCATATTGGGACACAGCTACAGTGTTCTGTTGTGACTCGCGCACAGTCTTCACACGGACGCACGCTTCAATCCGTTGTGGAGACTCTCTATTCGTTCCGGTGAAATCACAAAACATAATGCAGAAAAAAACGAGACCCTGCTTGATATACAACCACTAATGTTCTGCCACTGAACCATTAAACTACATGTGGACATTAGTCGGATCTATGTATTTATTCATTTTCAGAACATTTCAGTTCATTGAAAGGAGGGTTTCATTTGTCTGTCCAAAATAATAATTTGTCCACTGCATACATCACAGGCAAGTTAAGAAACAATTGCATTGTTTGCTTTGTTAATTCATTATTTTATTGCATTAACAGTTAATCTGACCGAATTCCAACTAAATAAATAAATAAATAAGTGGGACCGTCCTTTCAACTTTCAATTAAATGAAATGTTCTCATTAATTTATAATTTATTCATTGATTATATTGTTTAATTTATGAATTGATGTCTTCAGTTTTCTGTACTCGTGACTTTGAAACACCTTACATGGTTAAATAATTGGCAAAAATTCTAAATGTATTGGCTGTGTGTGTGTAAAAAGTGTGTGTAACACTGAATAAATGCTGATTAATAAATGCAAATGCAGTGCGTTCTTGGCCATAAAAACAATACAATTTACTTTAACCATTTGAATTTAGAGGGTTTATTTGTTTTGCAACATAGAATAAAAATTAAAAAAAAAAGAATAAAAGCCCAAATTCAATATGTTCAATTCAGTCAGTCTCTTCTGAGAATTTGGGTGAATGAGTTTCAATGGACGGACAGACATCTCTCAGATTTCGTTTAAAATATCTTTATTTGTGTCCCGAAGATGATTGAAATTCTTACAGGTTTGGAACGACATGAGGGTGAGTAAATTATAACGTTTATTTTTTTCTCTACATTTTTGGGTGAACTACACCTTTAATTATGCGTGCTCGAGCGCTAGCAGAGCAGCAGCTATGACGTCACAGGCAGAGCGAGTTCCATGTGACGTCACAGACCGAGTTCAACAGCCGTTATCAGACTCAAGATTCACTAACGGACAAAGTGTTACAAACGCAGTTCACCGCTTTAAACAACAGGCACACAGTGTCTACACCGCTCGTTGAGATTCAGAATCTGACAGAATACGGTGTCATTCAATATATATTATTCAATATAAATTGAGATACTTTGACGGAATCTTCAGATCATAACAGTAGTTCAGTCACTAACGGACGAAGTTTGCAAACGCAGTTCACCGCTATAAACAACAGGCAGAGACAGTGTCAATCCGACATCATGTTGTCCGCAAACTTCCCACTGTATCTGGAGAGCTTGTTCGAGGTGTTAGATGGGATACAGCTGAACACAACTGAGGCTTGCGTGGACCACACAACAAGTACTGAGTTATACACATCAGAACTGACACACACATAGACATAAATGGCAGCCACCCGTCCCGGTTTTTCCGGGATTGTCCATCTTTTTAACAACCTGTCCCGGGAAATTTATACACTCTCCCGGGACACTGAATGTCCCGGTTTTCAAAAGGCTAACTTTATGATTCCTGAAGTGTGTGATATTCTTCATACTCTGTGTGTTGGTCAGTTCACAGCAGTGACAGAAATAAATTTTTCCCAATACGTTTCAATTGATTTTTTACATTTTATGGGCAGTTTTACCTTTTATAAATTTATTTTAAACCTAATTTTAAGCATGCACCAACTTTTGTATGAATTCCATACATTTAATCAAATTAAATTATAATAATAAGACACAAAAGGGCTTCTACCAATAAAATTGTATCAACAAAATCTTTGCAATGGAGAGGAAACACAGAATCTGCATCTGAAGTGGCATTTAAATGCATTTACACAAACTGTTTAATGACAAATGGAGAACCTACAGTTATGCTTAAATAATGTTTTGATGTTTTAAACATAAAACGTTGAATATTGATATTTTAAATTATTTAAAACATGAAAAGGTACTTTAAATGTAAGATTAAAACCGCCAGTATGAGGCAGCAAGTCACTGTTAATGAGTGAGTCATTGAGATTTAAACTGATTCTTCAAAAAGCTGATTCATTCAGAGAGGAAACGCCTCGCTGTGTTTCTCAGAGACGCTAATACAGTGCTGTGGCTTCGGTTTCAACTGCTTTAGTTGGCGAAATAGAGCTAAAACAGGCAATATGGTGTCTTAAATGTACTTCACTTAATATTAACTTCTTGTTTATTAAACTTGTATAAAATCAAAATCACATTTTGTTATCATGCTAATATCCGGGGAAAACTGCACTCTTTGTGTGATATTATATTAGATGAACTAGCCTATATTAAATGATATAAACCGACTAAGTCACACAATACACGACTACATCACGTAGTGTACACTCTATGGGTGTGTGAGGGATATACTTTGGTATTAAACAAGCTGGGTACATTTTTTGCTCAGAAACTGCCGGCAGGACTTACAGAAAACCGCATCACTGGATGCACTGTATCCCAACATGCCGAATCTCTCATACCAGCGATATTAACGACATAACGATACAACAATATTACTGTGAATGGAAATCGTTGCACATTATATGACCTTGAAAGGTTTAACAAAAAAAGAAATACTAGTCTCATGCATTCTTCATTTCAGGACAAAGCGATGGAGAAAGTATTGGTTTGAGTCTGGAACAAACAAAGGGATATAACTCTAATATAATGAGCTCAACGTGATCATATTCTCTGGTTATTTCTCCTGTGTTTTCAGGCTCTTCTCGGATCATCCCTCTGGTTCTGGTTTCTCTGGGTCTGATCTCCACTGGATTCTTATTACGGTTTCTCTGGAAGGTGCTTCAATCTCAAGGTAAAACTCCTTAAATACTTAACATGGAGAAGCTGTCCATTTATACCGAGTTTAAAACCGATAGTTCCCTTTCGAGGGAACTCTACACTGCGTCGAGAATCGACACATTGGGGACGCTCCCTAAGCGTGCGCCTCTGAAGTATGAATGAAACTAATCCAATCCTGATTGGTGTTGCGTCGTGACGTAACATGTGACGGCATACCTAGAAGTATAAAAGTGACGCTGTCACAACACACACTAAGTTGAAAAACTGTCTGTCTTATTTGGTGTTGTTTGTCCTTATATCTTTATTATGGCCAGCAAACAATTCAAAAAATGTGTGCATCCTTGCCCTCGTTATATTACGGGTGGGGACACACGTTCTTTATGTGTGAATTGTTTGGGAGCGCAGCATGCACGGGCAGCTCTCGAGGGAGCTGCTTGTGTTGATTGTGAAGCACTTCCCATTAGAGTGCTGCGCTCCCGGCTGGCGTGCTTTGATGAGCTCGGTCAGGCTCGCGTTCCCCGCGGTTCTGGTCCCGCGTCTGTTGAGGCAGCGCGGCGATTGAGATCGTGGGGCTCGCAGCGGGATCTTTTAGATGAGAATGAGGCTGCTGAGGCACCTTTTCATTCTTCATCTGAAGATCCCGTAGCCCCTGAGAGTGGTCCAGGAGCCCGCATCGCGGCTTCTCCTGCCCACGATCAGGTCCCAATGCTTGAGCTCTCTGCTTCTGAGGAAGTGGATTTGCTCAGCATTTATGCGAATGACCGTGATCTTGGCGCGCCAGTTCACGGCCAAGGTTTTGAGGAGCTGATAGAGGTTGTGACTCGTGCGGTGGCCAGACTTAACATTAGCTGGCCACATGATGAGCAGGGAAAGCAAGCAGAAAGTATGCTTGATGAGCGTTTCCTGCAGCACAGAGCACAACCTCAGTGCCGGGGTTTGCCGTTTTTCCCCGATCTCCACTGTGAGATCTCGAGATCGTGGGATAAACCGCACTCGTCTCGTGTCTCCAGTCCCAGTGTTTACAGCAATGTTGTGGGGGCACGGGACAAGGGTTATGGGAAGATGCCTAAGGTAGAAAAGGCTTTAGCAGGTTATCTTTCCCCTGAATCGGCATCTTCCC
Organism: Meda fulgida; assembly: GCA_030578275.1. Lineage (NCBI taxonomy): Eukaryota > Metazoa > Chordata > Actinopteri > Cypriniformes > Leuciscidae > Meda > Meda fulgida. The sequence goes on along the minus strand of JAROOJ010000064.1, from coordinate 595,418 downwards.
TGGAAACCCCGGCGCTGCCTAGTAAGCCCTGCAGAGATACATCTGCTTTAATAGGCAGGGCTTACATGGCGGCAGGTCGGGCTGGTTCATGTCTGCACTCTATGGCTATCTTGCAGGCATACCAGGCCGACCTCCTGAAAGATTTGGATGAGGGGGAGGGGCCAACTCCTGAAGATATTGTAGAGTTAAGGAAAGCCACAGATTTGTCTCTCCGGGCCACAAAAGAGATGGCCCATGCCATTGGCCGCTCTATGGCAGCTATGGTAGCTACGGAGAGACATCTGTGGCTGAACCTATCTGGAATCAAAGATGAAGATAGATCTTTTCTGCTGGATGCGCCGCTCTCGCCTTCTGGCCTGTTTAGTGACGCCGTTACATCGGTCGTCGACAGGTTTCAGGAGGCGAAGAAGCAATCTGTGGTGTTCCAGCAGTACCTCCCCCGTAAGGCGAAATCCAAATCGAGTAGGGTGGGGCCGAGTGATCAGCCCCAGCCATCAGCCAGCTCCTCACACCGAGGTGAGCAGAGAGAGAGCGTTTCCTCTAGAGCTCCTCCTCCTGGAGTTTGGCAACAGAGGAAGCGCTCTCAGAAATCGAAGTTCTCCAGCCAGAGAGGCGACCTGAGGGAAGTCTTTCAGGCTAGGAGGGTTTCGGGAAGAGGTCCTGACCGAAGTGGTAGGACCTCTGAGGGCTGTCCCCTCCACTGCAGGGCAACCGAGGTTGGTCTCGCAGCGGAGCCCTCTAGGAAACGATGTAGATTGCCCGCCGTCAACGACGCTTCGGGCCGCATCTCTTTCCAGCGAAAATATTCTAATAAAGAAAAAGCATCAGTTATGGTCACAAGAACCGTATCGACTACAGCCTGCCGGTATTCCGCTTCAGGGAGTTGAGAAAGATGCTCGAAAAACACCAGAGGCCAGTCTCGAGAGGCTGGTACCCCTAGTAGATTTTGTAGAGGCATGGTATCATCTTCCCAACATATCTGCGTGGGTCCTGCATATAATAGAACTGCTGTTTGCGCACCGCCCCCCAGGTTTTAAATTGGGGTGGTGTAAACTACAGTGGTTCCAGAGCAGGCTCAGGTGATGGAACAAGAAGTACAGACTCTGCTACTAAAGGAAGCCATGGAACGTGTTCATCCTTTAGACAGGGGGTCCGGGTTTTACAGCCGGTACTTTATAGTTCCAAAGAAGGATGGGGGGTTAAGGCCAATTATAGATCTCAGGGTTTTGACCCGATCTCTAAGGAGGTTCAGGTTCAAAATGTTAACCATTCCTGCAATCGTGAGTCAGATCAGATCCGAGGACTGGTTTGTCACGATAGATCTAAAGCACGCCTATTTTCTCATCTCCATCCTTCCATGTCACAGGAGATACCTGAGGTTTGCTTTCGGGGACGAAGCTTACCAGTATCGGGTTCTTCCGTTCGGCCTAGCACTCTCTCCCCGCACATTCACCAAATGTATGGATGTAGCTCTTGCTCCACTGAGACTTCAAGGCATTCGTATATTGAATTATCTCGACGACTGGCTCATTCTGATCCAGTCTCGAGAACTGGCAGTTCGGCATCGAGATGTCGTCCTTGGCCACATTCAGAAATTGGGGTTGAGACTCAAGAGTGTGCTAGAACCATCTCAGTGCACGATATTTTTTGGAATCGTGTGGAGCTCGATTACGATGCAGGCACGAATGTCTCCCGCACGTGTCGAGTCAATTCTGGCGATGGTATCTGGGTTAAGGCTGGGCCAGGCCATCACTGTATAGCAATTTCAAAGAATGCTGGGCCTCATGGCAGCGGCATCCAACATCATTCCTTTGGGCCTTCTGCACATGAGGCCTCTTCAGTGGTGGTTAAAAACCAAGGGGTTTTCTCCCAAGGGGAATCCGTTTCGTATAATCAGAGTAACGCACAGATGCCTTCGTTCTCTGCAAATATGGAGGAAACCTTGGTTCCTATCCCAAGGGCCAGTGTTGGGAGTGTCATGTCGCCGGAAATCCATTTCGACAGACGCCTCCCTCACTGGCTGGGGCGCGGTCATGGACGGCCGCTTTGCCAGGGGTCTGTGGCAGGACCATCATCATTCTTGGCATATAAACTGCCTAGAGATGATGGCTGTGTTCAGGGCTTTGAGGAGCTTCCTCCCAGACATCAAAGGTTACCATGTCTTAGTACGATCAGACAATACGTCGGTGGTAGCCTATCTGAACCGACAAGGGGGACTCAGATCGCGCCCTCTGTGCAGACCGGCGCATCAGATTATTCTTTGGTCCCAGGGGAAAATACTGTCTATCAAGGCAATGTATATTCCGGGGGCTCAGAATCAGGGAGCAGACATCCTGTCGAGGCAGGGGCTGAGGCCCGGGGAATGGAGACTTCATCCAGATGTGGTGAAGTTGATATGGGAGAGGTTTGGACCAATGGAACTGGATCTGTTTGCGTCTCGAGAGACGTCCCACTGTCCACTCTGGTTCTCCCTCTCACTTCCAGCCCCACTGGGGTTGGATGCCATGGTACAGGCCTGGCCGAGGCTTCGCCTGTACGCTTTTCCCCCGATCGCTCTGCTCCCGGGAGTCCTGGAGAGGGTCCGTCAGGAGGGCATCAGTCTTCTTCTGGTTGCCCCAATGTGGCCGACCCGAGTGTGGTTTTCAAACATAATATCACTCCTGATAGCTCCGCCATGGCAGATTCCTCTGAGGAGGGATCTGTTGTCTCAGGCGGAGGGCACAATATTCGACCCTCAGCCAGAGCTGTGGAAATTGTGGGTCTGGCCCCTGAGGGGGTTCAGTACCTAAATGCTGGTCTATCAGCTGGAGTGGTTGAAACCATACTTAGCTCCAGAGCTCCATCTACTAGGAGATTATATGGCCTCAAGTGGAATGTTTTTGTCACTTGGTGTGGAGAACATGAGTTAGATCCAGTAAACTGCCCGGTGGCTTCAGTTCTGGAATTTCTTCAAGATCGTTTCTCTGCGGGTCTCTCCCCTTCCACGCTTAAGGTGTACGTGGCAGCCATTGCGGCTTTCCACGCTCCATTAGGTGATGGGCCTCTGGGGAGGCACCAGTTGGTCATTCGGTTTCTCCCCGGTACTTGGAGGATGAGGCCGACAACCAGGTCTAGGGTTCCTGCCTGGGACCTGGCTATAGTTCTGGAAGGGTTATCCCTGGCCCCTTTCGAACCTCTAGAGTCGGCTTCGCCTAAGGATTTAATGCAGAAAATGCTTTTTCTCTTGGCCATTACCTCACTTAAGAGGGTGGGAGATCTCCAAGCCCTGGCAGTGACACCAGCTTGCTTGGAGTTTGCCCCTGGCAGAGTAAAGGCCTTTTTGCACCCGAGTCCGGGCTACGTGCCTAAGGTTCCTTCGAACACGGCTCGGTTTACAGTCCTTCAGGCATTCCATCCTCCACCTCATGTGTCGGCAGAAGAAGAGAAGCTTAATTTGCTCTGCCCCGTCAGAGCTTTAAGCGTGTACCTTGAGAGGTCCTCTTCTTGGAGAAGGTCGGACCAGTTATTAGTATGTTTTGGGTCACCTAAGAAAGGGCTCCCGGCATCCAAGCAAACTATTAGTAATTGGATAGTTCAGGCTATTACTCAGGCTTACAAGGTGCGCGGTTTGCCTTCACCTTTAGCCGTAAGGGCTCATTCAACTAGAAGCATGGCTTCTTCTAGGGCCCTTCTTTCGGGAGTACCTCTACAGGAGATCTGTGAGGCAGCCGGTTGGGCTTCTCTGCATACTTTTATCAGGTTCTACAGTCTCCACCTTCCTAGTACGCCTGGCGCACACGTGCTCGGTCCTTGCTGAGTGCCTAGACAGTTTCACTCGGGGACAGGCCTATTCGGTGCGTGGCCTAGTGGGCACTCGTTCCCCAAAGTGTCGAATTCTCGACGCAGTGTCTCGTTCCCTTCTCAGGGAACAAGGGTTATAGTCATAACCCGAGACGATTTCTTTGACCTGTTTCCCACTTTCTGGCACCACCTATAGGCTGCAATGAGATATGAGCAAAATAGATACTTGATGTGTATTTATTTATGCATTTATTTATTATATCGGTAGCTTTGACGTTCCATAGTGGAAAACGTGTTGATTTAATTGAAGAATGTCGTTTTACATGCTGTTATATACGGTTCAAAAAGGACAAACTAGTTGTACATTCAGTCCTATTCAAACGCAACTGATGCGCACACGCAAGACTATATCGTTATTTAAATGGTTAGCATAAATGTACAAAGTGAAACTTAGAAACCGGTTTGATTTTGTAGTGGCAAACATTTTTAAATCACTGAATAAGAGACAGACATGTGCCAATTGTCTTTAGAGATTATTTATTCCCTTGCAAGGAAAGGTCAGCGGCGATCATACAGTCACACAGAGAAGGAGGGCATCCATTCTTCTTTATAGTTGACTCTCTCTATGCCATCATGAACAACATGTCCCATAACTAACACATTGTTGATCTACTACCCTTGAGTAAAGGCCCTTTCTCTCAGTCATACATCAGTCACACATTTCTTATTGTCCAGTCACGATTTCTAACATTCTATGAATATAAGAAAAAGCAAACGTATAGAACATATTACATTTCTTCCACATTTTTTTACACTTATACTTTATACCCATTTTATACTTATAAAATAGTATTACTGACATTATAACAAAATAAATGAGTATGAGAACATGTAAAAACTAAATTAAACATCAATCTCTTAAATATTTTCTAATTTCATGAACATTTTTATTAAACATGGACCTTTTATGTTCATGAAATGTCATTATCTGTTGGAACCGGAGTTGGGCAATAATGCGTACAGAGCCAGAGAATAAACGCTGCATGGAGACAGAACAGGTTTAGTTTAGTTTAATTACGGTTATAGCTTATTGTAACCTAGCCCACTTAAAGAGCTCACAGGTAAATCATGTATTGATGTATGAAATGAACCAGCAGTCAGGATTTTGATAAATGCTTTTACACAGCAGTTTTAACAAAGCCTCGTCCATATGGGCACATAAAAGAAACCTAATAATCAAAAAGAACAAAATAACTCAACCCAGGCATTACACTGAGGTACAATTGGAGTGAAGAAATGAATAATACTCCAAACAAACTATTAATTCTCCACAGCATTCACCTAGGGCTGGCTGATATGCCAAAAAAAATGATCACGATCATTTTTTTTATATCAGTCGATATCGATTATCACGATAAATGTCAAATCTTTATTTATTTCAAGTTTAAAGGCAGATTTTTGCTCCTAAGTGAAAGTTGTAGAAACCAGAGCATTAATTGTGGTTTTAAACTACTCTTTATTGTCAGAACATGTCATGACAAACACTTGCCAAACAGGTGAACATTTCATAAATCTGAGGTAGAACAGCCAAACATTTGTCATTTTTCCTTAAAATAAATATCTGAATAGAAAAATATATTTCTTAGTTTCTGCATGTGCTGATGGGGGATATTTTTTCAAGTCTTGAAACAGGTTTGTGTTGCCTGACTTTGATGGCATGTATCTTCAGCACAGTTTGCAGTGCAGGCTGCAATATTAATATTACATGTTTTGTCTCAAAACGCATATTTGACAGTGAGTTGACAGTAAATCTGCATCCTAACTCAAGCTAATACTACTGTTTAATTTATGATCATTAAAAAAAACAGTAACATCTGTTAAAAAAAATGTTACAACCACATTTTTGTTTGGTAAAATGTAATATTCTGACTGTTTGAGTTTTATTGAAATTAACCATTGGTCCTCCAGTATCATGCATGTAGATCATGATAATCACAGATAAAACCAGGCATAGCCTATAGCACCTCACTAGCATGGCAAAATGTAACTTTATGGTTTCTATGGTATTTATGAAAAACAGTAGCCTAAATACATTATTAAATACTGTAATTATATTCCATTAGTCATTTAATACATTGTCTACATTCATAATATAATACTGTAATTATATTCCATTAGTCATTTAATACATTGTCTACATTCATAATATAATACAATTAAATATGTATATCCACATTTCATGGTGCAGTTGATATTACTAGGCTAACGTTACAGTAAATCCATGGTAAATGGATTCGGTATCAATTCAGATTCTGACTGTATCGTTGCGCGCAGTGTTTCTCCTGTTTGTCAGCGCTGTTTCATCTGCCTTTAATGTCTCACTGATTTAAACCAGTTGTTGTGTGTTCTTTAGTGTTCTTCGCTGAATTCAAGCGCTTCTCACTGGATCTTGTGACCGAGGCCGATCAGAGTAACGCGTCTGCTCTAGTGAGCTCGCGCTGCGCTGGCGTTTAGACTTTGAGCCGCGCGGATAAATGGTCTGTGTGGCGCGCGGTTCAAATGAGTTTCTTTCCACTTTTGCCGCGTGCAAGTCAATGCATAGACTTCCATTGCTCAATTTGCACACTGAACGTGGGTTGGAGCTCTTAATTTTGAACTTTCAAAGACAAGTGCTCTAGATTAATGAATTTATCTCTAAAGTGTACAAAATTGTCTTAAGGGGGGCATGGTACCCCAGAGGTACCACGGTCCACCAATGCAAATACTGTGGAGAAGAAAATATATGATAGTAGGGATGCACCGATATGAACATTTTGGCCGATACCGATAACCGATAATTCTTTACATTTGAAAGCTGATAACCGATATATTGGCCGATGTTTATATACTTTGGTAGCCTGTATTAAGAAACAAAAGGCTCACCATTAAAAGCCTTGTCTCAAACACTTTTAACATAAATCAAACATATACAATACAGTATAGCCTAGTTTGAACCAGTGTAAGATTCCTTAACTTTTAAAATTAATTTTACACTCCTATGAGCAACTTTCTTTATAAAAAAATGGTAACACTTTATAATAAGGTTTAATTATTGTTAGCATTAGTTAGCATGAACCAAGACATTTTTAAGAAAGTTGTATCTGGTAACATTAGTCAATGCACTGTGAACTAACATGAACACACATTTTATTAACTACTATAACAAAGGCTATTGCTCTCTGTTAGTTAATGCATTAACAAATGAGACCTTATTGTAAAGTGTTATCAAAAAATCTATTGCCTAACAAAAAATAAAATACCTAAATAATGCAAACAAGTCATTGGATAACATTGGGCTGCATATAAAGAAACAAAATGGATCAATAAAATGGAATCGCCTCCGCACGGACAATAAGGAAATTATTTTTATCAAACCATAACGTTGATGATAATAATACGAGAATAAAATAATGGTAGTTATTAATTATAACAAAAAAATTTAACATTTTTAATATTACAGTGATAGTAAACATCTTTAATAGCTTAGTTACTGTTTCAAATGACATTGCTGTGTGAGCTGCGCGCGCTGAAGCTGAAGAGAACGAACGTTAAACCGAATCGCTTTGCTAGAAGGTTAATCAACTCGACGGTTGCTGAAGAATGCAAACCCAAAGAATTTACAAATTTATTACAACAGTGAATACAATTATAATTATATGACAGTCCCAATCATAGCTTTTAATGTTTTGGATTGTTGTTTAATCTGCGCGCGCTGAAGCTGAAGAGAACGAGCACCGGGAAACTGAAGAACTTTTCTAGCAGGGTGTTTAAATCCACGAAATGCATCATATGTGAGATTAATCAGATATTTATTTTACATCAACTTTATATTACGACTTATCTGCACAAAATGACGAACTTGTGCTGGTAATAGAATGTGTAGGCTAATCCCTGTTCTGGACGCGCTATTCCCATAACAACACGCTGAAACAGCAACTAAACCCAGAGAATTCACAACGTTTTATTACAAAAGTGTTCTCATTATAATGGCGTATATGACAGTCCCAATTATAGCTATAAATGTGCATTGCTGTTTGAGCTGCGCGCACGCTGAATGAAGCGCTACTGCATCGTTCATCAACTCAACCAAACGCATCCTATATTAGATTAATCAGATTATATACACAAAATAAACATATTACAACTTACAATGGCACAGAATGCTGCGAATGCTCAAGAGAACTTGACTGTGCTTGTCATGAAGGCTTAACTCCATAGATGCGCTCTTTCCGCCACAACACGCTCTTTAACGCGCTGAAACACTGGCGAACAAGAATTCACAACATTCTTTTGCAGGGGTGTTTTTATTATAATGTTATGAAGCCTATATGACAGATTTGTGCTGCACATGTTGCACTGAACTGTATCTTCCTTTTCGAAGGGAATTCAATCATTCAGAACCATCATGGCGAACAGCGCGCATCTCTCAACTGAAGTAAATAATCTATTATCTATCGGCTTTGATATATCGGCCCAATTTTCTTATCGGATCGATAACGATAACATCAAAAAAGACCATTTATTGGCCGATATCGATATGTGGTCGATATATCGTGCATCCCTATATGATAGCCTTCCAGAATAAAAAATTGAACTGTCTTACTATTAAAATACCATCAGTAAATGAACGCCGTTTTACCACCTCCGCCTTCTTTCGAGCCAGGAAAAAACCCTGCATGGCCTAATTGTCATTTGAAAGTGAACTACTCCTTTAAGGGCTTTTATTAGGAGAACATTATTTAAGACGTTTCAAGATGAGGACTCGCCGGGACCACCTGTCATCATAACATCGTAATATACATCATATACATAATTCACCTGTTGTATTGCTAAAAGTACCCAATTTTTCATATCAACATAAAAATAGTTTTGACTGCAAATGTCACGTCCATAATGCTTTGGGCTCAGTTTAGCTCCTCCTAAATGGCACAAGGCAGGCCCAGCTCAAAGGAGGAAGCTCGTGGTCAACGAGGTGCGAAAGCAGGAGGAGAGGATGAGGTGTATAAAGGCCATTTCCCAGGCCAAGCAGGGAGAGTGGATGAGATGGGAGAGTGTGGAACAACGCAAAATGGGTTGTTCCTAAACCTCTGGGTAGGAGAGTATGCTTCTTGTCCTTTGTGTTCATCACCTGCCACATTAAGGCACATTTTGACAGGATGTAAGGTGGCTCTTAGCCAAGGTCGGTTTACTTGGCGTCATGACCAAGTACTGCGATGTTTGGTTTTAGCATTGGAAGGCAAGCGTAGTATGACCAATAAGTTGCCGCCTGTTCTAGCAAAACATTACACGCAGAAGACAATATTCCTCCGCCCAGGCGAACAACCACCAAGAAAAGGTGCTAACACCAATTCTCGCCCAGGACAACTGGAAGCTGCTAGGGACTGGAAGATGCTGGCTGATCTTGATCAACGGCTCATTTTTCCACCTGAGATTGCCACCACTAACCTACGACCAGATATTGTTTTGTGGTCTGGATCCGCACGCATTGTTCAACGGATAGAGTTAACAGTACCATTGGAGGATGTGGTAGATGAGGCATATGAGAGGAAGAAACTGCGGTATGCTCATCTGGCCACTGAAGCAGAACAGCGAGGATGGAGAGTCCAGGTTTATCCAGTGGAAGTGGGTTGTCGAGGTTTTGTGGCACACTCTACAACCCGGTTCCTCAGAGACGTCGGATTCAGTGGCCAAGAGTTGCGTCGCACAGTAAAGAACTTATCTGAAGCAGCAGAAAGGAGCAGCAACTGGCTGTGGTTGAGACGGAAAGATTCTAGCTGGCTGTGTACAGGCCGCCATGCTACGGTTTCGTAGAATTCTTGAAACTTGAAGAGTCTGTTGGTTTATTTGTATAGGTTTTATAGTATTTACAGTCATTACGTTCCTGTGTATATTGCGTGAATGACGGGTGGTTGGGCAGATATTGCGTTTTGCGGTAGGTGGTATGCCATAACGGAACCGTTGCCACTGAAACTGCATATTAACGCACCAGTGGGGCTCGACAGCCTTAGTCAAACGGGTTGGCGCGTATGGTTGGGTTGCGGAGAGATTGTGGTTAGGTCTCAGCAGTAGGAGGGATATAAAGGTCAGTAAGCTGGGCTGAGTGGGGGACGTAGGGGGGTGACTCTGGGACGCCAGAGTCACTGTCGAGCCCTCTTGAGGTGTCGTGGGCTAGTCGACGAAACACTGAGGACGGAAGGTGCCCACTTGAAGACCCTAGAGATGTTCCCTACTTGTCACGGTAAGACACGGAGATGAACCCAAACGCAGACAGTATACAATAAGACACGGTTTAATGACAAAAACAGGAAAACAAAACCCATGAGAGGGCAAAACAGAAGGAACACAGAATACCTGACTGACTAGACTAAACTGGGAAACAAATGAACAAGAAAACAAACAAGACTTCAAGAGATGCTAACAATGACTAGATGTACAGAGGGTACTCACGATCAACGTATAACAATGAACCGACACAAGACAGCAAACACAAGGGGATTAAATAGGGAGGCTAATCAAACATAACAGGTGACACGGGTGAAACACTAATGACAGAATCAGGATAACAAGGGGGCGGGGTAACGAGACAACACAAGCACATGACCAAAACACAAGGCCATGTGCTTGCACACAGAACATGGGTCTGTCATGATCCTGCCAAAATACTAGAACTCACAGACCTGATGGCAGAATCATGACAGTACCCCCTCCTTAAAGAGCGGCTACCAGACGCTCCCCAAGGAGACATTAAACGCGGGACAAGACTGACAGAGACATAGACCAGACCCAACAAAACATGACAAATAATAACAGGGGCATACAAGCGTGAACAATGACCGGGTTAGGGTGAAACATCAGAAAAAATAAACAAGGAAGGGGAGGCGGAGGGACAACAGAGTCTTTGAGCGAGAGTCCAGGGTGGGTGGGCGGGACGGTGATCTTGGAACTACAGGGTGTGGGCTTAGGACGGGGGACCCGAACGGACTTGGGTGGAGTGGTGTGAGTAGACGGAGAAACAGTCCTAGGTTGAACCATGACGGGGGAAACAAACGGGAGTCCGGGGGCAGTAGAGACAGGGACACACGAGGAGACAGTCCGGGGACTTCTGACGGGGAACATGGTTGGTGACGGGACAGGACTGGGTGCCGCGCTCACGGCGACCGGCTCTGGAACAGCGCTTGCCGTAGCGGGCTCTGGAACAGCGCTTGCCGTAGCGGGCTCTGGAACTGCGCTTGCCGTAGCGGGCTCTGGAACTGCGCTTGCCGTAGCGGGCTCTGGAACTGCGCTTGCCGTAGCGGGCTCTGGAACTGCGCTTGCCGTAGCGGGCTCTGGAACGGGCACTGGGTTCAGCTCCGAAACACCGAACACCGGCCTCTCTAAGATCCGAGCCAGACGCTCCAGATAGTCCCAGCTCAGGAAGGCAGACGGGGCGTGAACAGTCTCTAGCTGGACAGACGGGGCGTGAACAGTCTCTAGCTGGACAGACGGGGCGTGAACAGTCTCTAGCTGGACAGACGGAACGTGAACTGGCTCTGGCTGGACAGACGGGGCGTGAACAGTCTCTGGCTGGACAGACGGGGCGTGAACAGTCTCTGGCTGGACAGACGGGGCGTGAACAGTCTCTGGCTGGACAGACGGGGCGTGAACAGTCTCTGGCTGGACTGACGGGGCGTGAACAGTCTCTGGCTGGACAGACGGGGCGTGAACAGTCTCTGGCTGGACAGACGGGGCGTGAACAGTCTCTGGCTGGACAGACGGGGCGTGAACAGTCTCTGGCTGGACAGACGGGGCGTGAACTGGCTCTGGCTGGGCAGACGCAGGTCTCCTCTTCCTCCTCCTGATTCGCGGAGCCGATGATGCCTCGGGAGTCGAACTGGGACGAGTCTGTTCTCCAAGCCTCACGAAGCCTAACCTCAGATCCTCCGGGATCACCGGCAGACAGGCAGGAGGTAACGACACCATGGGACTCTGTGACTCCCGACGAACCAAGCAGTCCACCATGTCCCGGAACGGGCGGTGGGCCAGCCTCTCCCGTTCCGCCAGAGGTGGAGGAACTTTGAGACCCGCGATGAGGTAACGGTTAACCAGGCTCTCCGGTAAAAAATTTCTCTTTGCCTCCACAGCCTGAGCATATCCTCTCAGGGACCTCTCTCCCTGGGGAGGGAAAGGAAGCTTGCCCAACTTGCTGTCGTTGATAGCTGACTGCCACCATAGTTCCTGGTCAGCTGACTGTTGTCTTAGTGGGGATGACATACTGTCCGCTGGGTTCAGAATGGGTCGGTTCATTCTGTCACGGTAAGACACGGAGATGAACCCAAACGCAGACAGTATACAATAAGACACGGTTTAATGACAAAAACAGGAAAACAAAACCCATGAGAGGGCAAAACAGAAGGAACACAGAATACCTGACTGACTAGACTAAACTGGGAAACAAATGAACAAGAAAACAAACAAGACTTCAAGAGATGCTAACAATGACTAGATGTACAGAGGGTACTCACGATCAACGTATAACAATGAACCGACACAAGACAGCAAACACAAGGGGATTAAATAGGGAGACTAATCAAACATAACAGGTGACACGGGTGAAACACTAATGACAGAATCAGGATAACAAGGGGGCGGGGTAACGAGACAACACAAGCACATGACCAAAACACAAGGCCATGTGCTTGCACACAGAACATGGGTCTGTCATGATCCTGCCAAAATACTAGAACTCACAGACCTGATGGCAGAATCATGACACTACTCCGCTCAATCCAGAGGGTTGTCGTGCTGGTCCACTAGGGAGACCACACTGTAGTTGCAGCCGTCGTGTGTGCTGATGCGCCAAGTACACTGCAGTCGTTAACGCCGGACAGAAGGGGAGTCACACCACCATATGGAAAGAAGCGTAAATGGATGGAGAAGCATAGTTTACTGTAAAGCTACGTCTTAGTGTTGCTTATCTTGGCGAAAGCCGAGTACAAATCAGCATGAAGTTTTAACATCTACTCTCGTGTAATGGAAATCTGGATTTGTCCACCAACACAATACTGTATGTTTGACTTTAGTTGGAAGTTTTACATACTAGTCATAGTGTTCACAGCGGCTTCGAGATGTTGCTTGACTCCACCTCTGCTATTGTGCAGGCCTTCAGCATGGAGGATCGAGGAACACAGCAAGCCACTTGCCAGCTTTATTTAAAGGCAAGAAGCTGCAGCAGAAAAGAGAAAAAAGAAAATAAAAAATATACAGACAATAATTTTAATTAGAACAACAGAATTTATGTTTTTGGGTTAACTTACTCATATTGCTCCAACAGTGTCACTTACAAACCTTCTTAAAATAAATTAAACTTAAAGTAAATGTAAATGTTATAAATAAAAAAATAACAGACGCATGGTGATATCTGTGAAAAATATTTTGAGTAAATGGATATGAAGTTATTTAATGAGCTTCCTCAGTTCAGCTGTGTTCCCTTTCTTCAGGAGTGCTGAGCTTGTGGAGCTTCTCTGTTGTAGAGGGTTATGTTGTTGCTGCTGAAATCACAGATCAGAATTTTTCATCAATATTTGTTTACCATTGAGGCTGAGCTAGTTTCATACAATTTTAGTGCTCCATGTACTAAGTGACGTCACCGATTAACAGCAAATATGTTAAAAACATCTCATCTACACATAAGATGTGATTAAAAGTAGGGGTGCGCCGATTCGATTAACCTCCTGAGGTCGGATGACGCGCAGGCTATACACGAAATCCATTTTGCTCTTTATTGTGTACTGTATTTTCTATTGCAGTAAATCAATCCCAACCAATGTTAAAGAAAACAAAAACAAGGCGGCATATGGTTTAAAAGATGGCAAGTAAAATAAAAAGCACATCTGTATGCAATACAGTTTAATTACTGTTCATTATTATCCAGAGCGGCTTACTATAAATAATTTGTGCGACCAAATCATGTTTTGCGCCAGTAACTGAAAAAGTTAGTAGCGCAAGTGCCACCAGTGGAAAAGGTTAGTGTAGTTCCCTGGATTATGTTATGTAATTGCCTTTAAAAGGTGAATTTAATAAGATATGTAAAATCGAAGGAAAAAGTGAAAAAATGCCATTAGACCTCAGAGGGTTAATGTGAGGTACAGATTTAAGTCGTTAAACTCAAGTTCACCGAAGTGCTTCCCTCCGCTGCGGCTGTCAGTCATTCTCCATTCAGCATCAAACAGCGCGTCGCGCTCGGGTACGACAGTCATGAAACTCTCCAAGATGAGTCAATGTTCCTATTATTATACTGTAGATCTGTAGATAAAGGTCTATAAAGACTTTAACTTGCTGGAGTTTCACATGTTACTTTCTCCCGGGTGTCTGTTAGATCACAACACTGGAGTAGAGAGCGATATAATTGTTCTTCACGCGCACATTAACTGAAATTAAAACTGTTTAAAGGCTCAAACTAATGAATGAATAAATAAATAAATGTATATCTTACTTTTGTGCTTTGAACTTTTCAATGCGAAGCGCTGCGCGCCGTGATGTTTCAAACGCATCATTCTTCACACGGGAAGCGCATAAGTGTTTCGTGCCGCTCTGAATTGGAGCCTTTCATATTACAATACTTTTGCGCAATGGCAGTTTATTGATAGCCTTAGTTGTTCATTGTTCAACACTGTGTTGTTGCAGTTCATTTTTACTTGCTCACCCCTTTCCCATCGTTCCCTCTCTCTCTCACATGCACACGCACGCACGCACGCGCACACACACACACACACACACACACACACACACACACACACACACACACACACACATCACTTTTGAAGTAAAATTGAAAATTGAGGAGGCAGTGCATGTAATGCGTCGAGATATTGAATTGAACTGAATGGATGACATGATAATCGTAATCGAACCGAGCAGTGAGACCAGTGTAGGTTCACACCCCTAATACTCTGTGCTGTGTCAGCGAGTTAATAATAATTAACAAACAAATAAGTTATAAGTTCAATAAGGTAATACAAACAAACAAATTTGTACTTATTCCCTATCCCAATGAGAATCGATAAGAGAATCGATAAGGAATCGAATCGTTAAGCAATATCGATAATGGAATCGGAATCGTTCAATTCTTATCAATTCCCATCCCTAGTAGCTTCATATATCTTTCCGTTTTGAATCATTATTTACTATCATTCTCTGTTGTTTATATTGCTAAAATATAACTTACTCAACATCACATATTAACCCGACATCGCTAGCTTCAATCTAAATCGTTACTAGTACAACACGCTAGTAATTCGCTAGCCTGTTGGCATGCCATCCTTGCGCTCTTTATTTGTTTATTTATTTATTTATTTCGCTCATGCCTTTTACAAATCCATCAAAGCTGTGGTAAGTAGAATCAGTCAACAAACACGGTAAGTCATGTCTTCTCCTCTTATTGTCATTTGCACTTCATGTAACATGTATAGTATAGCCTTCTCCGTCTGCATAGGATTTACATGTGATAAATGCAGGGAAATAGTCAGGCTGACGGAGAAGATTTCGGAACTAGAGACACGCATCCAAACTTTAATTGAGGATTGTAAGAGTGCAAGGGCTTTAGATACTGCTTTGGATGTGATTAGCTTAGAGAACACTGTACATTGTTTGGTTCCGGCTGAAGTAGAGCCCATGCAGCAGGGCAATTAGGTGACGGTGAGCCGCTGTATCCGCTGAACCCATCCATGACGCATCCTTCATCAGCCCTGTGAAGGCCTCATCGAGACGACAGCCATCGGCACTGATCCTCAACAATCTCGTCTCCATACCGGTGGGATGACTCCGACTTCCAACCAGATGAACTGCATAATATAATGTTCTGATCCAATCTGACCTCTGACCTGTAATGCTGCCTGGATCATAAACAGACACTGATCACTCGTTGGCCAGAGGAGAACTGGCCCCCCGACTGAGCCTGGGTTCTCCCAAGGTTTTTTTCTCCATCCTGTTACTGATGGAGTTTTGGTTCCTTGTCACTGTCGCCTTGGCTTTTGGCTTGCTTAGTTGGGGGCATTTAATATTCGACAATATTATTGATCCGCCTCACTTAAGGTGGACGATGATGCAGTTTTCTTCTAGAAATAAACTGTGTTATTTTCACGTTATCATTGTGAAGCTGCATTGATACAATCTATATTGTAATTAAAGCTGCAAGCAGCCTTACGGGGCCAAGCCCTTATGGTTGTTTGGATACATGATTTATTAAGTTGGCTTGTAAGTTACTGAACTTACTGAAATACTATTTAAACTACTTCTTTTTCTTCTTAACATAAAATGGCTGACTGACTCCTACTTGAGCTTTAACTCTACATACTCCAAACTCGGCTCAGACACTCAGACTGTTCTGACTCGAGTCGCTATATCTTTTCTAACTAATTTGACTTTCAGATTTCTTAAAAATTAATATTAAAAACCTTAAAATCCCATAGACTTTCATTGTAGAATGTTCAAATTGAGCCAAGGCTACGGTGGCCCAGTAGTACACAAAAACTCAAATCTAAACTCCCTGAAGCCCTAGACTCAATTAAACTACCATTCAATGTACTAATAAACTTATCTATCTTTTCTTTCTTTCTTTCTTTCTAACAAATCTTTCTTTCTAACTAATGTATCTATCTTTCTTTCTTCCAAACTAATCTATCTTTCTTTCTTTCTAACTAATCTTTCTTTCTTACTAACTAATCTTTCTTTCTTTCTAACTAATCTATCTTTCTAACTAATCTTTGTTCTTTCTTTCGAACTAATATTTTTTCTTTCTAACTAATCTTTCTTTCTATTTAACTAATCTTTCTTTCTTTCTAACTAATCTTTCTTTCTAACAAATCTTTTTTCTTTCTAACTAATCTTTCTTTCTTTCTAACTAATCTTTCTTTCTAACTAATCTTTCTTTCTTTCTAACTAAACTTTCTTTCTTTCTAACTACTCTTTCTTTCTAACTTTTCTTTCTTTCTAACTAATCTTTCTTTCTAACTTTTCTTTCTTTCTTTCTAACTAATCTTTCTTTCTTTCAAACTAATCTTTCTTTCTAACAAATCTTTTTTGTTTCTAACTAATCTTTCTTTCTTTCTTTCTTTCTAACTAATCTTTCGTTCTAGCTAATCTTTCTTTCTAATCAAACTTTTTTCTAACTAATCTTTCTTTCTTTCTAACTAATCTGTCTTTCTTTCTAACTAATCTTTCTTTCTTTCTAACTAATCTTTATTTCTTTCTTTTTTCAAACTAATCTTTCTTTCTAACTAATCTTTCTTTCTTTATAACTAAACTTTCTTTCTTTATAACTAATCTTTCTTTCTAACTTTTCTTTCTTTCTGTCTTTCTTTCTTTCTAACTAATCTTTCTTTCTTTCTAACAAATGCTTTTTCTTTCTAACTAATCTTTCTTTCTTTCTAACAATCTTTCTAACAAATATTTTTTCTTTCTAACTAATCTTTCTTTCTTTCTAACTAATCTTTCTTTCTTTCTAACTAATCTTTCTTTCTTTCTAACTAATCTGTCTTTCTAACAAATCTTTTCTTTCTAACTAATCTTTCTTTCTTTCTAGCTAATCTTTCTAACTAATCTATCTTTCTTTCTTTCTGACTAATCTTTCTTTCTTTCTAACCAATCTTTTTTTCTATCTAATCTTTCTTTCTTTCTAACTAATCTATGTCTTTCTAACTAATCTTTCTTTCTTTCTAACTAATCTTTCTTTCTTTCTTTCTTTCTAACTAATCTATCTTTCTAACAAATCTTTCTTTCTAACAAATCTTTCTTTCTTTCTAACTAATCTATCTATCTTTCTTTCTAACTAATCTATCTTTCTTTCTAAATAATCTATCTTTCTAACGAATCTTTCTTTCTTTCTAACTATTCTTTCTTTCTTTCTTTCTAACTAAACTTTCTTTCTTTCTAACTACTCTTTCTTTCTAACTTTTCTTTCTTTCTAACTAATCTTTCTTTCTAACTTTTCTTTCTTTCTTTCTAACTAATCTTTCTTTCTTTCAAACTAATCTTTCTTTCTAACAAATCTTTTTTGTTTCTAACTAATCTTTCTTTCTTTCTTTCTTTCTAACTAATCTTTCGTTCTAGCTAATCTTTCTTTCTAATCAAACTTTTTTCTAACTAATCTTTCTTTCTTTCTAACTAATCTGTCTTTCTTTCTAACTAATCTTTCTTTCTTTCTAACTAATCTTTATTTCTTTCTTTTTTCAAACTAATCTTTCTTTCTAACTAATCTTTCTTTCTTTATAACTAAACTTTCTTTCTTTATAACTAATCTTTCTTTCTAACTTTTCTTTCTTTCTGTCTTTCTTTCTTTCTAACTAATCTTTCTTTCTTTCTTTCTGTCTTTCTTTCTTTCTAACTAATCTTTCTTTCTTTCTAACAAATGCTTTTTCTTTCTAACTAATCTTTCTTTCTTTCTAACAATCTTTCTAACAAATATTTTTTCTTTCTAACTAATCTTTCTTTCTTTCTAACTAATCTGTCTTTCTAACAAATCTTTTCTTTCTAACTAATCTTTCTTTCTTTCTAGCTAATCTTTCTAACTAATCTATCTTTCTTTCTTTCTGACTAATCTTTCTTTCTTTCTAACCAATCTTTTTTTCTATCTAATCTTTCTTTCTTTCTAACTAATCTATGTCTTTCTAACTAATCTTTCTTTCTTTCTAACTAATCTTTCTTTCTTTCTTTCTTTCTAACTAATCTATCTTTCTAACAAATCTTTCTTTCTAACAAATCTTTCTTTCTTTCTAACTAATCTATCTATCTTTCTTTCTAACTAATCTATCTTTCTTTCTAAATAATCTATCTTTCTAACGAATCTTTCTTTCTTTCTAACTATTCTTTCTTTTTTCTTTCTAACTAATCTTTTTTTTTAACTTTAAACTATTTAAAACTTTAAACTACTTCAAACTACTTTAAACTTCAAACTAATTTAAACTTCAAACTACTTTATCCATCTTCAAAATTTCTGGTCCAAACTTTCACAAGCCAACTTAAAGGTTGTCTCGACAAACTTTTGAATCTAGTGTTTTACTAGGAATCTTGAACATTTCACAATTCACATGTTTTAACGCTTGCTACACATTGGATTTGATTAAACAATCTTCAAAGTTAAAGCCTGTTGCTTTACTCAGCATTTGCTTATACTCATACACTGTGGTTTGCTATTTAATCTTCTTAAATCCTATTTAAACTTCTTCTTCTTAACAAAAAAATCTGACTCTAACTCCTCCTAGAGCTTTAACTCTACATACTCCAAACTCGTCTCAGAGACTCAGACTGTTCTGACTTTGAAGCTTCTTTCTTTCTTTATACTCATACACTGTGGTTTGATTAATTTTATAGAGACTTAAGTGGTTGAAGGTAGAACTGCAGCAATTGGCTTCAAATTACACAATCATGTAAAGTTGTATAACATGGGGCTCGAACCCACTATGTCTGTGTCAGAAGCCTGTCACTCATCTTATTGCACCACTGTGAAGTTGTGTTTTTTCTAAGATGCAGAAGGTCCATAGTTTAAGTGCATAAACCAAGAAATATAATGACATAAAGCAATCAAATTTTTAACTATGAGTTCAAAAGTTATAAGCGTTTTGGCAATAAAAACTTATATCTCTGGCACACTAGGTGGCGCTCTGTTCAAACTTCTCATGTACCTTCAGGACATGGTGTTGATGATCCATACTAAATTTTGGTATCTGTAAAAATTGGTATTTGCGGATTCGACATGACATAAGGAATGCTTTGATACCACATTTATGATTTCTGACAAACTGTTCAAAGGTTATTGGCCAAAATAGCCATTTTGACCAGATCCCATGACCTGTAGGTGGCGCTGTTCCCAAATTTGGCATGGACACTCAGATCATGGTTCTGATGAAGCGTACCAATTTTCTTTTCGATTGATCAAACTTTGGCCGAGATACAGCCTCTTAGCCAATTTTGGGTGGACCTCGTTAAGTTTGCGACGCCATGACTTTTTATTCCAGTAAAACAAAAGAATCGGGAACAGTACCTCTATGCGGCTCAGTCCGAAGATCATTTGAGCACATGTTGGAGAAAATTGGACAAAATTTGAAGGAGGAGTAGCAAAAAAACTGTTTATCATTTGCTCCAATATGACGGACAATCACATTGTTGAAAATTGACAAATGAGATATTGTCTGAATTGGCATAAACCAAGGAACATAATGACATAAAGTAATCAAAATTTGAACAATGTTTTCAAAAGTTATAAGCGTTTTTGCAAAAGAACTTATATCTCAGGAACACTAGGTGGCGCTGTGTTAAAAATTTTCATGTCCCTTCAGGACATTTTGTCAATCATCCCTACCAAATTTTCTGCTAATATGTCAAATAATTTAAAAGATATTGCAATTTATGACAAAATTCAAAATGGAGGACATGTGGTACATCCAATCCTGGAAAACTGGATATCTACAGACTTGACATGACACCAGGTATCCAGAGATACCAGAGATACAATTATGATTTTCTGACAAACTGTTCAAAAGTTATTGGCCAAAATAGCAATTTTCCATATCTCATGACCCGTAGGTGGCGCTGTTCCCGACTTTGGCAGGGTCCCTCAGATCATGCTTCCGATTAAGCGTACCAATTTTCGTTTCAATTGATCAAACTTTGGCCGAGATACAGCCTCTTAGCAAATTTTGGGTGGACCTCGTTAAGTTTGCGATATTATAACTTTTGAACAAAGATGAAAAAAAAAAATCGGGAACAGTACTTTTATGCGGCTCAGTCCGAAGATCATTTGAGCACATGTTTGGAGAAAATAGGACAAAATTTGAAGGAGGAGTAGCAAAAAAACTGAATACTGTACATTTCAAAATGGCCACTACTGTTATAGGCGGGGTCTTAATATAAGGGATTGGTTGTGATCAGCATGATGAGTGGAATCAGGTGGACTAAGTTTCATGTCTCTAGATCAAAGGGTTCAAAAGTTATAACCATTTCAATGTTGAATTTTTGAACTGGTGGTGGCGCTATAGAGTTAGTCCTAGAGGGTCAAAAATTGGTCCAATTTCTATTCATTAGCATCACTACAATTGTGCCAAATTTCATTATTTTCCTACTTATGGTTCATAGGGCTGCCATAGACTCCAATTTGCGGAATAATAATAATAATAAATATAGCTGCAAGCAGCAATACGGGGCCAAGCCCTGCAAGGCACAGCAAGCAGACCAAGTATGGCGCACAGCCAGCACATCAAGTACAGCAGCGCAGCAAGCATTTAGGCACCAAGAGCAGTGCGGAGCCTGAAGAACAAAACATCAGAAATTAAATGTACATGTAAATGTACTTCAAGTACAGCAAGTACTGTAAGCACAGCAGCGCAGCAAGCATTTAAGCACCAATAGCAGTGCAGAGCCGCAAGAACAAAACATCAGAAATTAAATGTACATGTAAATGTACTTCAAGCACATCAAGTACAGCAAGTACTGTAAGCACAGCAGCGCAGCAAGCATTTAAGCACCAATAGCAGTGCAGAGCCGGAAGAACAAAAACAGCAGAAATTGATAGTACATGTAAATGTACATCAAGCAAAGCTGCACATAAGAACAAAAACAGCAGAAATTGAATGTACATGTAAATGTACAGCAAGCACAGCATCACATTGTGGCGAGGGGGGCGTGGTTCCCGGCGGGGTCTGCATGGCGGCGGCAGTCTTCTTCTTCCCGGGTTTCGGCACCAGTGTAGTGAGGTTCAGTATGTTTGAAGGAAGAAGAAGACGAGGTCGGCGAAATTGGGACTCGCACTTTTATTAAAACAGCAACTACTAGATACAGTGCGCTCGTGCGCGGCCGCCGTGTCACTCTACACGGCAAAACAAATAAACAATATATGCGAAACAGTCACGGTCTCAGTTTTGTGCTGGCTTCTCAGGCTTGTGCGAGTCCCAGGTCTCTCTCGGCTTCTCTCTCCCAGCCGGCAGCTTATATGCAGTCTCCACGCCAATTACTGCAATCAGACACAGGTGTTCGTCATCTGCACTTGACCCACTTACTCACCGCGCGGCTCGCTGACTTCTCTCCCGCTACAGACTTCGCGGAACCACGCCCCCCTCGCCACACACATCAAGTACTGTAAGCACAGCAGAGCAGCAAGCATTTAAGCTGCAACAGCAGTGCAGAGTCGGAAGTACAAAAACAGCAGAAATTGATAGTACATGTAAATGTATATCAAGCACAGCTGCACATAAGAACAAAAATAGCAGAAATAGAATGTACATGAAGAAGAGATAGGTTCAGAAGTACTCATGGATGAAATCAAAACAAGCCGCTTTAGCGCAATGCTGAGCAAAACATTAGAACAATGCTTGAATCAACACAATTTTTATACTCATCCAACACGGAGTTCGAACCCAAAACCGGAACGGCTCAGGATTAGTAACACATGGTTTAGCAGAATGCGCAACTCAGAGGACGTACAGTCACAAACTGCAGAGGAGAGGCTCCAGTGTAAGAATAAGCACACAAAAGCAGGTAAACCAGATTAGCATGCTAAGCTAATTAATGCTAATTTAGCTTATGACTTGGTACATCCAATCCTGGCAAAATAGATATCCTTGGATTCGACATGGCGCAAGGAATCGATAGACACCAATTTTATGATTTTGTGACAAACTGTTTACAAGTTACAGCCTCTGAACCAATTTTGGGTCGACCTTGTTAATTTTGCGACACCATAACTTTTGAAGAAAGATGAATTAAAAAAATCGGGAACAGTACTTTTATGCGGCTCAGTCCGAAGATCATTTGAGCACATGTTTGGAGTAAATTGGAAAAAATTTGAAGGAGGAGTAGCAAAAAAACTGTTTTACATTTGCTCCAATATGGCAGCCAGTCACATTGTTAAAAAATAACATATGAGACATCGTTGAAATCCACATAACCCAATGAATATACTGACATAAAGAAATAAAATTTCAAGCAATGTTAGCAAAAGTTATAAGCGTTTTTTCAAAAAACAATGATATCTCTGGAACACTAGGTGGCGCTGTGATCAAACTTCTCAGGTACTTTCGAGCCATGCTAATGATGCTCCATACCAAATTTGGTGAAGAAATTTCAAATAGTTTAAAATATATTGCAAATTATGACAAAATTCAAAATGGCGGACACGGGGTACATCCCATCATGGCATAATTGATATCCACGGATTCGGCATGACGCAAGGAATCCATAGATACCAAAATTATGACTTTCTGACAAAGTGTTCAAAAGTTATTGGCCAAAATAGCAATTTTGTATATCTCATCACCCGTAGGTGGCGCTGTTCCCAACTTTGGCATGGAACCTCAACACATGCTTCCAATGAAGCGTACCAATTTTTGTATCGATTGATCAAACTTTGGCCGAGATACAGCCTCTTAGCCAATTTTGGGTGGACCTCGTTAAGTTTGCGACACCATAACTTTTTTTTTCCCAGTAAATCAAAAAAAATCGGGAACAGTACTTTTATGCGGCTCAGTTCGAAGATCATTTGAGCACATGTTTGGAGAAAATTGGACAAAATTTGAAGGAGGAGTAGCGAAAAAACTGAATACTGTACTTTTCAAAATGGCCACTACTGTAATGGGCAGTGTCTTAATATAAGATATTGATTGTAATCATCATGATGAGAGGAATCTGGTGTGCTAAGTTTCATGTCTCTAGATCAAAGGGTTCAAAAGTTATAACCATTTCAATGTTGAATATTTGACCTGGTGGTGGCGCTATAGAGTTGGTCCTAGAGGCTCCAAAATTGGTCCAATTATTAATCATTAGGTTCACTAGAAGTGTACCAAATTTCATCATTTTCCTATGTACGGTTCATAGGGCTGCCATAGACTTCCATTGGCGGAAGAAGAATAAAACTATTATTCTGACAATAACAATTGCTATTAAAGCTGCAAGCAGCCTTACGGGGCCAAGCCCTTATGGTTGTTTGGCTTGTTTGGATACATGATTTATTAAGTTGGCTTGAGAGTTACTGAACTTACTGAAATACTATTTAAACTTCTTCTTTTACTTAACATAAAATGGCTGACTCTAGCTCCCCCTAGAGGTTTTATTCTACATACTCCAAACTCGGCTCAGACACTCAGACTGTTCTGACTCGCGTTGCTATATCTTTTCTAACTAATTTGACTTTCAGATTTCTTAAAAATTAATATTAAAAACCTTGAAAGTCCCATAGACTTTCATTGCAGAATGTTCAAATTGAGCCAAGGCTACGGTGGCCCAGTAGTGCACAAAAACTCAAATCTAAACTCCCTGAAGCCCTAGACTCAATTAAACTACCATTCAATGTACTAATAAACTTATCTATCTTTTCTTTCTTTCTATCCTTCTAACAAATCTTTTTCTTTCTTACTATTCTTTCTTTTTTCTTTCTAACTAATCTATCTTTCTTTTTTCTTTCTAACTAATCATTCTTTCTTTCTAACCAATATTTCTTTCTAACTAATCTTTCTTTCTAACTAATCTATACTTTTTGCTTTCTAACTAATGTTTCTTTCTTTCTAACTAATGTTTCTTTCTTTCTAACTAATGTTTCTTTCTTTCTAACTAATCTTTCTCTTTCTTTTTTCAAACTAATCTTTCTTTCTAACTAATCTATCTTTCTTTCTTTCTAACTAATCTACCTTTCTAACAAATCTTTTCTTTCTTTCTTTCTTTCTTTCTTTCTTTCTAACTATTCTTTCTTTTTTCTTTCTAACTAATCTTTTTTTTTACTTTAAACTATTTAAAACTTTAAACTACTTCAAACTACTTTAAATTTCAAACTACTTTAACCTTCTTCAAACTTTCTGGTCCAAACTTTCACAAGCCAACTTAAAGGTTGTCTCGATGAACTTTTCAATCTATTTTTTTACATTGCACAATTCACATGTTTTAACGCTTGCTACACATTGGATTTGATTAAACAATCTTCAAAGTTATAGCCTTTTGCTTTATACTCATACACTGTGGTTTGCTTAATTTTAGAGAGACAAGTTGTTGAAGGTAGAACTGCAGCAATTGGCTCCAAGTTGTATAACATGGGTTCAAACCCACTATCTCTGTATCAGAAGCCTGTCACTCACCTCATTGCGCCACTGGGAAGTTGTGTTTTTGCCAAGATGCAGAAGGCAGTTTGGCTTGTCTGGATACATGATTTATTAAGTTGGCTTGTAAGTTACTGAACTTACTGAAATACTATTTAAACTTCTTCTTTTTCTTCTTAACATAAAATGGCTGACTCTAGCTCCCCCTAGAGCTTTAACTCTACATACTCCAAACTCGGCGCAGACACTCAGACTGTTCTGACTCGAGTTGCTATATCTTTTCTAACTAATTTGACTTTAAGATTTCTTAAAAATTAATATTAAAAACCTTGAAAAACCTCATAGACTTTCATTGCAGAATGTTCAAATTGAGCCAAGGCTACGGTGGCCCAGTAGTGCACAAAAACTCAAATCTAAACTCCCTGAAGCCCTAGACTCAATTAAACTACCATTCAATGTACTAATAAACTTATCTATCTTTTCTTTCTTTCTATCCTTCTAACAAATCTTTTTCTTTCTTACTATTCTTTCTTTTTTCTTTCTAACTAATCTATCTTTCTTTCTTTCTAACTAATCATTCTTTCTTTCTAACCAATATTTCTTTCTAACTAATCTTTCTTTCTAACTAATCTATACTTTTTGCTTTCTAACTAATCTTTCTTTCTTTCTAACTAATGTTTCTTTCTTTCTAACTAATGTTTCTTTCTTTCTAACTAATCTTTCTCTTTCTTTTTTCAAACTAATCTTTCTTTCTAACTAATCTATCTTTCTTTCTTTCTAACTGATCTATCTTTCTTTCTAACTAATCTACCTTTCTAACAAATCTTTTCTTTCTTTCTTTCTTTCTTTCTTTCTAACTATTCTTTCTTTTTTCTTTCTAACTAATCTTTTTTTTACTTTAAACTATTTAAAACTTTAAACTACTTCAAACTACTTTAAACTACTTTAAATTTCAAACTACTTTAACCTTCTTCAAACTTTCTGGTCCAAACTTTCACAAGCCAACTTAAATGTTGTCTCGATGAACTTTTCAATCTATTTTTTTACATTGCACAATTCACATGTTTTAACGCTTGCTACACATTGGATTTGATTAAACAATCTTCAAAGTTATACCCTTTTGCTTTATACTCATACACTGTGGTTTGCTTAATTTTAGAGAGACAAGTTGTTGAAGGTAGAACTGCAGCAATTGGCTCCAAGTTGTATAACATGGGTTCAAACCCACTATCTCTGTATCAGAAGCCTGTCACTCACCTCATTGCGCCACTGGGAAGTTGTGTTTTTGCCAAGATGCAGAAGGCAGTTTGGCTTGTCTGGATACATGATTTATTAAGTTGGCTTGTAAGTTACTGAACTTACTGAAATACTATTTAAACTTCTTCTTTTTCTTCTTAACATAAAATGGCTGACTCTAGCTCCCCCTAGAGCTTTAACTCTACATACTCCAAACTCGGCGCAGACACTCAGACTGTTCTGACTCGAGTTGCTATATCTTTTCTAACTAATTTGACTTTAAGATTTCTTAAAAATTCATATTAAAAACCTTGAAAATCCCATAGACTTTCATTGCAGAATGTTCAAATTGAGCCAAGGCTACGGTGGCCCAGTAGTGCACAAAAACTCAAATCGAAACTGACTGAAGCCCTAGACTCAATTAAACTACCATTCAATGGACTAATAAACTTATCTATCTTTTCTTTCTTTCTATCCTTCCAACAAATCTTTTTCTTTCTAACTATTCTTTCTTTTTTCTTTCTAACTAATCTATCTTTCTTTCTAACTAATCATTCTTTCTTTCTAACCAATATTTCTTTCTAACTAATCTTTCTTTCTTTCTAACCAATCTTTCTTTCGGACTAATCTTTCTTTCTTTCTTTTTTCAAACTAATTTTTCTTACTAACTAATCTATCTTTCTTTCTTTCTAACTAATCTATCTTTCTTTCTAACCAATCTATCTTTCTAACAAATATTTCTTTCTTTCTAACTATTCTTTCTTTTTTCTTTCTAACTAATCTTTTTTTTTTAACTTAAACTACTTTAAACTTTAAACTACTAACCTTCTTCAATCTTTCTGGTCCAAACTTTCACAAGCCAACTTAAAGGTTGTCTCGACAAACGTTTTAATCTAGTTTTTTACTAGGAATCTTTTGAACATTGCACAATTCACATGTTTTAACGCTTGCTACACATTGGATTTGATTAAACAATCTTCAAGTTATAGCCTCTTGCTTTACTGAGCATGTGCTTTATACTCATACACTGTGGTTTGCTTAATTTCACAGAGACTTTAGTTGTTGAAGGTAGAACTGCAGCAATTGGCCCCAAATTACATAACATTATACAATCATCTAAAGTTGTATAATATGGGGCTCGAACCCACTATCTCTGTGTCAGAAGCCTGTCACTCATCTTATTGCGCCACTGTGAAGTTGTGTTGTTGCTAAGATGCAGAAGGTCCATAGTTCAAGTGCATAAATCAAGAAATATAATGACATAAAGCAATCAAATTTTTAACTATGAATTCAAAAGTTATAAGCGTTTTGGCAATAAAAACTTATATCTCTGGCACACTAGGTGGTGCTCTGTTCAAACTTCTCATGTACCTTCAGGACATGGTGTTGATGATCCATACTAAATTTTGGTATCTGTAAAAATCAGTATCTGCGGATTCGACATGACACAAGAAATGTATTGATACCACATTTATGATTTTCTGACAAACTGTTCAAAAGTTATTGGCCAAAATAGCCATTTTGACCAGATCTCATGACCTGTAGGTGGAGCTGTTCCCAACTTTGGCATGGACACTCAGATCATGGTTCTGATGAAGCGTACCAATTTTCTTTTCGATTGATCAAAGTTTGGCCGAGATACAGCCTCTTAGCCAATTTTGGGTGGACCTCGTTAAGTTTGCGACACCATAACTTTTTATTCCAGTAAAACAAAAGAATCGGGAACAGTACTTCGATGCGGCTCAGTCCGAAGATCATTTGAGCACATGTTGGAGAAAATTGGACAAAATTTGAAGGAGTAGCGAAAAAACTGTTTTCCATTCGCTCCAATATGGCGGACAGACACATTGTTGGAAAATGACAAATGAGATATTTTCTGAATTGGCATAAACCAAGAAACATAATGACATAAAGTAATCAAAATTTGAACAATTTTGTCAAAAGTTATAAGCGTTTTTGCAAAAAAACGTATATCTCAGGAACACTAGGTGACGCTGTGTTAAAAATGTTCATGTCCCTTCAGGGCATTTTGTCGATCATCCCTACCAAATTTTGTGCTAATATGTCAAATAATTTAAAAGATATTGCAATTTATGACAAAATTCAAAATGAAGGACACGTGGTACATCCCGTCATGGCAAAATCGATATCCACGGATTCGGCATGATGCAAGGAATCCATAAATACTTGTGTCACTAAACTTAAAAAAGTATGTTTGGTTAGGCTACCAAATGTTTTAACAATCACAATAGCTTATACTTATTGTTTGTGAGTCTCTAGTTATTACCACTCTGATTCATGTCCGTTTCAGCCTTTATGTTTCTGATGTTAGTTTGAACATTTCCTTAGGCGACATGCAGAAAGAAAACATCATGCATGCATCGTTACCCAAGGGAATGGATAGCAGCAGTGCTCAACCATCGACCAGCGCTGCTGTGTTATCGCAGGAGCGTCCTCAAACTCCCGGACAGGAGCCGACTCCAGCCACAGATGCGCTTGAGACCGAGCCAACGGAGGATTACGCTCAACCATCGACCAGCGCTGCTGTGTTATCGCAGGAGCGTCCTCAAACTCCCGGACAGGAGCCGACTCCAGCCACAGATGTGCTTGAGACCGAGCCAACGGAGGATTACGCTCAACCATCGACCAGCGCTGCTGTGTTATCGCAGGAGCGTCCTCAAACTCCCGGACAGGAGCCGACTCCAGCCACAGATGCGCTTGAGACCGAGCCAACGGAGGATTACGCTCAACCATCGACCAGCGCTGCTGTGTTATCGCAGGAGCGTCCTCAAACTCCCGGACAGGAGCCGACTCCAGCCACAGATGCGCTTGAGACCGAGCCAACGGAGGATTACGCTCAACCATCGACCAGCGCTGCTGTGTTATCGCAGGAGCGTCCTCAAACTCCCGGACAGGAGCCGACTCCAGCCACAGATGCGCTTGAGACCGAGCCAACGGAGGATTACGCTCAACCATCGACCAGCGCTGCTGTGTTATCGCAGGAGCGTCCTCAAACTCCCGGACAGGAGCCGACTCCAGCCACAGATGCGCTTGAGACCGAGCCAACGGAGGATTACGCTCAACCATCGACCAGCGCTGCTGTGTTATCGCAGGAGCGTCCTCAAACTCCCGGACAGGAGCCGACTCCAGCCACAGATGCGCTTGAGACCGAGCCAACGGAGGATTACGCTCAACCATCGACCAGCGCTGCTGTGTTATCGCAGGAGCGTCCTCAAACTCCCGGACAGGAGCCGACTCCAGCCACAGATGCGCTTGAGACCGAGCCAACGGAGGATTACGCTCAACCATCGACCAGCGCTGCTGTGTTATCGCAGGAGCGTCCTCAAACTCCCGGACAGGAGCCGACTCCAGCCACAGATGCGCTTGAGACCGAGCCAACGGAGGATTACGCTCAACCATCGACCAGCGCTGCTGTGTTATCGCAGGAGCGTGCTCAAACTCCCGGACAGGTATATACTATATCTGGTCATGTGTCATGGCTATCATGTGCTAAAATAAGCGTATGTGTTATATTAATGGGGGAAAAATTATCTAAGACAAATCAAATTCTACACTATGTATTATTTAAGAAGGAAATAATGTAAATGGAGAGAAAAAACATTCATGATAGACTGAGGTGGTTGCATGTGCTGTTTTGTTTCTTCTTTCTGACCACATCCTCTGTTAAAGTTTGTTGTACAGCTCATAAGCATAGACAGTCTTTGCACTTAACAATCTGTTATTGTTCTTTCTTTATAATTTCAGGTCAACTTCCCAGATGTGGAGAACGTTGAATGGCTAAACAAGGTAATTCAGCAAACAGTTTCGGTTTACATTTGTTTATTAACATCAAGCCTGTAATCCCATGTGTTCCTGATCCACCCATCAAATGAATGACCCCTACCTCATTTCACAACAGCTGCCTGTGAACAAAAGCTTTATATACTATTATTAACCATCCATTCTCAACCAAACACTAATTCAAACAA
Source organism: Meda fulgida (assembly GCA_030578275.1). Taxonomy (NCBI): domain Eukaryota; kingdom Metazoa; phylum Chordata; class Actinopteri; order Cypriniformes; family Leuciscidae; genus Meda; species Meda fulgida. The sequence continues at coordinate 565,324 of JAROOJ010000064.1, read as the reverse complement.
CATATGTTTCTTGCCTTTCAATTATTAGATCAGTTGCAATACATGCTTTTTCAGGAAATTACATTTTTAATGTCTTTTTGCATCTCTAGCGTCTAAAAAAAAAAAAAAAAACGTAATAATAATACTGCAAACTGCATTACACAATAAGCACCAAAATACTATAATATCACGTAAAGATGAAAGTCGTTAAAAGAAAATACACTTAGTATACATAATATGCATAACAAAAAAAAGGGAATTAAAATGAAGTAATTATAAACGACAACATAATACATTGAATGCTTATAAAAAATATTAGTTAATAGCTTTCTTTTACAAATATTTAGTATTAATTGTAGTAAAATAGTCTTTATTCAAAATATATACATATATTTGGTTTTGGGATGAAATGAACTTTTTTCATGAGATTCACTCACTGAGAGACAGAAAGAGGAGAAGCAGAGAGAGAGAGATATATCCCTTCCTGACACCATTTATCCTTCTTTTAGTTTCAGTAGTAGTTTGATTATAACAGTGCTGCGGTGTATCATTAGAACACAATGCAATTGTGTAATTGTACATTGTAATTGTAATGGTACATGGAATTATGGTTAATACAATGGTATTTTTGAAGACCGTAAAGTATATACATATCAAAGTGCTGGGTTAGTAGGAATGTTATTGATTACACTCTTTAGGAAGGAATATTAGTCAGAGCTTGAAAGTTCTTTTTCATTGTGTTTAAACATTTTCAAAAAAATCAAACAATCACTTGACCAGGGAAATGTAGCTGGTGCTGTATTCCTAGATTTAAAAAAAGCATTCGACACATTAAATCACAACATATTAATTTCAAAATTAAGCAAATAAAATTTATCCAAAAAATCAATATCCTGGTTTGAATCACATCTAAAGGGCCGTGAACAGTGTGTTGTGATTAATGGTGTGAGATCCACTTTTCTTAAAATTAAAACAGGCATTCCTCAGGGCACGGTCTTGGGACCCATACTCTTCAGTTTATATATTAATGACTTGCCGAATGTAATATGTCCAGATATAGGTCTATTAATGTATGCAGATGACACAGTGGTGTATGCATCTGCTGACACTAGTATTTCTGTGGCTGACAAACTTAATGCTAATTTAGAAAGAATATCATCTTGGCTGGCCTCATCTCGTTTAGCTTTAAATATCAAAAAAACAAACTGATGCTGCTCCATTACCGCTTTGCAAAATAATAACAAGACAGCAAAGTACTAGACCGACCAGATCTGCTTTTAAAGTCAACTGGAACATCCCTTTCTGTAGAGCATCATTTGCTCAGGCTGCTGTTTCAGTGAAAGGGGCAAAATTATGGGATTCTCTGCCAGATCATCTGAAATGTATCCCGACATTAGACATCTTCAAAAAACAAAACAAATTGTGGTTAATTCAAGAACTGTTATGTAGCAGCTGTGCAGAGACAACAGCAGGATCCACATGCAGCAGTGTTTTAATGAAGACAAGGTAATCAGACTCAGGAACAGGACAGCGTGCATACAGCATTACAACAATACAAGAACTCACAAAGACTGGACTGAAACACAGGGCTTAAATACCGGGGCAAACGATCTAAACAGGATAACAAGGGGGCGTGGTTAACGGGAAACACCTGGGAAGACTAATAGACAGACAGGGAACCACTAAACATGACAAGACAAACCCACACCGTGACAAGAACAGTGTTGTTCTCATATCTAGTCTTTCTGACTTTGCCCTTCCTGTATACTTTTTTTATTATTATTATTATTATTATTTTGTATTATTATTATTTTGAATACTTAATACTTTATTTTGTTCCTATTGTACTACATTTTTAACTTTATTACATCTAATCAAAAAAGCCCTTCTAGGGACAAATGTTGTAAATTAGCTATAGCTAGACACATTATGATACATGCATCAGATTACTGTCAAAGTTTATCTATGTTATTTGTATCTGTCCCTATCTAAATAAACTTAAAAATATATATATATTTTATAATTTTTTCATTTTATCACATGCAATTTAAAAAGCTTAAAGGGACTATGTGTACTTTTTTAGGTATTTTATTATCTAAGATCAATATTTTTATTCATAAATATGTCCTCAATGGTATACAAATACCTCTGCCAATTATCTGACTTATCCTCGTAAACAAAGAATGTATAATCTTTATGTACATGTGACGGGTAGGTTTCCATGTCGTTCCGCCATCTTGAAAAACTATAATAGCAGAGAGGGTCAAAAAGTACGAAGCCAACACGTTTTCACAAGGCGTTTCCGTTCAGAGCCAGCGTCACGTGACTGAAAGCAGCAGAACCGGAGGAGCAGAGCAGCGAGAGGCGCTACACGGCCCCGGCGAGTTTAAAAGCTGCATTGCACTGTTATTATTCATACTGTTCGTTTCAAACATTTGTTTGTTCGTTGAGTCAAGTTGCAGTTTGTTTAAAATAACAAACCTGTTCACCCGAAGGAAAACTCGACGAAGTGCTATTAGAAGACATCCTGTCATAGCTTTTTGGTACATAACACACACCTGCAAACTTGTCGCTTTTCGGTGACAATCGGCAGCCTTTTTTCCTGCGGACCAAAATTTTGTTATTTCAAATGTAGGCGTGTTGCGCGTGGTAAGCGCGCTCATAATCTGCCGGAGTCACCACAACATTGCCCAACATCAAATGGCAAACGGAATGCAAGCGGAACGAAACTGCTCGTTATTGTGTGGTTGACGGAGCGTTTATCAGTTTGGACCAAAGCAGCGCGAGTCTTGATCAAGCGACACTGTTACTACACAGCGCTAATAAGAGATCCAGTTAAGGAAGCATTTGAATTTGCCACAGAAGTAATAACATCGCTGCGACTCCTGCGAGATCTAGTGAGAAACATTCACATTTCTCCGTTATTAACGGATCAAACAACACTGACGTGGAAACCAGGAAGAAACATTGTGCCATGAATGAACTTTCCAGTGTCCACAGATCAGCAACATTCACCATGGATTTACTGTAGTAACACTAACTGCAACCATGGAAGTTTGGCAGGAATAGTAGGCTATAATGCCTTCAAGTGACATTACGTCGGTTTTATTTTGACATTATGAATACAATTACTGCCCTCAAACTAATCTGAACTAAAATATACCTTTGTTTATAACTACTACAATATTACATTTCATTTTTTCCAAGGAGCTGTTTTGTTTTATATGCTCCTAAGAAGAGTCAATTATAGCTCCAGAATTGCTCAAAGTAAAACAAATATAATACTTTGATGTTAGTTTTCATTTAAAAAAATAATTAAAAAAATTAAATCAAGGAAATTACCAAAAACCTGGTAAACAGTAATTTCTAACAACATAGGGCTATTTAGATAAACAATCTGGCGAGCATGTTGTTTTAGGCTAATACACCACCAGCAAATTTCTATTTAATAAAGCGCTCAGAAATGTGTGAGGCCAATCCCCCCCGCGTGCGACACTGTCACCTTTTTTACTCTGAGGAGTTTGCAGGTCTGATAACAGCTGCCGTAGATGCAACACGCATTTGAAAAAGCGAGGCGCTGGAGAGCACAATTCGTTTGAATGCAAAATACAATTTCACCGCTAGATGGGAGAAATTCTTACACAATGTACCTTTAAAATATTTTCTTACCTATTGTGATTAGGGGTGGGAATCACAGGGTCACGATACCTATAATATCACAATACAGCTTATTATTATTCTGCTATTACTAGCTATATTATTCTGCGATAATCAATATATTGCTAAACAATCCTATAACGATACATCATGATATCTGTCTAACTATGAAAACAAACTGCCTGTGGAAGGGTTAAGTACAGGTTTTCCAGACTTTGGACCTAAACGTGGCTGGGCATCTATTCATTTACTCACACTGCTGTCCGTCATCCCGTTAAAAACCTCTTTTTCTTAGGCTAGTTAACTTATGGTCATGTTTTCCCTTATTCATGTGTTGAGCGGCAACTCGAGGAGACATGAAGCGACGCTGGGAGTAGGGGTGGGAATCTCTAGGCACCTCACGATTCGATTCGATTACGATTCAGAGGGCTGCGATTCGATGCTAAAGCGATTATCTGAATATTTTTTGTGTGTGTGTGTGTGTGTGTGTGTGTGACTATAAATACTTTGCTTTAAAAGTACAAAGGAATGACCCATAAAGAATTAACATACAATATATTTTATTAACATTGCAAAGAACCAAAAGGAAAATAAATGTGTGCCTGAACTAGCAGCATACTTGTAGTAAATTAATAATATAACAACGACCGGTACAGCCGAGTGTTTTTCCTCCTCTGGGTGGAAACGTGTCATATGGCTTCTCATATTCGTCTTGTTTCCGAAATATTTGAGTTTTATTCTACAAAGCTTACAAATAGTGTGGCTCTTGTCCAGCTCCTTTCCCCCTTCAACTTCATAGAAGTCAAAATATTTCCACACGTCAGCTTTTAACGAGGAGGGTGTTTGGATTTCGCGATCAGCCATCGCGTCTCTGTTATGTGCAAACGCCACAGACGGACCATCTGCACTTCCGCGCTTCAGAGTTCCGTCTTTTGCGTTCCGTCAATATTACGTTATATATATATATATATATATATATTTTTTTTTTTTTTTTTTTTTGAAAATCGATTTTTGACATTTGTGAATCGATTCAGAATCGTCCATGTCCGCATCGCGATGCATCTAAGAATCGATTTTTCCCCCCACCCCTAGCTGGGAGCAGGGAAATCTATTTAGAGCGCCTTATTTTATTAATTAAAATATAAATATTTGGCACCAGTGTATATATTCTCGTATCACACTATTTGTCCCACCCCTAATTGTGATGTATATCAAGAGAAACGAACTTGAAAAAATGTAGGGCGGTGCTTGACTTTGTCCATGGGGAATTGATTGGATGGTTGTGGCTTCCTATTGGTGGATCTCATGTGAGTGACAGGTTCCCCCGCCCTCACGCCAGTAAATGCATCATCAGAAAAGAGATTAGATGTGAATGAAAGAGGTAGGGGAAGTTGTTTTGAATATGAATGAGGGTACATGAATTTAAACAAAAAGATGTTCACGGATGAGCTATTTACAATAAATTACAATATTCGAATAAAAAGAAGAATAGTCCATTTATGATTTCATGGTGACTTTAATATCAAATAAAAATATGACACTGTCTTTCTCTTCCTGTCTATTTCTCAAGGTTATCCAGCAGGCCTGGCCATATATTGTTCCGCATTTGAAGCTGTTTACGGAAACACTTACTCCATGCATCTGCGCCACCAGCAAGCTCCTACGCCAATTCAGCTTCACCAAGATAGACTTTGGTGTCAAGGTCATACATGAAAACACCACACACACACACACCGTTACACAATAAATAATATTCCAGTAACATTCCTGCAGATATCATTCCACTACAGTAGGAGATTAAAAGAGGCTCTACTGCCCTTGAAACACGTCTGAACAAACATTCTGTTAGAATAAAGACATCTGATGTCTCATGCCAAACCTTCCTGTCAAGGCAAGAGTGAAATTGTTATGTTAATGTTTTATAAAGCACATAAAGTATGTATGAAGGTAGTGTGATGCCTTAAAGAATCGCAAGCGCAGGGTAATATTTGTGAAAGTGTACATAAGATTGCAAGCATAAATTAAATTTACTTTCGCAAGAGAAGATTTGTAAAGGTGTAAATCGCCCTTCAAGTGAAAATAGTAAAATAATAAATAATAAAAAAGTAAAATAATAATTCTAAAATCCTCTCGATCAGTAGACAGGTGAAATTATGCATGCAGTAGTGCAGATACTAGGCCTACATTCAGCAGCATCAACATTACAAACTGATATGAACAGGATACATGTTCTTTTACATGAAAGAATATTCTCTTTCTTAACATATCAGCTCAAAATTCAGTATGGACTCATATAGTCAGTTTCACAAAATGTCAATTACACTTACGAATAACAGTTAAATGCTGCAAATATTTTTTTCTTACACTTGAAAGGCGATTTACACCTTTACAAATTTTGTCTTGCGAATGCAAATTTAATTAACGCTTGCAATTTTATGTGCACTTTCACAAATATTACCCTGTGCAGCGCATGCAATTCTTTAAGACATCATATTGCCTTCATACATAAGCCTGTAAAAATGTTGCTCATTTACAAAGTTGGGGTGGTGATGGCGCAGTGGATAAGACACATGCCTTTGGTGTGAGAGACCCGGGTTCGAATCCACTGTGAGACACCAATGTGTCCCTGAGCAAGACACTTAACCCCTAGTTGCTCCAGAGGCGTGCGACCTCTGACAATTGTAAAGTTGCTTTGGATAAAAGCGTCAGCTAAATGTAAACAAAAATAATTGTAAAATCTAAACAATAAAATGAAAGCACTAAAAATATTGTTTGTCATGTGACCATTAGCCGACATCAGAGAACCATGAACAAGCAAATATGTTGTTAGATTACTTTAATGTTAACCTAAAATCTACTGACCTAAAAAACGACTATATTACAGTGTTATGGAATAATAAATGCATAAAGAAACAACTGATTTGCCCTATATTAGAGTTTTGGCTGCACATTTTTATCTTCTACAACTTAACCTTTCTTCATTTTACAGCCGGTGGAGTTGGATGGAGTGAAGACAGTTTCAGGCAATGGAGAAGAGAAAATTGTACTTGACGTTCATATCAGGTGACATATCATACATCTATTTACTGACTTGAGATTGAGATATATTTGAGCTTCTCATGCAATCATGAGGCCCTATAATGAGTAATTGTCTGTCAGGGAGTGATTTCAAAGTCTAATGTAATCTATATTGTGTCTGTATTTCACAAGCTGATAAAACCTGACCGTCAAACTGCAGCTAACTCAGATTTGTAACATAACATGAGTGTATATCCTATTTAAAAACTTCATTTTTGTTTAGTTTTCCATCAAGTTTTAGTTGTTTGGAACTAATTCAGCAGAATGGTTAAAATGTATTTGTAAAGAGTTAAAAGCAAACCTAATGTGTCCTCTCCAACATCTTTTTTCAGTTACGATGGGGATGTCGACATAAGAGCAAAAGAGCAAAGGTGCAACATGTAGTGTGCAGAACATACAGGTGAGATTATGCATTGCAAGTTGTGACAGTACATTTGATACATGGTCCCATTCTAGAAATTAAATCTTGAAAGATAATTCCATTTGCATTCTTTCAGCTTCAAGGAGTGATGCGTGTGATTTTGGAGCCACTGATCGGTGATTTCCCATTCGCGGGTGCTGTGACCGTGTACTTCCTCAAACGTCCCGTGAGTGTCTCAAAATTAAGAAATAAAGCCAATGAAGAACCTTTATTTTTAAGAGTTTATGAAGAATTTGGGTTCTTCTATGGTTGACTATATGATTCTTTTGAGTTTAACTTTTTTGACATTACACTAAGCCTAGTCCCAGACTAAAATGCAAGTTTGAACTGAACATGTTTTAACTGAAAGCAACTTGCACTGACATTTTTTAAGATATGTCAGTGCAACTTGCTTTCAGTAAAAACATGTTCAGTTAATGTTTTTTTAAAGGCACGTTTATATTAGCTAATTAAATGTACTAATTGAACTAAGGCCTAATCCTGGCTTAATCTAAGCCTATAGGTTCTTCAGATCAAGTACATTATTAACTCTTGGTAACATCCATTAACTGAGGAAGTTGAAACCCTCCTGGGTTCTTTGAATCTCCATTGAACTTTAAAATGTTCTGCATTAGTCTTCTTGCAAGTGTGTACTGATCCTTACTGTCTTTATTCTTTCAGAAGTGCTTGAATTAGAATATTACTTTTAAGAGAATCATGTAATCTTAATCTTTTTCCTCTTTGTTGTTAGGAACTGACCTTGAAAATGTCTCGTGTGGCCAAGCTGTTTCCCATTTAGTAATTTTCATTCATTACACATAGTGACATACACAATAATATTTTATTCAGTTCAGTACACTCGCTGTCCTGATCTACATCCATTTCTTTTCTTTTTTAATCTATTTCACACTTTCTGTCCCTGTTCCTTTTCTCAGTCAAAAACTTGAAAAAGGGATCATGAACCAGATTGCCTCGCTCCTGGTTTATCCCAATCGTAAGACTGTAAATCTTGTGCCAGACCTGCAGATGGAACAGTTCAGGAACCCCTTGTCCAGGGTAACACACGCACACAGACCTTACACACACATCAAATCAACATGCAATGACCAAATCATTCAATTACATGCTACTTTGTTTTTTGCAATTGACATTTATTCTACAGTTCAAACATTAGGGCTCAGTTGAATGTTTTTGAAAAAAGTCTCTTATGCTCACCAAAACTGCATTTATTCGATCAAAACTACAGTAAAACGGAAATATTGTGAACTATTATAAACATTTAAAATAACTGAATACAGGAATACATTTTAAAATGTGATTCATAGGGTTGTAACAGTTCAAATATCTTGCGGTTCTGTGTTTATTACATATTATAGCTGTGTACGTATAAATGTGCAAGTGCAAGTGTGTGCCGAACCGTGGGTGGAGAATATTACAGTTTGATTTTATTTTTGTAACTAAGAATAGTTAATCCCCCTAGTAATTTATTCCTGTGATGCAATGCAAAATTTCCAGCATCATTTTTCTAGCCTTCAGTGTCACACACGGGGTTCGGGGGCATGCTCCAACAAGAAAATTTGGATTTCTCGGATCTGCATATGTGCTTTTTAAGGTGTTTGATGGCCAAAAAGCTTGGATAACAATAGCTTTAAAAGGGGCAGTGCTGTACATTTGTTGTCAAGCAGATACCAGTTTCTTAAACATGATAATGAAGATAAATGTTGTAGTGAATGATCCACACTACAAAATGGAAATGCAGAATGTTTCTGCTTGTTGAGAGTACACAATCACATATTCCAAACAGCAATGACCTTAAATGAGAAATCTTTCAAGGATTATTTTGCATAGACGTTACATTTCAATCAAACACCAGTGCAATACAAAAATATTTGTCCAGAGGCAATGAGCAATTTATGTGTTAGCATTAAAGATTGGTTTCTTTAATTAGAGAAGGCTATTGCTTAAATAAATGACTAATAACTGAATCTACAAAACATACATAAAATAATTAACATATCACTTGTTAATCATTTACAAACACAGTCATGTTTTGTAAATAATTAGTTAATCATTTACTAATCACTTGTAAATGACTTGTAAGGGAATTTACAAATCCTACATAAAATGTTAGTATATCACTTGCTAATCATTTATGAATGTTTTGTAAATGATTAGTTCATCATTAACTAACCACTTATAAATTACTTACAACTGAACGTTATTATAAAGTGTCACCAGAAATCTAAATGTAGCTGACTTCAAACTTTTGAAAGGTAGTGTTCTGTGCCACTTTTGCAGTGTAATTTGAAATATTTTCAGATAGTTTTTAATGCAGAAGTAGCATACAAGTATCTGAAGCTTCACTTTCCATGAAACATAATGGTACCATGTAATTAGTTATTTTCATTTAGGAGTAATGCAGTAATGAAACAGTTCCCTGCACTGCAATCTTTCATATTCTGTGCATCTTTCTTTATTTCTTTGAGGCAGTTTTGCGTATTCACCTGGTGGAGGCCAACAATCTGGCTGTGAAAGACCCCATCGCGTCTGGTGTGTCTGGCCCATACGCCCGGATCAAAGTCGGGCCGCACACCTTCAAAACCCAGCATCTAGACAATACACTCAATCCCAAATGGGGTGAAATGTATGAGGTGGGTGTACAAATGACACCACATTGCAATATCAACAAAAGAAGTAACTATTCAAAGACTGATTTCAAGTTTAAGAGGTGTACTGTATAAGCCATTTGACATCATAATATTGATATATGATGTAAATGTGATGAACTTCGTAAGGTCATATGTATCTGTGTTTGTTTAAAGGCACACTATGCAAGATTTTTTATTTCAATATAACAGCTTCAAAGTCCTTTCGATGGTTAACGAACTCATAGTTGGGCGAATCATAGTGTTGGGTGTCCGAGTCCACCTTTGTTAAGTCCGAGTCGAGTCCAAGTCCTTAACAATCGAGTCTGAGTCCTTAACAATCGAGTCCAAGTCCTTAACAATCAAGTCCGAGTCCAAGTCCTTAACAATCGAGTCGAGTCCAAGTCCTTAACAATCGAGTCCAAGTCCTTAACAATCAAGTCCAAGTCCTTAACAATCGAGTCCAAGTCCTTAACAATCGAGTCCAAGTCCTTAACAATCAAGTCCGAGTCCAAGTCCTTAACAATCCAGTCCAAGTCCTTAACAATCCAGTCCAAGTCCTTAACAATCCAGTCCAAGTCCTTAACAATCGAGTCGAGTCCAAGTCCTTAACAATCGAGTCCAAGTCCTTAACAATCAAGTCCGAGTCCAAGTCCTTAACAATCGAGTCCAAGTCCGAGTCCAAGTCCTTAACAATCAAGTCCGAGTCCAAGTCCTTAACAATCGAGTCGAGTCCAAGTCCTTAACAATCGAGTCCAAGTCCTTAACAATCAAGTCCGAGTCCAAGTCCTTAACAATCCAGTCCAAGTCCTTAACAATCCAGTCCAAGTCCTTAACAATCCAGTCCAAGTCCTTAACAATCGAGTCGAGTCCAAGTCCTTAACAATCGAGTCCAAGTCCTTAACAATCAAGTCCGAGTCCAAGTCCTTAACAATCGAGTCCAAGTCCGAGTCCAAGTCCTTAACAATCAAGTCCGAGTCCAAGTCCTTAACAATCGAGTCGAGTCCAAGTCCTTAACAATCGAGTCCAAGTCCTTAACAATCAAGTCCAAGTCCTTAACAATCAAGTCCAAGTCCTTGACAATTGAGTCCAAGTCCTTAACAATCGAGTCCAAGTCCTTAACAATCAAGTCCGAGTCCAAGTCCTTAACAATCAAGTCCAAGTCCTTAACAATCCAGTCCAAGTCCTTAACAATCGAGTCCAAGTTCTTAACAATCAAGTCGAGTCCAAGTCCTTAACAATCAAGTCCAAGTCCATAACAATCGAGTCCAAGTCCTTAACAATCGAGTCCAAGTCCTTAACAATCAAGTCCGAGTCCAAGTCCTTAACAATCGAGTCCAAGTCCGAGTCCAAGTCCTTAACAATCGAGTCGAGTCCAAGTCCTTAACAATCAAGTCCAAGTCCTTAACAATCAAGTCCAAGTAGGGCTGGGCGATAAAACGATAACGATAGTTATCGCGATATCATTTTCTAATTTCTAATTCACTCATTAACTATCTCTCCGGTTTCATTTTATGTTAATAAAGTTTATATTTACCGAACATTACTGCAAATTTGTACATGCACACTTATATTTTATGTTGGTTGTAATTCTGAACGGACCGCCTCTCCAGACCTCTTTGCGTGATCACGAATAATGGCTGAATCGGAATTTATAAGCAAGATCATGGGAATCAATAGCCTAAGAAAAAAAGTAATGATTTTGTGCACAGTAAAACCAAAGCAACAGCACACAAAGAAAAAAAACAAAACATGCAGAATGCAGGAAACCACCAATCAATGAGATGACAGGGACAGAAGGAAAGAAGATAACTAACAACTAAAATAAATAAATACAACTAAATCATTGGACTTGTCTGTGGAAAGAAAATAATGTGAAATTAGGTTCTTGTAGCGTGACTGCCGGGCTAGGTAGAGGCTGACGGCCTCCTCAGGGACCTGTTTGAAGGAATTGGCGATGGGGCGGGTGCATCAGGACAAACCGGCGCTAACCTCTCGAAGAGCTGCAGGTGAATTGGTGTAGCTTTCCCAAAGGGCCTTCATTAATGATGTTGCATAACCTGCAGACATAATAATAATAATACTGTATAAAGATCATTGCCACTAATGGAAACACATGAAATTGTCCTGCATATGAATTATAGCAAACATAAACAGAATGTTACGAGATTGCCAGGGAGATTACAGTACAGTGGACCCTGATATGCACTACTAAATGTTTAAAAAAAATACATTAAAGAAATTCAGAACATATGTGATGATTTCAATGTTACTATGAAATGTTTACACCAATACTGGTGGTGGTAATACATGTGGTAAAGTTACATAAACTCTATGAGGTAGTGAATTTACTGAGAGGTAGCTAAACTCTGAAGTGAGAAGTGGATAAACTGTTTCTGACATAATTTCAGCGGTGGGTAAACTGCGTTTAGCCTCCACTACAGCCCTGAAGACACGGTCACAGTCAAATGTGAAAGAGAACCGCAGCAGTCTAACACAAAACGCAAACACACGATTGCGAAAGCCGCTTGATGATCATCACCACTGATCCAAACACCAGCCATGAAGCTTTCATGACGATATGGACATTTACTTCAGGGCAATTTTGTTTTGGCTCAAATTCGTGAATCACGAAAAATGCTCTTCTAATGTCAGAGTGATCGTGCTTGTAGTGGAGGCTGTGTCAAAGGGAACACGGTAGCTAACTTATACAAAATACACACAGAGCTAGCTAACACGCAGCTTGTAAACATTAACATTAGCATATGTAACTTACCGTGGCAATATCTCGCTTGCAGCAGACGGTGTCTCGACCTCGGGACAGGGCAAGCAGAGAGGTTTGCATTCACAGAAGGCACGGCGGTAGGAAGTAACTTAGCCATCCTCTCACTCTTTAACCTAAGTGAGACAATCTTGGCATCCCCTGAGTGGTAATCCTCCTCTTTGAAATGCGCGCTGCATATTCTCGAGTAGGCGGTGACAGAGCTAATTTAGCTGAAAAATCTGCTCCCCTAATCTTGACAAATTGCACCCAGCTTCGGAAGATCCCTTTGTCCTTGGGGAAACAATGGACCCTATGTCCAGTTTTGCTAAAGTTTTTGCATCCGCCACAAACACAGTAATAAACCATTTTGGTCTACTTATCTAACTTACTCTTCTCTATCTCTAAGCTGTAATGCTATCTCTCACTATCTATCTGTTATGCTTATGATATCTATCTATCTATCTATCTATCTATCTATCTATCTATCTATCTATCTATATTTACTTATATATCTGACACTCACTCTCACTAGCTAACGTTAGCTACTGATCGCGGATTTTCGTCTGTTGTTGTCCAACAGCGAGTACCTCATGTGACGTCATACAGTGCATTGTGGGAGAAATTAGAATCCTCGCTAGGATATTGCTAAATGCTAACATATCACCTACTTTTCCGTATTATATTTCTTTTTTGTAATCCCCTACAACATCAAATACAATGGATAACTGTTTAAATGTTTATTACCAACTAGAAAACTGCCAGAAAAGAAAAAAAACTGCACCATGGGCTTTAAAGAAACCCTTAAGTACCATATTAGGGCATTTTCTGCAACACCCTTAAGTTTAAGGGAAACATAAGGGCGAACTTAAGGGAAAATTACACTTAAGGTGCTTTATGCAACCGGGCACAAGTCCTTAATAATCAAGTCCAAGTCCTTAACAATCGAGTCCAAGTCTTTAACAATCAAGTCCGAGTCCAAGTCCTTAACAATCGAGTCCAAGTCCTTAACAGTCAAGTCCAAGTCCTTAACAATCAAGTCCAAGTCCTTAACAATCAAGTCCAAAGTCCAAGTCCTTAACAATCGAGTCCAAGTCCTTAACAGTCAAGTCCAAGTCCTTAACAATTAAGTCCAAAGTCCAAGTCCTTAACAATCAAGTCCAAGTCCTTAACAATCGATTCCAAGTCCTTAACAGTCGAGTCCAAGTCCTTAACAATCAAGTCCAAGTCCTTAACAATCAAGTCCAAAGTCCAAGTCCTTAACAGTCGAGTCCAAGTCCTTAACAATCAAGTCCAAGTCCTTAACAATCAAGTCCAAAGTCCAAGTCCTTAACAGTCGAGTCCAAGTCCTTAACAATCAAGTCCAAGTCCTTAACAATCAAGTCCGAGTCCAATTATGTGAAAAAGATTTTTCAGTGCAGTACTAAATAGAAACAATGTTTTTCTTATTAATAAATCAATAAAGATTACATTTTGGAGATTCTGAAAGGTGTATGGAAACTTGTGACTTAAGTGTAAATGTAACAAAAATCATAAAATAATTAGACGCCAAAATGTTGCTATGGTTACTATGTCAATCATCGCAATTTCAAGACTCACAGGACTAAAATTTAGCGGATTCTCTCCCACATTCAAATGCTTTTATCACTCGTTATAATTTACAGTGTGAACGTAACCACTGGTCCTCTAGAAGCATGAAAAACTAAACTATTATTTAGATTGTCAATAGTGCTCCCTTTAAGTCATCACTTACTTACCGCGTTCTGCACTCTCGTCATAAACACTGAAGTTGTCCGCACTGCACAGTGAATCTCTCATTTATATCGCGTCAAGACTTTGTTTATGAGGGGATTTGCGAAAGGATAAAGATTCTGAACATACATTTTAAGCGAATTCTCCGCATGTTGACTCTAAAATGCCTCTGATTTGCCACTGTGTTCATGCGCTTAATGTACATGTCTGTGATTGGCTAATGCTAAACGTGGAAACAACACAAAGTTTTGTTTCGTTTTTGAATAATATTGTGTCCTCCAGTGCCCGGACTCGGACATATTTCCGATTCTAAAATGTCCGATGTTAATGTAGGTGTGTCTTTGGTGTTTCATGCATGAGTATGTGTCTGTCTGTCAGGTCATGGTTCATGATGTGCCTGGTGAGGATCTAGTGGTGGAAGTGTTTGATTATCAAGATGATTTCCTGGGCAGGTACCATATCACTGCTTTTCATCTCCCGTCATTCTGTTTCTCATTTATTCTCACAAAGGAGGAATATCTTTTATGGTTTAACATTATAAGTGAATAATCCTTATAATGTTAGTCAAGATTTCTTGCACTAAAACAATTTACATTGAGGATATCTTGTTTCTTGAAAGTGTTTCCATAGTGGATTAAACTCTTTTATTCCAAAAGTTTCCTAAAAATGTACTTTTTCTTAAAATATGACCTCTTTGATATAGATCTGTTCTAGGTTTTTATCTTCTGAACATCAGTTACAGTGTCCTATCATAAGCCACCATTATCATAAACCCATGATTTGTGTTTTTTATTGTTTGCTGATCTCTATTCTAATCCTTGCGTTGATTCTCTTTATTTCACATGTGTTCAGGACACAGATAGATTTGGGGATTGTGAAGAAATCCAAAATAGTTGACGAGGTGAGATTTAGATAATATTCCAGCACACTGTTTTCTCGTGTGTGTGTGTGTGTGTGTGTTTATTGTAGAATTTTGCATGGGTGATTATTTGCTGTTTTCATGTCCCATTCTTAGTGGTTCAATTTAAAGGACACCCCTACAGGATCGGTTCACTTGAGACTGGAGTGGCTGACACTAGAAGCCGACGCAGGACGACTGTAAAAGGTCTTATAACACCGTACAAACACAGAACACAGGGCGGTTTCTTGCAAATGGGTGTTTCTTGCTATGTTTTCGTGCAGTTGCCGCAGCACAGCCTTCTGTGTCTGCTGTGCAGCTCCACTGCGTTTGAAAAATTTGGCTTCAATATTCTTGATATTTCCCATAGCGTGAGGAATGCTAGCCTTACGCAATACTCGTTCCCTCATCTCAGGGAACCGAGGTTAACCAAGACGTTTTTACAGTAGCTTCGCTCCGCCCTACTTTGCCCTCATTTTTTCTCTTTCTCTCAGGTTCTGAAGTGAAATGAAAAAAGTGTGAAGAGTACAACAGCAAAGCCACCCTCAGCAGCCATCTTGGCAGTGTATTTGGACAAGGCTGAGGCACTTCCTGTGAGTAATACTCTCACATCATCTTCCTGCTGCACTCTTTGTTCTTCTAACACACACACATGTTATGTTTTATGGGCACATTCCATTGACAATGATTTTTACACAGTACAAACTGTATATTCTATCCCCTATCCCTACCCATCACAGAAAACTCAGAGACACAGTAGTTATGCTCACCAGCCCTGCATTTATTTAATCAAATACACAGGAAAACAAGAATATTGTGGAATACTATTGCAATGTAAAATAACTCTTTCTATTTTAACATATTTTAAAATGTAATTTATTCCTGTGATCAAAGCTGAATTTTCAGTATCATTATTCCAGTCTTCAGTGTCACGTGATCCTTCAGAAGTCATTCTAATATGATGATTTGCTGCTCAAGAAACATTTCTTCTTATTATCAATGTTGAAAACAGTTGTGTGAAACCGTCTCAGGTTACGACTGTAACCCTAGTTCCCTGAGAAGGGAACGAGACGATGCGTCGATGACGCTTTGGGAACGCCTTAGGTCTGGGACGGTTACCGCATTACCGCAATACCGCGGTCACATGACTCCAACCGCGGGTCTGAGCTCGTCACCGTCATCACCACAAAAAAAAAAACATTGGCCTGCACGTGTGCACGTTGTGTCTAATGACATGGATTCATTGATTCTAATGACATGGATGTCTAATGATATTGTGGCTTACATGGATTCAAGGTTTTCTAAACAAAACTTATCAAAAGATGGAACAAATCCGACCTTTCGAGAGTTGAGGAGTGGCACATTCCATTCGTATTAGAGATGCGCGGATGGGCTATTATTATTTCATCCACAACCGCATCACAAAACTCATCATCTTACCTGACTAGGCTACTGTAGGCTAAAATGTTATTTCGTTTTGAATTTTGTTTAAAAGTAGACATTTAGGCCTTGCCTACGCCGAGTTTCGGTTTCTTTATGAGACGAGCTCCAGTTAGAGACTGCACCCGCGCTTCCACGTCCTCCTGATTATATGTCTGCTATATCTGCTTCTTATTTATTAATTCCAGGCAATTAGTTAATGAAACAGTGATACAAATTAAGGTACAATTTATACAAAACGAAATTTAATTTAAAGAAAGGCTTTCTACAAAACAAAACTTAATAAAGTGGTCAAAATCGTGTCTGACCCATCTTATGATCCTATCTTACTCATGCTGTTCACGTTTCATATAATCGACATAGTTTAAATAAAAAAAATAACACTATATTATGTAAACATAAATATGGAGTATAATATTTTTAATTAAGACATGTTGCAATAGGTGTTCTTTCATTTCCAATGTGAACATCATTCATGCCAAATTACTGCTTGATGAAAATTTGACTATTTCAAATTGTGCTCGTTTTTTTCTGTGCCACCCCAGGGGGATGGACTCGGCGGGGGAGGAATTTTTTAAAAGCCTCTTACTGTTTCTTAGATTCCTGAAATCTGTCAACAACTGTATCAACCGAGTCAGGTTCGCGAGCCTGTCCCTCATCCTCGAATGTGGACAGACGGGAACAGAGCGTGCGTAGCGAAAGACGCTCACAATGCTGACAGTCAGCCCCCTCGAAGGCTGACGCCGCAATCTCCACTCCCAAACAAACTACACAAAGCTCATGTGTATCCCCACCCGTAAGATAATGAGGGCAGGGAGAAGCACAAGCTTTAAATAGTTGTTTCGCCATACTTTAAATGTATATGAGAGACAGACAACAATAAATATCACAGACAGTTTTGACATAGAGCGCTTTGCTGAGGCACAAAAGCTAACGTGAGTAACGCACCGGATGTGCTTTTATCCTTTCCTGGTCATGATGTCACCCACCCGTGGCGTTTGTTCATTCATTCCATTGGACTAGTTGACATACGTGCTTCAAACGTAATCACGCTAAGGCATTCCCAAAGCGTCATCGACGCATCGCGAGTTCCCTCGAAACTGAAATAACCCTAATGTGGGTATGAGCCAACAATGCCTACAATGAAAATTGGTTAATAAACATACTAAATAATGTCTCAATCAAATATATAAAACTGCTAAAATGTTCCTGTTTGGGTTACATTTAAGATTAGGAGATAAAAAACATCATTAGCTCAGTATAAAAACAGTAGAAGTCAATGGAAGGTCCCACCATGGTAGAGAAACCAAACAAACGTGTGTGTGTGTAAATGCTCCCGCCCACCCTAAAGCAGACTTAGAGGTTTGCAGTCATGGTCTAGAAAAAACTATTAAATGAAACATTAGAAATATCTTATTTAGCTCATGGTCTTGAGAGAGCACTCTGTGAAAGCACTCACACCGTTTCCCGCATCCAGAATATTTTACTAGAAGTGCAATGCAAAAAGAGTTCACTTAAGAGGCACACACTGGTACTTTAAACTCTTGAAACAAGTACACACGTGCATCAAGTCAATATCCCAGAGCACTCAAGCTTACAGCGATGCGGTCTGGAGGATTTTAAAGTAATGTCCCAGCTAGGGGTGTGACGGTTATTATAACCGTGAGACCGCCGGTTATAGTTGAACACCATCATTAGAACTCTATAACCGGCAAAACCGTGTTATTGAAATATTTTTTACAAACATTTTTTTATCATAGAGAATGTTTAAATACTAATATCAGCTTACGAGGGAAACGGAGGCGGACTGGTGCTTCGGAGGCTGCTACAGCAGGAGAAGATTCGGGAGAGGTCTGTGCCCCTTTACCGATCAGAGCGCGCGCTGACACGGAGTAAAGCCTTGTTTAAACTCGACGCGTCCGCACGAGCGCGAAGATGCACGCGGCAAAAATGACGCATTGGGTGCACAAGATTGGCAAGACCCCATTTCGCTTGGCTGTGTGCACGGCTTTTTTTGTAACAGCGCGCGCGGCGCCGCATCCGAGGTTGAACGACTTCAAGCCGAATCTGCCCGAGCATGTTTGCGCTCGGCACCCAGTTTGCGCGTCTAAATTGCAGTTCATTGCAGTTTTTTTTGTTAAGGTTTTGTTTACTGTGTGTGATTTATTTAAAACAAAGCACGTTCATTGCAACGTTTTTTTTGTTTTGTTAAGGATTTGTTTACTGTGTGTGATTCATTTAATGGAAAGCACATTCACTTCTAGTTGTCTTGCTGTTAATGTTAAATAAACGTAGAGCAATTAGCCAATCAGTGTCTGCTCGTTTATTAAAACTAAGTTGTCCTATAACAGACGAACGTCGCCACGCATTCCCCCTTTTTTGATAATAATCAGAAATGTTTCTTGAGCACCAAATAATCATATAAGAATGACTGAAGGATCATGTGATCCTGAATACTGCAGTATTGATAATGAGATTTAGCTTTGATCACAGGAATAAATTATATTTTCAAATATATTCAAATAGAAAACAGTGCTTTTAAATTGTAATGAATTGTAATAATATAATAATATTCACAGTATTACTGTTTTTTACTGTATTTTGATCAAATAAATGCAGCCTTTGTGAGCAGATAAGACTTTCAAAAACATTTTAAAAATACTTTTTTTGCCCCCATTTCTCATGAGCTGAACTAAAAAGGCCTATTTCTCTCAAATATTGTTCACAAATCTGTCTAAATCTGTGTTAGTGAGCACTTCTCCATTGCCGAGATAATCCATCCACCTCACAGGTGTGGCATATCAAGATGCTGATTAGACAGCATGATTATTGCACAGGTGTGCCTTAGGCTGGCCACAATAAAAGGCCACTCTAAAATGTGCAGTTTTACTGTATTCGGGGAGGTCCGAAAACCAGTCAGTATCTAGTGTGACCACCATTTGCCTCACCCAGTGCAACACATCTCCTTCGCATAGAGTTGATCAGGTTGTTGATTGTGGCCTGTGTAATGTTGGTCCACTCCTCTTCAATGGCTGTGTGAAGTTGCTGGATATTGGCAGGACCTGGAACACGCTGTCATATACGCCGATCCAGAGCATCCCAAACATGCTCAGTGGGGGACATGTCCGGTGAGTATGCTGGCCATGCAAGAACTGGGATGCTTTCAGCTTCCAGGAATTGTGTACAGATCCTCCAACATGAGGTGACGGTCGTGGATGAATGGCACAACAATGGGCCTCAGGATCTCATCACGGTATCTCTGTCCATTCAAAATGCCATCAATAAAATGCACCTGTGTTCGTTGTCCATAACATACGCCTGCCCATACCATAACCCCACCGCCACCATGGGCCACTCGATCCACAACGCTGACATCAGCAAACCGCTTACCCACACACGCTTGTGTAGGCAAAGGAGAAGTGCTCACTAACAGATTTAGACAGATTTGTGAACAATATTTGAGAGAAATAGGCCTTTTGTGTACATAGAAAAAGTCTTAGATCTTTGAGTTCAGCTCATGAAAAATAGGGACAAAAACAAGTGT
This sequence comes from Meda fulgida, assembly GCA_030578275.1. Taxonomy (NCBI): domain Eukaryota; kingdom Metazoa; phylum Chordata; class Actinopteri; order Cypriniformes; family Leuciscidae; genus Meda; species Meda fulgida. The sequence goes on along the minus strand of JAROOJ010000064.1, from coordinate 545,170 downwards.
TGCATTTATGATTTTTTTCAGTGTATGTTATTTTTTTAATTAGTTAAAACTAGAAACCTAATCATATTAATGACAAAATGGTAAATGACCTGTCATGCTATTTTATGTTTGTTTTTAAGTGTGTTTGTACCCGTTTCTTCTGTTTTTAGATGAAAGAAGATAATAAGGATCCCAACCCGTTTGCTCAAATCTCAGTGCAGGATGTTATTCGTGACAGCCAGGTAAGACAAACAATTACCACCTGTGCCAACCAAACTTTCCCATGTGACCCGCTCTTCTCACACATTTATTTCCCCTCTTCTTAGATTTACTGGAATACCGTGAACCCTAAGTGGAAGGACACGTTCACTTTTTTCATCAGAGACCCAAGCAAACAAAACATTAGTGTACAGGTATGCTAACACCATCTGCCCTGTTATGAACATACACAAGCTCTCAATACAGATGTAAACAGGGTTGAGATGTGATTGCCTCCAGGATTCTTTTTCCAAATGTGAATTTTTCCTGTTTGACATTCATGTTACTTAAGCCATTTTTACATTGACTTATTCTCTTTTTCAGGTGAAGGATAATGACCATGTTCAGGTTTTGGGAAGTCTGTCCATTCCTGTTTCACATCTTCTCTCGAGTCCAGATCTGACTTTAGATCAGTGGTTGAAACTTGAGAATTCCGGCTCAGACAGCTGCATCCACATCATCACAGTTCTCAGGGTAACATCATCTGACACACAATACACAAGATTGAGTACACATATACATATACTCTACCATGCAAAAAACAACAACATAATTTTCCACTTTATTTACAAAATATTAATCTCCAACAACGTCTGCTCCACGCATGTGTTGGGATGCTCTTGTGAACACAGATGGAAACTGCTTTATTCGTAAATGTTTTTTTGCGATATTCCAGTTTTGCACACAAGTTAAATTTACAATTTTGGTTGGAAACATAGCTTGTGTTGATGTCATTTCCTGCAGGTTCTCTGTTTGGATGAATCTGTGTAAGATGTGGCCCTCTCCAGTGGCCCTCTTTTGAATTGCTCTGCCTCGCATCCACAGAGGATTATGCCCCATTCCAGCTTCGCTACTTACAGCCCTCGCACCCGTGCCACCGCCACCCAGTGGCTTTAGGAATACAGAACACGATGGGCAATCTGCATTTGTTTAGGTAAATATATAGGAGTATGTAAACGTTGTTTTTATTTGCCACACTTCCTGCTACCAGCAGGTGGTGCTATTACTATTAAATGAAGTTTTATTAACTAAGTTCGGGAGGAGCACATTCAGATAATTAACACGAGTGGACAGCAATCAGCAATCAATGATAAGAGGGTACATATAGACTCAGCAGTCTTACCTCGATCCATTGACAGTTTTGCAGCATTTAGTATTGGCTTCCTTGCTCAGCAACCTGTAAACTATGTCTCCTACGAGCTCCTCTTCCGACGAAGAAATCACCAGGGATGTATCTTCTCACTCCGTCGATCCCATGGTCATCCCTCCTACGCCGGTCTGTGCACTTGAGCCCCCGGCCTCTCCTCGCGACCCCACACCGGCCCGATCAGCCCGGCGCCCATCAAGACGCCATGACCAGTCTTCGCCGCCCCGGCAAGACTTCCATCTTCTTCCCCAGCTTCCTCCTACCGCTCGGCCGTCCCGACGATCCCACCCATCGGGAAATGGACTGTAGCTGGATTGAGGCAAGCACTGGGTAACTCCGATCTACAAACTTCAAGGAAAATGAATAAAGCGGAGCTGTACGATTTGTATGTCTCCTTAAAGTCCACTCCTAAGACGACCCACAGGCAGAGCACAGCCCGCAGGGCTCAAAATTCGCCTGCCCAGTCACCACCCTCGTCTCCCTGCACAGGACGCAGCTCGCTTCGCCCATCGAGCCACCGCAGCAACAGGCCCTCAGCGAGCCAGGGCCGCGCTCCAGTTTTCATCACGGCAGGTCCACTACCACCTTTTGACGAGGCCCAGCCCTCCACCTCTGCTTCCGCCGCCGCAGCACCACGTACAGCCGGGCCCAGCGGCCTCCCCGCAGCCGCTCAGTTCTATTCTCCTGCTGTACATACCCCTTTTCCTTTTCAGTGGCCTCCAGCTCCAGTTCCAGAAACTAGCGCGAAGCTATCGCCGCTAGCATCACAGACCCAACAAGGTCAACAGTTCTACCCAACAGGTTATAACCCCGCCCACACTCCAGTGGCCTGCAGCACAAGTAACTCAAACAAGCGCGGGCCCGCCTCCGCTCGCAGCCCAAGCTCACACTGCTTTCTATCATCCCTCACTTCCTCCGACTAACTTTTTTTCTCAATTTACAACAGGCCATCCAATCACAAGGGCACCGCTGACATTCGCAGCCCCGGATTATACCCTTCCCAGCTCTATCATACAAACTAAATCACCATATTCTCTTTTCACAGCCACTCCGATGCCCGTGCCGCCCAACGCAGTTGCTATGGAACCCCCACCAGTTTCTCAATCCATCCGGGCTCAGATCCTCTCAGAAATTCAGGAGGCTGGCTCCAGAGGCGGATCAATTCCCAACTCCAGTTCCTCGCTATTCAGAACTAATATTCCCGTAACCCACCCGTTAAAACCCCTGTTTGACACACCACTCGACAGTCTCCTCCAAGCAGTATCTCCTAGGACCCTTCAATCCTACGTTACTGCTTGGAGATGTTTTAAAACATTCCATGTCTCTTATAACTTGCCTTTCCCTAATTTTTCTCTTCTTTCAATCACCTCTTTTATCTCCTACCTTAATATCATTAAGGGCTTACAAGTCGGGTCCATCAAAGGTAATTTGAGCGGCATCCAGTTTTTCCATAAATTGATGTACAGTGCTCCTTCCGCAGAGATAAACAATTCACAAACCTCCCTCCTGATTAAAGGGATTCAAAGATCCCAGACCACTCGCCCCGATGCCAGACAACCCATAACGCTAGACATTCTCACCAAATGTATTCACACCCTCCGTACAGGCTACCAGCCCCTCAGTTCCGCTCGCACACTTGATGCTATGTTTATCCTAGCCTTCTTTGGTTTTCTTAGATGCTCGGAACTCGCCATCACTTCCAAATTCGACCCAAAAATCCACCCCACCATCTCAGACTTATCAGTAATTGACGACGAAACCATTTCATATTTGATTAAACAAAGTAAGACTGACCAAACCAAAAAATGTCATTTTATCTACATCTTTAACCTCGCTTCGCAAATCCAACCATACCAGTCAATTCTGGCATATCTACAATGGAGAAGTTCCCAGGCTAAATCTCCTCTGGAACCCCTGTTTTTAGACGAATCTAAAAAACCTGTGACACGGTTTTGGTTCCAGAAACACCTCAAATCTGTTCTCCAACAATCAGGCATTCCAGCAAAGAATTTTTCAAGTCACTCATTCCGCATCGGGGCAGCAACTTCAGCAGCCCAAAAAGGCCTTTCCCAACAGCAGATTCAAGCCCTTGGGAGATGGTCCTCCGATGCTTTCCAAAGCTATATCAGGACCAACCGGTTCCACATTAAAAAAGCCCACCAAACCCTCATCGAGTGAGTAAAAAAAAAAAAAAAAAAGATATTCTCTTTCTGTCCAGCGAGCATTGGTCTCACAGCGGACGGAGTGAGAACTTTCCCAGTAGAGCACTTACGTTTTCTCTTTCATCCAGCGAGCATTTGGTCTCACAGCGGATGCAGTGTGAGAAAATCTCCTGGGCAAGCACTCTTTTTTCCTCTTTCAATTTCCTCTTTCCGTCCAGCGAGCATTGGTCTCACAGCGGACGGAGTGAGAACCTTCCCAGTAGAGCACTTACGTTTTCTCTTTCATCCAGCGAGCATTGGTCTCACAGCGGACGGAGTGAGAACTTTCCCAGTAGAGCACTTACGTTTTCTCTTTCATCCAGCGAGCATTTGGTCTCACAGCGGATGCAGTGTGAGAAAATCTCCTGGGCAAGCACTCATTTTTTCCTCTTTCAATTTCCTTTCTGTCCAGCGAGCATTGGTCTCACAGCGGACGGAGTGAGAACTTTCCCAGTAGAGCACTTACGTTTTCTCTTTCATCCAGCGAGCATTTGGTCTCACAGCGGATGCAGTGTGAGAAAATCTCCTGGGCAAGCACTCATTTTTTTTTTCCTCTTTCAATTTCCTCTTTCTGTCCAGCGAGCATTGGTCTCACAGCGGACGGAGTGAGAACTTTCCCAGTAGAGCATTTACGTTTTCTCTTTCATCCAGCGAGCATTTGGTCTCACAGCGGATGCAGTGTGAGAAAATCTCCTGGGCAAGCACTCATTTTTTCTCTTTCAATTTCCTCTTTCCATCCAGCGAGCATTGGTCTCACAGCGGACGGAGCGAGAACGTTCCCGGTAGAGCACTTACGTTTTCTCTTTCATCCAGCGAGCATTTGGTCTCACAGCGGATGCAGCGTGAAAACCTCCTGGACAAGTGTACTACAACCGCTCCTCATTCGCAGACCAACAGGGGCCGTCAGTCCAGGCAGTGAACCACCATCACGGGCCTCCCCGATCAAGCATCCAGGCCCCTTCTCGAGATGCCAGCCCGCCAAATCTCGGCACTCATTTGGGGGTCTTTAGTCCGGCGGCTGTCCTCTGCTCTTTAGCCTATTGGGGGGAGTACTCTGGGTTCGGGCTGAATTCCGAGCTCTGAGCCCTCCCTCCGGACAGCACGCCAAAAACGCATTAAATCTTACTCCCTCAGAATTATATGTAAGTGTGAACTCGTGAAATGAAGTTTTATAACTAAGTTCGGGAGGAGCACGTTCAGATAATTAACACGAGTGGACAGCAATCAGCAATCAATGATAAGAGGGTACATATAGACTCAGCAGTCTTACCTCGATCCATTGACAGTTTTTCAGCATCCCCCCTCCACCCCTTCTCCACACTCCTAGTTCTCCACACTCCTAGTTCTATAAAATCACTTACATACGGGGGGAGTACTCTGGGTTCGGGCTGAATTTCCGAGCTCGGAGCCCTCCCTCCGGACAGCACGCCAAAAACGCATTAAATCTTACTCCCTCAGAATTATATGTAAGTGTGAACTCGTGAAATACTATTTCACAACTGAATATTGTCATGTAGATGTCTTCAGGGCAGGACTCTTATCAAACATGTGAAGTTTGGGGCAGCTCGGACACATATGCCTGAGTTACTACAACGTCCTGTTTTATGGCGTTAATCGCATACATTAGCACATGACATGTGCCGGTATTCGGTAATGCGATAAATTGCGGTAATGAATATGCACGATATTGTTATCGCGGGCATTTCAAAATACAGTGAAAAATAATTGATCCGAATTTAGATTTTTAGAGCGCGCATTAACTTATTTTCCATCAACCACTTAAAAAACCACTGCGTATATGCTGTGCCAAACACGTGCGCACTCTGATGTAAACAATCCCCACATGTAGACGCGCTGTATGCATGCGGCGCAGTGCGCACTCTAGTCTAATGTAAACAATCCTCACATGGAGAAGCAGCATGGCGGAAGGAGGAACGCTGCCGACGATTTATCCTCCTTCTAAAAGCAGAACTCACGCATTCAGCATGAGACTCGCACAACTGACACTTTTTACACGCTCTCTGGCCACAAAATCAAAGAGCAAAGAGGACACTGACACCGACAGACTAGACAGAGCAGGATACTTTTGATATGAAAAAGATGATCAGCTTTCAAGTTCTGTCCATTTTATCACGAAATTCAGACAATAAATAGCGTTTTGGCGCTTGTAAATGTGACGTGACAGATCGCTGTAGTGCCTCAGTTCAAGTTAACCGATCATCTGTTACTTTTTATTAAAGATAAAATACAACTTACGAAAGGTATATATGCCTCATACATAATATCGATCGATTCAGCTGGTGTCGCTCTCACAGTATCAATTCACCTAACCCCGAAGCTGATACAGGACCCTAAACCTGTAAATGACAGGATCATGACCCTCAGACTCCCGTTAACAAAATCGGAACTGCACCCTGATCGCGACATATGGACCAACAATGATGAACAGCCTGGAGATAATCGAAGCTTGCTACAGCCAACTGCACCAAGTTCCTAGCCTGGCTCCGCCCTCCTACGCATTTCCGCTCAATTTAATTTTCCTTCAGTACTACGTCTTGGATTGTGCTGTAGACTTTGGTTTCCAGAAATCAATTAATCAGCGAACAGAGGGCGTGGTTGAGAACGATGACGTTGATGTCGACTTGTGCGTGATTTTGAGTTGTAGTTCAAAATAAGAAAGATGCGAGTGAAGCCATTCGGTCCGTTGTGGCAACGCTGCCGAATATCAAGAAGTTAAAGCCGGAGCAAGAACAACGACCAAACGTTAGTGATTTGTTATGCCAGATAGAGTGACTCTGGGCAGATCCAATAGTTTTAGACTTCAATAGAATTCCCGCCTACAAGGAAGTTAACGTTTGTCTATGGAGCGATGCCAGACTCTATGTACAAATGAAATGTACGAGAGTCTGATAGGACCAGGCTACCAAGTTCCAAGGGCCGTCCCAAATTCTGACAAGATCATCCTACTAGGCGACTTTAATGCCAGGGTAGGGCAAGACAGCACATGGCTTAACCCTATGGGGTCTAAGGTGTTTTCTGGGTCCTGGAGGTGTTCTGACATGCTCTGACATTTGTGCTTTTTTCAGTGGTTTGTAAACATATTAAAGTCCTTGGGAAGTTTGGCACTGGTAAGGTGAACTCTAATGGTGAGCTTTTCCTCTCACTATGCACAGATCTTAAACTTGCCATCACCAATACATTCTTCAAACACAAAGCTGCACACAAGAACTCATGAATGCACCCGTGCTCACACCACTGGCACCTGATTGACTTCATTGTCACTTGCCAGCGTGACATGGAGGACTTCCTGGATACCAGAGCCATGCTTAGGGCAAACTGCAGCACAGACCACATATTGATTATGTCGACAACCCGTCTAAAGATAAGGAAGATAATATACAAATTTAATTTAAATAAAAAAGCTGGACGTCCTCAAACTATAGCGTAAAGATGTAAGGGAAGTTCTTGAAGCAGCTCTAAATGAAAGACTGACGGACCCAACCGTTACAGTCTCTATGGACGAAACTTGGAACTCATTCAAATCTGTCGTCTATGAGACAGCAAAGATGACACTTGGGATCGCACGCCAGAGAAATGAAGACTGGTTTGATGAGAATGATGAGGAGCTCTGCAAACTCATAAATACAAGAAATGAGGCAAGAAACAAAGTGCTGAATAGAAACACCAGATCGGCCATAGCAGAACTCAGGAAGTTCTAATCTCTAATCTAGTGCAGAGAAGATGCAGAAAGCTGAAAAATGATTGGTGGTGAAAAAGGCAGTGGAGCTACAAGAACTGGGAGACATGAATTATACAAAAGAATTTTAGCAAAGCATGAAAGCAGTATGGGGTCCGCAGGTCAACTACCCCGATCAACTTCTTGCTAGTGATAATACAACCCTACTAAGTGAAAAGCAGGACGCAGATGTCAACCAACATGTGACGGATACTATTCCTCAAGCACCTACTCAGCAATGGATGGATGCCCACCCTGCCGTTGATGAAGTCCATAAAGCTGTGAATTTGCTAAGTAGTGGTAAGGCCCTAGGTGCTGACGAAATCCATCCTGAGATAATCCTGCACAAGATCATAACTGCAGCATGGGACTCCCGATCTGTCCCACAAGACTGGAGGGACGCACAACTGATTACCCTTTTCAAGAAAGGCGACAGACGTGTGTGTGGGAACTATCGAGGCATCTCACTTCTTTCTATCCCAGGAAAAGTATTTGCCAGAATTCTCCTCAACAGATTAGCAACCCGTGCTGAAACAATCCTCCCTGAGGCCCAATGTGGTTTTCGGCCAGGTAGAGGAACGGTAGACATGATTTTGTCCCTAAAACAGATACAGGAAAAGTGCATAGAGCAGAACAGGCCTCTCTTCATGGTATTTGTAGACTTTACTAAAGCCTTCGATACAGTGCACAGAGAAACATTATGGAAAATCCTGAATAAAATTGGTTGCCCTGACCTGTTCATTGACCTGATCGCCTCCCTCCATAATGGCACGAAGGCTTCAGTAAGCATGAAGGGGGAACTATCTGACAACTTCGATGTGCTAAATGGAGTGAAAGTCAAGTCAAGTCAAGTCATCCTCATTTATATAGCGCTTTTAACAATGTAGATTGTTTCAAAGCAGCTTTACAGAGATAAACTTAAAAGATAAATTTAAGGTAACAGAGATTGGTTTAGTTTTATAGTGGTTCTTGAATAATGTTTTTTCCAGCTAAAGTTAGTTTTGATTGATTCACTTCCGTCTAAATGATCATTTTTTTAAATTAAATTAGGGGCCGCTAAGACGACACCGTTCTCTCTAAACAGACTTTAAACGTGAACCTGTGATAGACGCTGATGGCGTTCACATGCGCATTAAGAATTGATTCTATAGTTATGTGCGTTTGAATATATGTGCGCAGGTTTGTAATTCTTTACAAACCATGCCTAAACAAACTACTTGTCTATAAATTTTGATGCAGAATTTTATTTTATCTTATCACTTCGGGTAGGAACGCGGAAAAATTCCACAATACTTTATCTGTAGAGTGGTATAGGGATCCTCCATAGGGAGAGGCTAGTTGGCACTTCAGCACTGCATTGTCATCGGGTCCAGGCGAAAGTCCTTCGTCAGATCTGGAAAACGGCCTGGATCCGGCAGGCTGTGGGAAAACCGTGGGATAAACAAAGACACTAAAATTAGCGTAGATGCCAATCTTCTTATGATATAATGAGTACATCAGGATTTAAGGGAAGTGTTCCCAGTTCCGGCTGACCTAATCTAAGCAGCCTAATATTGAATTATAGAAGTCTATAGAGTGTTATTTGAATGCTAGGTCAAAGAGATGTGTTTTTAGTCTAGCTTTGAACTGACAGACTGTGTCTGCTTCCCGGACAATGTTAGGAAGATTGTTCCAAAGTTTTGGAACTAAATAGGAAAAGGATCTACCGCCAGCAGTCGATTCAGATATTCTAGGTATTATCAACTGACCAGAACTTTGAGATCGCAATAGACGTGAAGGACTATAATGCGTTTAGAGCTCGCTCAAGTACTGCGGAGCTAAACCATTTAGTGCTTTGTAAGTAATGAGCAATATTTTAAAATTTATACGATATTTAATAGGGAGCCAATGCAGTGTTGACAGAACCGGGCTAATATGGTCGTACTTCCTGGTTCTGGTAAGAACTCTAGCGGCTGCGTTTTGGACCAGCTGTAGTTTATTTATTAAGCGTGCAGGGCAACCACCCAGTAGATCATTATAATAATCTAGCCTTGATGTCATGAATGCATGAACTAGTTGTTCCGCATTTGTCAATGAGAGCATATGACGTAATTTAGATATATTTTTAAGATGGAAAAATGCGGTTTTACAGACACTAGACACGTGACTTTCATAAAAAAGATTGGTATCAAAGAGCACACACACACACACACACACACACCCAGGTTCCTAACTGACGACGAAGACTTAACAGAGCAGCCATCAAGTGTTAGACGGTATTCTAGGTTATTATGTGTGGACGTTTTTTGTCTAATAATTAGAATCTCTGTTTTTTCAGAATTTAGTAGTAGGAAATTACTAGTCATCCAATTTTTCACATCAACTATGCATTCCGATAATTTTGTGAATTGGTGAGTTTCGTTAGGTTTGGAAGAAATATAGAGCTGAGTATCATCAGCATAACAGTGAAAACTAATTCCATGTTTCCTAATGATATCTCCTAATGGTAGCATGTACAGAGTGAAAAGCAGCGGTCCGAGAACTGAGCCTTGTGGTACGCCATACTGAACTTGATCGATAAGACATCTCTTCATTTACTGCTACAAACTGATAGCGGTCAGATAAATATGATTTAAACCATGCTAATGCCATTCAACTAATTCCAACATAGTTTTCTAGTCTATTTAAGAGAATGTTGTGGTCAATGGTGTCAAATGCAGCACTAAGATCGAGTAGCACTAATAGAGAGATACAACCACTATCGGATGATAAGAGCAAATTATTTGTGACCAGTGGCGGAACTAGAGTTTTATACATGGGGTGGCCAGGGGGTGGCCACTGCTACTTTCGGGGGTACACAGTACACACACACACACACACACACACACACACACACACACACACACACACACACACACACACACACACACACACACACACACACAGTGGAAAAGCTTATGGAAGGAATTGGGTCACTCTGTGTCTATAAGTGTTGAACATCCCAAATATTTGCAGAAAACAAAGCTGAAGCACCAAGTAGATAAGATACCCCATATGTCTGTTATGATGCATTTATTTACAAAAAAACTCACATTTACAAAAAAATATATATTTTATTTGATCTTTTATTAGATATAGCAGGCATCAAGCAGACATGTCCTTGAAAAAGTTAAACAATTTTATTGCCTATCAATATAAAATCTTATCCTGGGAAGATTAAATACAACAGAATACTTTCTTTATAATAATTCTAATTATTTAATTTATAATAATTATATTTTTTGTGTTCATTTTTGGGTGAACTATCCTTTTAATCTGGCAAAATCATCTCAACTTAAATTCCTGAATTGGGTATGTGATTGACTGCCTGTGTCTGGTAGATGCTCTGACCTGTTGCTGGTTCTGAAGTCTGACCACACTGACTCTGACTAGCCAGTGGTGATAGTTCCAGTCATTTTAAGCCAAAATGGGGGTCAAACTTGAACAAATTGCAACAAGCAAACTCAACTGATTTTGTATCCTCAATATGTCCTGAGTAATGAAAAAAAAGTCCCAAAGAATCCCATTAGGGAAAGCTTAGAAAAAAAACCAAATATAGCCAATTCATTCTTTTTCTTATGAGAATAGGGTAAAATGTTTAACCTTTAGATATCACCATGAAAATTACTGAGTTGATTACTTACATCAAGACAAACAAAAAATGTATTCCAAGTTTTTTAAAACTGTTTGTTAAGATGGACAAGCGGTGCATAATCTAATTACGTATGTGCTAATTTGCATAAATACCACAACAGATGTAAACATTGGGTCTAGCCAGGTGAAAATGTCTTGTTGAATCTTGTTGACACATAACAGTAAAATACTTAATGTTAAGGTCTGAATGGAACCCATTTAGGCTACCCATGAGCATTAATACATAGAGGCAGGAAGAAGTACTTTAGAAACCAGCCTTTTTTAATTATTAAGAGATGGGGTTTGGGGCTGGGTCTGTGCGACTGTTTCTGGGGGACGAGTCTAAGGGAAGAACAGGAGACAAGGGTAAGGAGAATGCAGAAGACAAAAGGTAAGTAAAATAAAAAGTGAATCCCCAGAAACAGATTTCGAAACATTCCCCTAATGGGATTCTTAGGGACTTTGTTTCCTTACTCAGAACATAATGAGGATACAAAATTATTTTAGTTTGCTTCTGTTGCAATTTGTTCAACCTCTTTTCATAAAATGACTGGACTATGTTTGTGCTTATTTTAAAATAACTCTGATATCTCTCCCTTTCTTTTCATGTTTAATTGACCCTGTTCAAAAATATGACAAATTTAAAATATCATTCCAATCATATTCATACTCTAATCATCATCCAATTACCAACATTTAACTTTCTCGCCAGTATAAAAAAAAAGTGGTTTTGGTAATTTTCACAATTTCATGGCACCCCAGAATATTTTGTTGTATGAATATCTGAACATACCAAAAGAAATAACAAACCCTGTGCTTTTAAAACAAAAACAAAAAAATAATGTTATTCTAGCTTCGTGCGTCTTTTTTTTTAATCAACACTTGAATGTTGGCAAGTTTCATAAAAAGCAACATGAGCAAAAAGCTGAGAAAATCGCATTTTTATCAAAGACTACATCTAGATAAGATTCATAATGATGATCAAAACACAGTAGATCGAGTCCATCAACAACCTACACCCATAAAGCTTCATAGTCCTATAGTGATCGCATTATGATATCGCTTGTTTCTGCTCTTCTTTGCCTGCGTTTTGATCTCCTATCCTCACATTAGCTAGAACATTTGTACGTATACTGTAACGTACACACGGCTAGGTACTGTATATGCGTGTATTAGGCCTAATGTAGGCTATTGGGAGCAAACCACCCTGATGCTAAACCTTAAAAGCTTACTTGAAATCTGATGTTTTCTTATTCGGTGAAGTTCGGTATCTTGCAACCATCTCTCGTCCTCTGCTCGTCCATTTGAAAACTGCGTGCGCCGCGCTGCCGGCGAACGTTTTTTTTTTTTTTTTAAATCAGAATCAGCATCAGCATCAGCAACTGCCAGTAGCAAATAAAATTTTGGGGTGGCACCCGGGGTGGCCAATCAAATGTCAGGGGTGTCCAGTGCCACCCCGGACGCCCCTCTGGCTCCGCCACTGTTTGTAACTCTAATGAGAGCTGTCTCAGTACTATGGTGCGGTCTAAATCCTGACTGGAAATTCTCGCAGATATCATTTTTCTTTCAAGAAAGGAACACAGTTGTGAGGATACTGCTTTTTCAAATATCTTTGACAGAAAAGGCAGATTTGAGATCGGCCTGTAATTGACTAATTCTGTAGGATCAAGTTGCGTTTTTTTAACAAGCGGTTTAATCATAGCCAGCTTAAAGGATTTTGGTACATATCCTAGAGACAAAGACGAATTAATGATGTTAAGAAGAGGATCTATGATCTCTGGAAGCATCTCTTTCAATAGCTTAGTCGGTATAGGGTCTAACATACAAGTTGTCGATTTAGATGAATTAACGGGTTTGCAGAAATCTTCCTCTCCTATAGCAACAAATGAATACAATTTTTCCTCAGGGAGACTACAATGCACTCCCTGATGCGATACTGTAGTAGACGGTTGCATAGTTATAATTTTGTCCCTGATATTATCAATCTTATAGGTGATGAAGTTCATAAAGTCATTACTGTGTTGCCCGGAAACTTCTGTGCTTGAAGCTTTCTTTTTCGTTAGTTTAGCCACTGTTTCAAATAAATACCTAGGATTATGTTTATTTTCTACTAATAGGGTTGAAAAATAAGCAGATCTAGCAGCTTTTAAAGCCTCTCTGTATGCAATCGAGCTCTCCTTCCATGCAATCCGAAATACCTCTAGTTTTGTTTTCTTCCAGTTGCGCTCCATTTTTCTGGCTGCTCTCTTAAGGGCCTGAGTGTGCTCGTTGTACCACGGCGTTGGACTATTTTCTTTAATCTTCTTTAAGCGCAACGGAGCAACTGCATCTAAAGTGCTGGAAAAGAGAGAGTTAAAAGTTTCTGTTGCAATATCAAGTTCTTCTAAGCTATCCGGGATGCTGAGATGATGAAACTGATTAGGAAGATTATTGATAAAGCAATCTTTAGTGGCAGAAGTTATAGGTCTAACATATTTATAACACGGAGTCGGCTTTGCAGCCTTGGCTAAATGTAATTTACATGAGACTAGATAATGGTCTGAGATGTCATCGCTCTGCTGCAGAATTTCAACGGCATCAACATCTATTCCATGTGATAATATTAGATCTAGAGTATGATTACGACAATGAGTGGGTCCTGACACGTGTTGTCTAACTCCAATTGAGTTTACAATGTCTTTAATTGCCAATCCCAATGCATCTTTTTCATTACCTACATGTATATTAAAACCACCAACAATTAGTGCTTTATCGTTAGCCAATACTAATTCTGATAGAAAGTCCGCAAATTCTTTGATAAAATCTTTATGGTGCCCTGGTGGCCTGTATACAGTAGCCAGCAGAAATCTCAAACGTGATTTATCGTTTACACTATATATTTTTACATTAAGCACCAACACTTCAAAAGAAGTATATTTAAAAATAGATTTCTTAGTGGTTTTGAAAATATTACTATAAATTACAGCAACACCTCCCCCTTTGCGTTTTAGACGAGGTTCATGTTTATAACAGTAATCTTGTGGGGTTGACTCATTTAAAGTAATGTAATCGTTTGGTTTGAGCCAGGTTTCTGTCAAACACCGCACATCTAGATTATAATCTGAAATCATATCATTAACTATAAGCGATTTTGAAGCAAGGGATCGAATATTCAGCAACCCAAGCTTTATCATTTGCTCATATGTATTATATCTGTTTTTTATTTGTTGAATATCAATTACATTTTTAACCTTAGGTTTGGACGTTTTTTGGATTTCCAAATTCGGGGAACAGGCACAGTCTCTATATGATGATATCTAGGTGAAAAAGGTTCTATGTGATGGGATGAGTGCCGATGTGAATAACAATCTTACAGAATTTACGATTAGCATTAGCCAGCACTTTTAAATTTGCTTTGATGTCAGGCGCTCTGGCTCCCGGCAAACATGTGACTATGGTGGCTGGTGTCTCTATTTTCACGTTCCGTGTGATCAAATCACCAATTACCAGGGCACAATCAACAGAATTCTCAGTGGGTGTTTCACTGAGTGGGGCAAATCGATTTGTTATGGTAATCGGAACGGAACAGTGTTTTTTTAATCCGCGACTAGGGCGATCTCTCACGGTCACCCATCTGCCCTGCTGCGTGGGCTCTACTTCAGCCGGAACCGAATCATGTACAGAGTTCACTATGCTAGGCGCATCCAAAATAGTATCTAGAGCTCTAGCACACTTACTATCCTCAATTAAAGTTTGCATGCGTGTTTCTAATTCTGAAATCTTCTCCGTCAGCCTGACTGTCTCCTTGAATTTATCACATATAAACCCTATATTGCCGACGGGGAAGGCTATGCTAAACATGTAACATGAAGTGCAGGTGACAATAACAGGACAAGACATTACTCACCGTGTTTGTTGACTGATTCTTACTCACCTGGGCTTTTTATGAACTCAGAGGCGCGGGCGCGAGAGAGAAAAATAAATAAATAACTGAGCGCACGGGTGGCGCGTTAACAGGCTAGCGAGTTACTAGCGTGTTGTGCTAACAATAACGGAAGCTAGCGATGTCAGGTTAATCTGAGATGTTGTCTAAGCTGTATTTAGTAGTATAAACAACTAGAAATGGTAGTAAATGATGGTTCAAAACAGAAAGAAATACAAAGCTAATACGAGGCTTAGACGGAGCTTACAGCCTCGAAGCAAACAAAACAGCAGGCAGCTACGCAGACAGGAGCAATCGATCAGGATCAGCAAAGACTTGTGTCTTGTGTCCTAGTGCCAACCTTGTTTTCCCTCTTCATTGCCACAGTCCTAGATAGTGCTTTTGCAGATTGCTATAAAGGTGTGATGATACAGAAAAGGCGAGGAGCTGACCTCTTCACAATTATGTCACAGAACGTTACATTTACCTCAGGAAAGCCATTTAATGACCAGCACGTCAGTTGACTAGAAAAAAATAGCTATAGAGAGGAGTATTTTGCGAAATATGTGCACTATATTACATATTTATCAGATTTTTACTTGTGTCATTACATAATTGTTATAATGCGTTTTTCATTATAATATTTAATTTAATTTGTTACTTTTAACCTTTAATAATACCAGCTGATATGGCTCTCTGTATGTTTACAGCATTATGTGACATATTTTTTCTTGAAAAAAATTAACATGTAGGCTATCTACTGTAGCCTACCTAATATTTATCCAAATGAGTCAATGTTGATTCAACATCTATCTATAAATTACAAGAACGTTTGTGTCTGTCTGTGTGTCTGTTTTTCGCACATCTCTCAGACCGTTAGCGTTTTTGGTGTTCACTGTGTCGCTGCTCCCTGAATCGTCTCTCTTATCATTTGTAGATGTTAAATGAATCTGTAAGCCAGCTACGCTGTTTACTTCTGAATATGAGTGTCTGTCTGTCTGTGTGTCTTTCTGTCTGTCTGCGTGCCTGTTATTCCCATATCTCTCGAACCGTTAGTCCGATGGATTTCAAACTTGTCAGGTGTCTTGCTACGGGTACGAGTAAGTGCAGTGCTAAGTTTGACGTTGTTTGGATTAGAAATGCAAAAGATATCGGTAAATATATCGGTAAAAGCAGCACTTAGAAGGTTGTGGTTTAAAAATAAACATTTTGACATAAACACTCTGTCAGCTAAATATTATTTTTACAGGACAGTACAAATAATATTGTTCACATGTAGCACGTCAATGGACTACTTGCACAACTACTTCATATCGGGAGTTTCCGGTCACAGCGTTCAGCGCACCTCCACACATGCAGATTATTATCAGTTTAATTGCTGCCATTGATTAAAACAGTGAATAATGATCTCCGTGTTAATTATCTTGAGCCTGCTGAAATGTTCCTACAAATATATTTTCTTTCCAACTGTGCATTCTGAATAATAAATAGCTAAATACATTTATCCACTAAGCTGCGACAGTCCTATATGCTCGTCTTCTCATGAACAGTTTTTTTCTCTTTCTGACATGTCATACCTGTTGGGTTTACATTTTTAAATAAAATTGAGTATTAAAAGGATTGCTTGTGTGCGCTGGTGCTCCAGTCTTTTAAAATGGGGTGCCCGAGGTGCCTGTAACCATGTTAAATAGGCTAGGCTATTTAATCAATAACGCACACAGCGTAGAGGAGACTGACACTCAACTACTTGGAATATTATAGCATTTTGGGCATAAACATGTAAATAGTAAAAAGATTGACATTGAAAAAGGACACAGAATGGTTAAAATATTTAATCCCAATAAACAAATGTTGGTTTGCACTGATGTTATTCCTGTTCTCACACACCTCAGCGTCGCGGTCGCTAGTTTAGACGAACACTGACATCTCATTGATCACAGTACATTGAAAGTAAACATAACCAGAAATAAGTGAGGTGTAGGCTACTATATCATTCAAATATTATAAAGTTGTTGTAATTTGTGTCCAGGTGCAGGTCGACCATCTGATCTGGATACGGCCGGGATCCGGCTGACTTCAGTAACAGGGAAGGGACTGCTTGACACTTCAGGACTGCTGTGTCGTCATGTCCAGGCGCAAGATCTTCATCAGATCTGGATACGGCGGACTGTGGCAAACCTCGGATAATCAGAGAGAGTAGTATTAGCGTAGACGCCATCCTTATGATGTAACGAGTACATCAGGATTTATGGGAAGTGTTCCCGGTTTCGGCTGCCCTAAACTTTGCAGCCTAACATTGAATTGTACACAGACACACACACTCAATCTCACACACACACACACACTCACTCATTCAATCTCACACTCACACACACACTCAATCTCTCACAAACACACACACTCACTCACTCAGGCCGATCTCGATTGCTCCTGTCTACCTCGCTGCTCTGCTGAGTTGGTTTGCGTCTGTAGCTTCGTATATCTTTCCGTTTTGAATCATTATTTACTATCATTCTCTGTTGTTTATATTGCTAAAATATAACTTACTCAACATCACATATTAACCCGACATCGCTAGCTTCAATCTAAATCGTTACTAGTACAACACGCTAGTAATTCGCTAGCCTGTTGGCGTGCCATCCTTGCGCTCTTTATTTGTTTATTTATTTATTTATTTATTTCGCTCATGCTTTTTACAAATCCATCAAAGCTGTGGTAAGTAGAATCAGTCAACAAACACGGTAAGTCATGTCTTCTCTTATTGTCACTTGCACTTCATGTAACATGTATAGTATACAGTATTTGGTTATGGGGGAGTAGGTGGAAGGAAGTAGTTGTTTGGGTTTTGTGTGGGTACTGTGTGTGTGCTTATTTTAAAGGCACCTTTTAACTTTTACTGAAATTATTAATGTATTGTAAATTGTCCTTTTGTATGCTGTCTTACTGTAAAACCAATTGACCTTCGGGGACATACAAATAAAGTAAGTAAGTATAGCCTTCTCCGTCTGCATAGGATTTACATGTGATAAATGCAGGGAGATAGTCAGGCTGACGGAGAAGATTTCAGAACTAGAGACACGCATCCAAACTTTAATTGAGGATTGTAAGAGTGCAAGGGCTTTAGATACTGCTTTGGATGTGATTAGCTTAGAGAACACTGTACATTGTTTGGTTCCAGCTGAAGTAGAGCCCATGCAGCAGGGCAATTAGGTGACGGTGAGCCGCTGTAGTCGCGGGACAAAACACCGCTCTTCCGTTCCGATTACAACATCAAACAGATTCTCCCCACTCAGTGAAACACCAGATACACCAAAATAGATACACCAGCCACCATAGTCACATGTTTGCCGGGAGCCAGAGCGCCTGACATCAAAGCAAATTTAAAAGTGCTGGCTAATGCTAATCGTAAATTCTCTAAGATTGTTATTCACGTCGGCACTAATGATGTTCGACTCCGCCAGTCGGAGATCACCAAAATTAACATTAAAGAGGTTTTTGAACTCGCAAGTACGATGTCCGGCACTGTAATTTGTGTGCGTGGGGGGGGGGGGGGGGTTCGTCACTTATTTGGTTCCCCCGGAAACATTTCCGTTGTGGTCTGTGTTACCTGCAGCGCATTTCTGTATTTGGTTGTGTTGTGTAACTGATGATGTGTTCTTAATTTGCGGGGGTTTTTTTCTATTTGCACGCGTTTTTTTTCTATTTGCTTGCGTCTTCTTTAGGTTACATCAGGTTGAGCTCTGTCGGCCACCATACCCTCCAGCTCGAAATAAACAATATCCCGGAGTATTTACTCCAGTAGCTCCAACAGTTCACTGAACTGAGACATGTGCTGAGAGAAGTGCTGAGCACGAGAACCTGACACTGAGCATGCGCTCTTTTTCTTAAAAAGAAAAAAAAGAAAACCGTGAGACTTGACAGAGACGCGCACTCCAGCTTCAGCTCAGCGCCAGTCTAACGAGTGCGGAGATTACAGTCTATCAGAACAACAACAGACAGTGATATGCGAAGAGTAAATATAGAGTCAACGTATCTCAACTGGTGGGTTTCAAGACCGCTGTGAGTCGCATAGTGTGCAGTCAAAGAAAACACAACAAAAGTGATTCTGTTTTTCTGATGCCACTTCTATTCTGAAAGATGTGTGAGAAAGCTGGGGACACTTCTGTCAGATGCTGAGAGCGCTGTCCTGAATCAGTAGGCTATCTGCGGTCAGATGAGATGTTGTCGGGCCAAACATCAGTAAACTCAGAGAAACTCCCCCGCTGTCCTGTGCTCGCGGGGGCACCGCGCTGTAGCCCTTCTGTCCTCAGCCAACTCATCAAATTATCAAAAAGGCGATTAAAGCGGTGTCAAAACTGCATTCATAGCCTGTATTTGTTAGATATGCGTCACATGTCTCTGGACTAAAAGATTCTGCTATGTGAGATCACAATATAAGGCATAAACTGATATGTAATTTTACAAATAAATGTGAGCACTGTGCTTTTGTACTAGAAGATAGGCGGCAATTTTGCGTTAATTTGTAAAGGGGACAAACAAAGGATCAACAAAAATCAACAATTTTTTTTTTTTTTTACATTCTGGCATTTATGTGCTGTTGACTTTCGCCTTGATCACATTCTTGCACATGGGGATTCAAGAGAATTTTTTTCCCTTTTTAATGTAGCTATGATAGAACTGTTGCAATTATTTATTTTGACAACTAATATGGAAAGTTAAACATTTTCAGTTGCAACTTTTCTTTTTGCAAGAGTTCAGTGATTATAAAATTCAATGATGGTTGAATAATCTTTGAACTACAGTAGTTATCTGCATGTCTCATCCATGAAGGTGCATAATAATACAAACTAGAATGTACATTTCCAGAAGAAAATGTGAAGTGGTGCTTGCAATGGCAAAACTCGCCACTCGGTTGCTAGGGTGTTGTGCAAGATTGCATACGAGCCAACAACCATATCTGTACGATGTTCTAATGCTGAGATATGGCTTATTCATGTTGTTCAGATGGTTGCTAGGGTGTTCTGGGTGGTTGCTAGGGAGATGCTAAGTTTTTCTGGGTGGTTGCTATGGCGTTTCTAGGTGGTTGCTAGGGTGTTGCTAGGGTGTTCGGGATGGTTGCTATGGTGTTGCTAGGGTATTCTGGGTGGTTGCTAGGAGGTGGATTGGCAGCTGCCAATCATGAAACTCCAAAGGCTGCTTGTCAGTTTGAATGATATAAACCAACTCCCATGCCTCTGTGACATTCAGAATTTAATATATCCCTCTATGGATTTTGGTTGCTAAGGTGCTCGATAACGGTTGCTAGGGAGGGTTCAGCAAGTGTTGAGGTGATTCATGATTGGCTGTTTGCTGCCCCGAGTCAAACGAGGCCACCCTCATGTTTCTATGACACTTATATCCAGAGATATCCCTTTTATCTCTTTCAATAGAAGTCTAAGGGACTTGTTGCTAAGGT
This sequence comes from Meda fulgida, assembly GCA_030578275.1. Classification (NCBI taxonomy): domain Eukaryota; kingdom Metazoa; phylum Chordata; class Actinopteri; order Cypriniformes; family Leuciscidae; genus Meda; species Meda fulgida. The sequence goes on along the minus strand of JAROOJ010000064.1, from coordinate 524,842 downwards.
GCTCTAAATGATTGCTAGGGAGTGGCTTGATAGCTTCACAATGATCTTGAGAGACTGATTGGTCGTCTGAGTAAAATGAGCCCGCCCCCTTGTCTCTATGACACTGTGATCCAGAGCTATGTTCAATACAAAATCCCTATGCAATTTAACATAGTAGGAAAAACACATGCGTTTCATGGGCCGTCCTTCACCATAGTAAGTGAATGGGGCAACTTTGGGCAGCTCCTGCCCCCCAGAGGTGCAACTTTTACCCCATTGTGAGGTATGTTCTTACAGAGCCTGTCAGCCTCTTCAAATGTGGCAAATCACACATTTCTGCGAAACCCTCGCTCAGTGCTACGAGTCGTCAAATTTTGTCACAATGTTAAGTCTATGGGGCTTTTTAACCCAATTTTTTGCCCCTGGGGCGAACACCGTACCCCCGATCTCTTAGAAAAGACATAGCACACCTCTCCTCTATAGGCCGCTCGATTTGACGCTTCACTCAGGGGTCTGTGATGTCGGCGTGTATTTTTTAACAGATGATTACTATGGAGTTTTTAAAAGGAGCTTTTATAGAGTTTTTATTGCTAGGGTGCTGTAACTGGTTGCTATGGTGTGGCTATGAAGATTTTAGGCCATTACTTATTGGCTGCTTGATAAAATAAATCCTCTGAGGGAGAGAGAGGGGGAGGGACAGCAGGGCTGTCTTCCGACGATCGCGTCTTGAGTGAGTCAGCGCTCATCCACAAGTTACTACATTAGTTAACTTACTCACAATCAGACATTCCTGTCAGTCCCTCCGACTCAATAAACCGACATCACAGAGCTAACAAAACCAGCAGTCACCGGCGCTACTGGTGCAACAGTGAAAACGGACCGTCCGGTAACAATAACTGAGCTTGAGTTCCTGTAACCTTTTCGGGCATAATGCTGCCTTTACGTGCTTTCGAAATTATCATACATACGAGTTTCCTAGGTTAAAAGAGTGCACATGGACGCCCTCCAATTTTTAACTTGAATGCGATGAGATCGTAATCACAACTTCAGAAGTTGAAATTATTATATTTCCGATAGCACGTACAGGCAGCAAAATTACCAACACTCAAGCTGCAAGAAACCCTCATAAATTATACACACAGATTAAAACAGCAGAGTCAATGAGATTTAAACTCGAGTAATAAAAACATACAACGAGTTAACAACAAAAGAGCATTCGCACAACTGTCAACCGGAACACGAGATTTACCTCACAGAAGAAAATGCACCCATATCTGTCGCTTTTCCAGTTGTGTTTTTATGAATCATACTTGCTCAAAAGAGTACAAATAACACATTTTCTCCACATACTGTTATAAACTTAAAGGCCGTCGTTAACGAGCACATGATGTCATCATTCGATACTAACATTTCCGGTAAATAATAAAGTACTAATCTTTTCAGCCAAACCCTAATTAGTACTACATTTATATACTTTCACAACAATTTAAATACATAGTCTAGCACAGGTAGTAAAAAAATATTTTATGGTAACTCTGTATTCTTATTATTAAGGCCAACTTTAAAACGACGTCAGGGTAAGCAACCGTGGGTCTCTATTATTCATTAAAAAACAATGCCTATATACACCTACTTGTCAAAGAAAATCATACAAACATTTCAACTAACACCTAATTACTTTAAGTAATATCATATATGTTAGGGTTAGGGTGTTATGGATGACCAAAATTAAGCAAGGATTAACCAGATTAAATAGAAAGTAGAGGGACACGTTTCTTACCTTCAAAATGTACAAAACAAAATGGCTTCCCCTGCAAGTGACATCACTTGCAATCGACACTAATAAACCGGAAATACGTTTACAAACAGCAGTTCGTTTGCCATGTATGACATAGCCTAGTAGAAAATAAATATAGCCTAATGACATTTCTTTAAAATACATTTATTTTTGCTCAGAAAAACCTACTACACATACATTTACATATTTATGTAGTCAATATAAATACCCTGATTGAAATACTAAATTGATGTTTAAAGTCTGCTAAATTGGAATTAAAATGTGAAAATAAATTGGAACTAATTTAGTAGCCTACTTAATATACTTTAATTGTCCGTAAATAGTGCTAAAAACAATATGTAGACATGTAATTTACTGCTCGAAGTATATATATAGTTAAATATATTTGATTCTGTGAAGGTGAAATAATTGCAAATATTATACAGAGATCATACTACTAATACTGATATTAAAACACATTTTATGCTTAACATAAATAATCTGCATTGTGCAATAAAGACGTTTTCAAAATAATGGTTCATTATTAAGTCTCAGTATAACTACTAATGAGGTTGTAGTAAACCTAGTATGAAATAATGTATTTTAAAAAACATTTTGTTATAGGTTATTTTCACTAGGACAAAAATATGCTGTGACAGTTCATCTTTTTTTCTTTTCTTTCTTCTTTCCTTTTGTCTAGTAGAAGTTCGGTAACTGAAAAGTTTGTGCTCACTGGCAGAGTGGTTCCTATGGCTAGAGAATAGTGTATATCTACAACAATTGTATTGACTAATTATATTATTATTATAATAATTATTATTATTATTATAAATTACAATATTAACACTACTCCTGTTATCATGAATATCTTCCTACCACGACTAATACTATTATTATCCTTATTTTTTATTAATCATTATTAGTATAAATACTGCTTCTACTACAACTCTATCACTATGGTTGTCTCTAAAATATAACTAAACTAAAATATCCCATTGCTAAAACTTACCAATATACCTGGATACATCACTATATTGATATTTAACAGTTTTCTTTTGTTTGTTTGGTATATGTTTTGTTTTTTGTTTTGTATACATTGTATAAGCTAAAATTTTTTGATAACTTGAAAATTTTCTCAAAAATAAATCAATTTTGTAGCTAAATAAGCCAGTTAGTCAAAAAGTTAATTTCAAACCCTGACGGATTTAAGTATGTGAATATTGCAAGGCAGAATACCTGGGGGTGTGGCCAAATTATGGCACAAGAAGTACATTGATCTATTGTGATTACAGATCTATTGATCATTGTGATCACATTAGAGCAGGACAGGGGTCTCCAACCCCACTGTCCTGTAGATTTAAGCTTAAACCCCAATCAAACACACCTGGACCAGCTAATCAAGCTATTCAGGGTTACTTGATAATTATAGCCAGGTGTGTTGGAACAGGGTTTGAACTGAAGTCTTGAGGACAGATAGCTCTCCAGGAGCAGGGTTGGTGATCCCTACATTAGAGGTAAACTGGTGTATAGTTGTAAAAAACTTAGTACAGCAATTTGTTTATTTACTATAGTTGTTATATTACTACAACAATTATAGAATTACCACAACAAATCAAAGTATTTTACTAGTATGGTTCAAAACACTAGTATTTACAATAAATTACTATTGTATTTTGTTATGGGTCAAATAAATAAAATAAATTAAAAAAAAGACTCACAAATAAGTGGCCACCACGGTTTTGAAATTAATCCATCCCCTAAATGTATAAATCTAGTCAGAAATTCTTAAATTGTTCCCTCGATTTAACAAATCATACCTACATATACTATAATAATTTATAGTCAATATTATAGGGTTCTTGAACCATATTTAAGTACTCGAATGAACTTGTTATGGTAGTTTGTTGTATTAATATGACAACTCTAGTAAAAAACTAATTAATTTACCTAATACTCTGTACTATGTTTTCGACAACTTTAGGGTATTTAATACTACAATGCACTTACTGTAGAAAAAAACCTAAAATATAGGCGACTACAGTATTTATTACAGTTTATCAGTTCACTATAGTCAACACTACAATATGCAGTAGCATTTAGTTTTTTCAGTCTTTATCCACAAGAAAAAAAATTAGAAAATAAATAAAACTTATTTTATTACCACGTGTTCCCAAACTGGTGACGTTCTAAAACAATCCAAAAAAATGCATCAAATTGAATAAACCTAACACGTATGAATTAAGGATTGTTTAATTATTCAATTACAATCATTCTAGGCTGAGTGCAGATATAGATGTCTGTAGCTAAAATTTCTTCACTTAGTAGGCTATTCTTATTTATATATTAACAGTTCAAGTGAAATAAATTGTTCTATTGGTTTTATTATGCACTATATAGTAAACAACACATTTTACATTAATACCATTCTTAATGTAGGCTACTTCATATAATCGGTTATGCTCTTACTGTATGGTTAGGCTAGGATCAGGCTAGGATCCGCTTTAGTGGCCATTGCAAGTGACGTCGCAGGTCAACGTTTGCAGCTGTCGACTTGGAGTGACGTCACTTGAGGAAGCCGCACACAGATGTCTGACAATGACCAATTAGTGAAAGTGCAGCACGATGTACTCGGCACAAAACCGTAAGACAAATTTAGCTAAATATGACCTCCATTCCGCTTTCCTTAGTTGATAAAACAAATAAAATAAGGAAAATGGATATCGGTAAACAAACGTAATGTGGGCTAACGTTAAGCCTAACTTTCTATGCTAGCCTAACGTTACTACAAAGCCATGTGGCCAACCGTGATATCTTTTGGAAAATTTATTGTACGTTACCATGTTTATTTTTTATTCATATTTTCAATTAAGGCTACTTTTATTGCTGAGCAATACTTTAGGTTAACTGATTTAAACAAAAGCCTATAATAGGCTACATTTAACGTAATCATCTGAATAGTTGGGATACCGCTGCTTTTTAAATTTGCTGGCTGAAAATGATATCAATAAAAAATAGAAACAATTTCCATAACACAAAGTCATTTATTAACAACTTACCAAACAAATAATTGTCAACTTAAAAAAAAAAAAAAAGAAGGCCTAGCCTTCTAATGACAACCGTGAATCACAACCACTAACCTTATTGTTTTAAATTTTAGAAGCACATTCAAATACAGGGACAAAGCATAGAACAAAGCAGAACAAGTGCAGAGAACATACATGCTCTTGGGTAAGTAGTACTATAAAAATAGACAATGCAATATCAGCATATAACAAACTTCTAAAGTTTGCATTGTTCAACTAGCCTTATAGCTGTTTGTGTAACATTTATCTACCCGACTAAAATATTACTGACGTCCTGAACGCGCCAGGCCACCAGCACCTTCACCAGCCTCGCCACCTTCAGCACCAGCGACCCCACCAGCACCGTCTCCTGCAGCCTCGCCACCTTCACCAGCGACCCCACCTGCACCGTCTCCTGCAGCCTCGCCACCTTCACCAGCGACCCCACCTGCACCGTCTCCTGCAGCCTCGCCACCTTCACCAGCGACCCCACCTGCACCGTCTCCTGCAGCCTCGCCACCTTCACCAGCGACCCCACCTGCACCGTCTCCTGCAGCCTCGCCACCTTCACCAGCGACCCCACCTGCACCGTCTCCTGCAGCCTCGCCACCTTCACCAGCGACCCCACCTGCACCGTCTCCTGCAGCCTCGCCACCTTCACCAGCGACCCCACCTGCACCGTCTCCTGCAGCCTCGCCACCTTCACCAGCGACCCCACCAGCACCGTCTCCTGCAGCCTCGCCACCTTCACCAGCGACCCCACCTGCACCGTCTCCTGCAGCCTCGCCACCCTCAGCACCAGCGACCCCACCTGCACCGTCTCCTGCAGCCTCGCCACCTTCACCAGCGACCCCACCTGCACCGTCTCCTGCAGCCTCGCCACCTTGACCAGCGACCCCACCTGCACCGTCTCCTGCAGCCTCGCCACCTTCACCAGCGACCCCACCTGCACCGTCTCCTGCAGCCTCGCCACCTTCACCAGCGACCCCACCTGCACCGTCTCCTGCAGCCTCGCCACCTTCACCATCCATTGCAATCAGCGCAAGATCATCTTCCCATTCTTCATGCTGCTGATCTGTAGTTGGGTGGATTATGGAAATGACCAGGGAGTCGTCGTTGATGGTCATTTCCAATTCAGACCGATTAAGGAAATGTTCCTCAATGGACTCCAGATCGTTGGGTGAATGGTTTATGCCGTACCTGCGGAAGTAAGTGGTCAGGCATAAATCAGTCAGAGTGAGCGAGTTATCTCCCTGGTCTGTTGTAAGAACAATAATTCCTCCGTAGGTCGAGTTGTAGGCAGATGACCGCTGGAGTAGTTTGCAGACTTCACATCTGTGCGTAATCGACTTGGGAATAATATTATTTTGCAGGCTGTGGCACTTCGGACAGCGATGTCTGGCTTTAATTTGAACGCCGGAGACGACACCACGCAAGGTCGCGGAGGAAGCGCTGTCGTCAGGATCGTCGTCTCTATCAGGTACGTCCAGTGGCGGAATTTCTTTGACTGTGGTGGATGGAGTTGACGTTCAACGAATGTCTCCGTTTTGCTCTCGTGTAGACAAATTCGAAAACGAATAGGAATTTGAGGATTGAACTTGAGAAATTAGGCTATCCCAGAGTGTGAGCTTAATTTCTCCGGTCCCGTCGTTGACCCATATCTCCTTCAGTTCGCACTCCTCATGGTTGACCGGCACGATTTTGCTGAGCGCTGCACCGGACACCACTTTTGCTTCCAGCTCGCCTACCTACAAGTATACAAAAATAGCTTTATAAATCCTATATTTGGCAATAGCCTATATTCATTTAAGACATGATATAGCATAGGCTACTTACATTTTGTCTAGGCCCCAGAGCTTTAACATCGGCGACGCTCAGCCTGGTACTGCTTGGAGGTGTGATCCGGGAAAACGGAACGCTCACAACATCTAGAGACGTGGTCTTATTACAGATCACATCGAATCCATTTGGATCGGAGTAGCCTGCAGGAAAACAATAAAAGATATTCGGGTAAGTTGTAGCCTAAAATCAACCCCATTTGCGCTCAATGCACTGTTAAAAAAAAGTAGGCTTTAAAGTCAATTTAGTGCAATTAAAATAAATCTATACGACAAAATATCCATATAATATATATGCATGCTAGCCTATATAATTTATTTTTTCAGTGCGCTTTCGTTTTAAGAATTTAACTCAAAAACAATGCAAATTATAAAATATAGACAATTGTAAAAAAAAAATGGATACGGAAAATTCCTCGAAATGAATATTGTGCCCTATTAGGTTACTGATTTGTTTTAGACTGTAATTTTGTAACACTTACTGAGGCCACGGCGCACGCTCTTCAGCTTCACTGCTGTCCCGGTCTTCGAAGCGTGAGAAAACGGAGACAGTTTTTCCATCGAGAAACTAACCACCCTGTGAAATTCCCTTCTCCCGCTCTGAATCACAGCAGTGAAATACTTGTTGTTCTTTTTGGAGTTTTTCGCAGGAGAAACGTTGTGTAGGTAACCTTCTACATCCCAATCATCCTCTTTACGTTTCGCAGGGCTGGCCATGGTCACCGCAGCTATGGTAACAGTTACTTCTCTCTCCAGCGTTCGATCGGCAATGGTGCAGTTACTCAGCCAGCAAAGTATAATATGACCTGATGCTATTGGTCAGTTACTTTGAACCTACATGATATCAAAGCGATGTTTTATTTTACCCTAACATTAAAGGCCCGCACAAGTTCCAAACAATCGCTCGTTCCCATAACATCTGTAAATGTTGAACAAATAGGCAATGAAGTTAGGCTCTCATTGCAGAACCTGCAGACTTGTTTTGTCTGATTCTACTCGCTTTAATGTTAGATATTAAATCATTGATTTAAGGCCTATATTAGAACTATAATTTGTCCTTAAACTTTATGGAAGTGTTTTTTAACTAAACTTAAATGACAGAACAAATAGTCCCTGCTTAATTGTTCAAATATTAATACATAGCCTATCATAAAGTGATCGTCTGCGAAAAACTGATTGCCGTCCGCGGGAGCGCGCACAACGTGTTAAAGCTGTATTGGCCCAACTTCGGCACCTCTAGCTGCTTTTATCAGGAACTAATTGGCAGAGGTGGGGGACTCGAGTCACATGAGTTAAATGACTCGAACTAACTTGCCTTTTGTTTTATAAATGTTTTTGAACGCACCGCAACCTAACCACGTCATGCACGCACGCACCAGAGCAGTCCAAATACATCTCTCTCTCTCTCTCTCTCACACACACACACACACACACACACAGATAAATAATATACAATACAGTCAATCCACCTGATAAACAGCTGCAAGGTTTGTGTAATTCAATTATTTATTATTGGCATTCTTTTGTTAAAAAGGAAAGCCCTAACTTAAGGATATGTTTTTTCCGTAAAGGGGATACCTGTTTCAAGAATGCCATTTGGTGGCATAGAAACCATTATACTTTAATTATTTAATACTCTTTAATAATCTCCTGCAACTTGAGGCATATTTAAGTACAGCAGTTTCAATACTTTTCATTCTTTTATGCTGACCTAATTTCAGTTACATTTACATTTTAGGCAATGTAGTTTTATATTGTACTTATTTTAGATTTTTATTGTATTAACAACTCAGCTGTATGTTGACTCCTTTTGAGTAGAAATGCATATTGCAGTTTTTTTTCCAAATAAAACTAGGCTACTATAGTCCATGACTACTGTAGTTTTAGCTTACTTTTAATGTACAAATTCAGTTAAATCATCAAACATTTGTATACTTGCTTAACCCAAGCTACGACTTGACTTGAATTGCTTGGCATAAAGCAGTGACTTTACTTGGCTTGCTTTTCACAAAAGTTGACTTGAACTTGCTTAACACTTAAGGGTAAGACTTGAGACGTCTGACTTGCGCATGTGACTTACTCCCACCTCTGAAAATTGCCATAACCATTAAATAAACAACATTTTGTCTGTGGTAAATTGAGATTAACAGATTATATCTTATCCAGTCATTTTACCTCTTCAAATGCCTTTAAATGGAAAATTAGGCCAGTAAGATGAAGTTTTACACTTGCCAAAAACTGTTTTAAAGCCTCCAATTATTGATTACTTGATTTCATGCATGAGCATTATATTTGACAGATTATAGCTCATTCAGGACAGGCGGTATTAACATGAAGTGACAAGGCATCTGACGCACAGAAGCCAATGGCACATTTCACTATGGATATTGGCACATCTCTGTCTTCATTGCCATATGCCAGTAGATAGTGGCATGTCACTGACATTATCGCGACACACTGACACTAAAATGACACCGGACTGACACAGTCGCACAACATGTCACCGTATGTTGTGACACCTCCAATTGTCACTGAGAGATTCATCAAGCAACTATACTAACGTAATTGTGACACACAATTCTAAATAAATAGCCTAATTTTGTGATATTTTTTAAATATCAATTAAACGCATTAAAAACCTGTTATTTGTCACGTCTGTTTTTGAATGGTATGTGCCACTGAATGTTTTGTAATACCAGTGCTACTTTGTTGTTTCTCGCAAAGTCACAAACTGCCCATTATAGGAAAGACACAAAATAAATCTAAATCTTAATGTTAATATTGCTACTGCAAAAATATGTAGTGTACATTGCAGTATTCATACAGTGAATGTCTTTTAGGTCATGCAGAGGGCTTAATCCATGGGCATGTGACACAGTGCTACACCTCCTTCAGCAGGATGTCACTTCATATGGGACCTATCTTTTAAAGGTATGTAGCATAATTAGGCATTGTGTATTTGAATTAAACAAATTGTAATAAAACACCAACAGCAGTAAATACAGCAATAAAACACCCTTACACATTTGATGTTACACACAATGTATTCAACCTTGCGTGGACACAATGACATTAAAACCAAGTTCACAAAATCTTTTTATTTGCGAAGCATTCAGCTGAACACTACTGTGTAATGCAGTCACACTTGTATATAGTTGTTTTTAGTTTCCTCTTTTGTCTAATTTAGATGTAACATCTGCATAGTGCAGACATCCCAAGTCTCCCGGAAGTTCCGGGAGTCTCCCGCATATTGATAGCGGCTCCCTGATGCCCGCAAATTAGTTAAAATCTCCCGGAATCAAGAGCGCGCGAGCAAGAGCGGTTAGACTGTGCTCCAAACCGTGTAGCGCGCACGACACGACAGAGAGGGAGAGAGCGAGAGACTTTGCGTGTGTGTGCCGCGCGTGTGTGCATCAAGAAGTGCATGTAAGACAGAGAGCATCCTGATTGGCCTGTTTTGGTAAGTCAACCAATCAATTGTCAGTGTGGGCGGGCTTTTATCTCTTCTCCCACGGAACCTATCAGTTCAGTGTATCTAGACACAGGAGCGGCATCATGGCAGAGGGAGAGTGCCCCAAAAAGCGAAAATATAAGACACATTTTACGCCAGACTACACAAAAGTGTACCCCTGTCTTATAAAAGTGAAACATAATGACAGTCTTGCACGCTGTACAGTTTGTAACAGTGACTTCAGCATTGCCCATGGCGGGTTAAATGATTGTAAAAGACATGTTGAGGTGAGTTAAACAAGTTTCATTTCATGTGCATATTATTCAGGCCGGCTAGTTACCTAGGCTACATGAAAACAATAAACTCCTTAGACCTGTTTAAAGTTGCAATGGAATATAAATAAAAGCATTTTACATAAATAGTATGAGAAGTTTATATTAAAAGTAATCTACATAATTAACAAATAATTGCATAGACCTATAGCCTAAAGAAATGATATATTATGCTTTTATATCTTTTAGGGACCACAACGTGTTAGGGAGGCTAAGCGCAGGGAAGGCTGCTCCAATATATCCCAGTTCTTCCATTCAGATAGGCAAGGTCTCACTGAGAAGGTGACAACAGCTGAGGTGTATTTCACATCTTTTATTGTGGAACATAACCTGCCGTTCCATGTGTGTAGGCACACAGGCAAGTTATTTAAGAAAATGTTTCCAGACTCTGAGATTGCAAAACATTTTGCCTGCTCTTCCACTAAGACGGCAGCTATGATGAACCTGGCACTGGAACCTGAATGTTCAGAGGATTTGTACAAGTTAATCCAGACAGAAAAAAGGCCAAAGCAATGACATCATGTGTGAGAAGGAGTGTGCCATTTTAGTCAGGTACTACAGTGAAGCACAGGATAAGGTGACAGTTGGATTTGTAGACATGCCAGTGTGCAATGATGCCAAAGCTGCCAACATATTCAACTGCATTGCATCATCCATGCATGACAAAGGCCTTGAATGGTCTAATTGCGTAGGATTCAGCAGTGACAACTGCAATGTCATGATTGGTAAAAACAACTCCGTCTTATCAAGAGTGAAAGCACAGGCACCATATATATACAGTGTTGGCTGTCCAAGTCACTTGGTTAACATATGTGCCAAAACTGCTGCTAAAGAGCTCTCAATGTCACCTGAGGAATTGCTAATTGACATCTACTACTACTTTGAGAAAAGTTCAAAAAGAAGAGAAGACCTTAAGCAGTTTCAGGACTTTTGCAATGTAGCCCAGCAGAGAGTACAAAAGCACTGTCCAACACGTTGGCTTTCTTTGGGAAAAGGTTTGGACCATCTGCTCAACCAATGGCCAGCCTTTAGTTCTTATTTTGAATCGCATAGTGAGAATCAGAAGTCCTGTGACATTCAGAAGAGGTTGACAGACCCCACTATGAAACTTTACACTTGTTTTCTCCACAATGTCACACAGTGCTTTGATAAATTTAATTTGATTTTTCAAAACAAGGCACCAGTTCATTTCAAGTTAAATGACAGTGTGGAAGAACTCCTGCATGACATAGCAAGCAGATTTATTGTTCCAAAGGTATTTAGAGAACTGAAATTGCAGGAGATAGATGTCAGCAACCCTGAAATTCACTGTCCAGATGAAGAACTCTTTGTTGGGTTCTTGGCGAGGAGGCATTTGCTAAGTGAGGAAGCACTCTCCACTCACAAGACAAAGCAATTCTTCAAAGATGCCAGAGCATTCTATGTCAGAAGCTTTCAAAAAGTTAAGGAAAAGTTCCCAATAAGAGACCAGATCTTGACAAATCTGCCAGTGGTCAATCCAGAGAACCAAAATGATGTGAAACCAGAGCAAATTTTGACTTTGGCAGAGAGATTTCCAAATGTGATGCCAGAGAACAACTCAATTTAGAAATCCTGGATTATGTCTCAACTAACCTGGAAACACTGGTGCCAAATTACAAGAATTTACCAGTCGACGAGTTCTGGGGGAAGCTGTCCAAAGTAAGATCTGTGAGCTCAGGGCAGTTGAGATTCAGGGAGATCTGTCAGCTGATGAAGGTGCTATTGGTGCTATTCTAACTGTGATGTGGAAAGGGCATTCAGCATTGTGCGTCACATCAAGACAGAATTTAGGAGTCAGATGTCTCACCAAACACTTGTGAATCTGATGTCTTGCAAGATAAAAAAATTCATTGACACAGAATGCTATGATGTTAATGTTTCTGGGAAGTTGCTAAAATCTGCGAAGCAAGCAGCAACAAAGTACAACGAAAGCAAGGAACAAAAGTAAAAGGCATTGGATGTAGGAAATAGGCCTACATGTAGGCTACATTTGGCGCTTATGTAAATAGTTAATTCATTTTTCTGTTATATTAAACTTTATTTCGGTATACAAGTAAACTCTAGTTCTGTGGTGATATGTCGGGGGGGGGGGGGGGGGGGGGGGTTGATGGATACCTCCCAGAAATGACTTGTTGCAGGTTGGGATGTCTGATAGTGGTACCACAGGAGCTGCACCAAGAAACATATATATATATATATTTATGTACTTTAAGAAACTTTTTATTTGCGAAGCATTCTCCTGAAAACTACACACACTTGTATATTGTATATAGTTATCATTGTGTTGTGATTCTGGTTTTATTAAAATATCCTGTTTCATTTATGAGAGATGTCTGTATATGTTTCTAAAAACATGGCATAAGTACTTCCATCCAAATATGTAGGAAGATATCATGTGCATCATATGCACTGAATTAGGTAGAGTACACCTGTAGAGTTATGATCTTAATGGGTAACTTAAGTTGGATTGATGGCTGTAAATATTTATCAAAAATGTTAAATCTTTAATGATCTTTATCTCAAGCCATTTTGAGATAAATAGAACCTTTCAGTCACACGGTAGAGGCTGCAATCACTTTTTGGCAAGTCAAATAGCAGTGTAAGCTATAATCTGTCAAATATAACCCTCATGAATGAAATCAAGTCATATTTAGGCAGAAAGAACAGTTCACTCAAAGGCTTTAAATCACTTTTTTAACTTATTATTGGTCTAATTTGCCATTTACAGGCATTTCAAGAGGTAAAATTACTGGACAAGATATTTGTCAAATATAATTACCATGAATGAAATTACGTAATTTACGTAAACAAAATGACAACGTCCCATATGCAATAGCAAATGAATACAACAAAGAACTTAAGCCCCGCCTGCACCCAGTTCGGAGACCGGACCTGGTTGAAACACTCATGCATCTAGCTGGCAGAGTGCCAAAACATCGTCAGCGCCTTTTAGCACCGCCTTTAAATACAATATTAAACATCCTGAACAAATGAGTTTAACATCCTCACACACAATCATTGTGGCGCCTTTTTGACGTATTCATCTGAGCATTTCTGGGAAATGGCCTTCTTAATTACACTTGCTTCAATATTACATTTATTTTTGATGTAGCCTGTAGGGAAAGAAATAAACAGAACATAAGATGATTATTGAGGAATGGTATTGGGCATCTATGTTCACAATAGAACTCCTCAAGGGAAGCCTGTGCCTATATTCTTGTTTACTATTTACATTCTAGAGATTAGGACTGAGAGAAAAAATTGATTCACCAAGAAATCGCAATTTTTTTTTACGATTCTAAAATCAATTATTTTATTCCAGAATCCATATCAATTCAAATTCAATTGCTTTATTTTTGTTCTTGCTTGTAGATAAGGTTGACAGAATTTAGCCACTTTCGTTCCAACAGAGGATGAAATGTGTCGTTATCAATGAGTATTGAGTGACGTAATATACAAGTGTACGTGTGGATGAGACGTGAGACTGAGCGCACTGAAAGCCCTCACGCTAGAGATGCCATGAAACAGCTTCACAAACATTCTTTTCAACCTCACAGTATCATTATTTCTGTGATGCAATAGTTAAAAATTATCATAGTACTTGGATAAGTACTTGGTACTTGGATAAAAGTTTAAAGTTTAAATATGAACACTGATGTCTACGATAGCGATCAAAATCAGCTTTTGATAGAAACTTGGTGCTTAAAATAACGCATTTATCGATTACATTGTTTCGCCACTAATTGGCGACAAGTGACTGTTAAATGTTTTTATGACACATTTAAAATAAGTTTGCAAGGTTTCGAAGACATTAGTATATATTTTTAGGAATTTTAGGAAGTGCCCAGTCGAGTTCACATTTCAACAGTCAACCTGGTAGCTGAAGTACTCCTTAAACCACATTTAGCATAATTGTTTGTTTGATCTGACTACAGCACTTTAAAGCTAAATGTAAAAGCTTTTTATTTTTGTATGAAGACATATAAAGTAATATCAAACTACATTTAATTTGTTGTGTTTCTTTTCTTTTTGATTGTGTCTACTGCAATCAATCACATAGGAAAAAGTAAACTACATTTATATACTGCGAATCGTTAATTGAATTGAGAATCTTTTTTTAATCAAAAATCGATTTTGAATCGAATCTTGAGCCTACAAATCGAATCGAACCATGACTTTTTCTGAATCGTGCACCCCTATCTAATAATATGGCAATCCTGCCAAAACTTGTTTTTCAGGAAATTAAATTACTCACCAATTATGTCAGACACTTGTTGAGCCTCCAGTTGTGGCTTTGCTTCTTTGTCTTTGAAGGCATTGGAACCTCTTCCCGTGTAGCAGTGTGTTGCCAGTGTTGCTCTTCCAAAGACAGCCACCAGGAGGTCTGTCCATTTCATGTGGCCAAACTGTTCGGCACCAATAGATGTGTTGGGGCCAATTCTAACATGAAAACAGTGATCGAACAATGAAACAGTAACAGAGTTAAAAAGTGAACTTGATAATATTTTGTTCGTTATGATGAAACCTATGAGCGTAGATTAAGAATCATCCAAGAGCAAAAGTTACTGATACCTTTGTATAAAGCACTATTTAAAAGAATAAAAAAAAAATATTGGATGAAATTGTCAGGATTATGTTGTTTACTTTTGTTCCATTAGTCTCAGATTTACAATTCTGTCCATTTTACATACCGTAATCTGTATCATCTCTCATGTAAAATGGCATTTTTTGTTTTGTATGAAAGAGAAGAAAGGCTGAAAATATGAACCGAACATAATCTAACAATTCTGACTTCTTTTAATATATAAACTCCTATGGGAAACACTGAATCATCATTTACATTTTTGATCAAATCATGTAACCCTAGTAAGAGGGCATTTTGAATGTTACTTAAAAAAAAGATACCTTTTTGCAGTCATTATTACTCCTAGTCTCCTTAACATGAAGGGGCAGTAGAGAGGAAGGGGCAGGCACCACAGGGGAAGACTCTGGGGCTGGCGAATTCGAAGTGGGTCCAGTGAGAGTTTGGACTGGTGCAGTCATTAATGGAGTGCATCCTAGAACAAAATAGGTTTTAATATCTTTTGAAGCAATGGCTTAGAAAAATGTAAACTTTTCATAGGGTTACTATTTTTAAAAAGTGTTAGAGTTTCCACAAGAACACTCTTAATCTCTTAATTCGGCCAAAATTTGTTGATTGACTCCACTGTCGTTCCTTGTTCTTATTGATGTTGTTGCCTCCCTGCTTGATTCCTAGAATTGTAAAACATTTGTTAGTACAATTTGTATGTAGTTATTAAAGAGGTAGGTCAGCCAAAAATTTAAATTAGCTGAAAATGTACTCAACATCAGACCATACAAGATGTAGATGAGTTTGTTTCATCATTTGTAACAGATTTGGAGAAATTCAGCATTACATAATTTACTCACCAATGGATCCTCTGCAGTGAATGGGTGCTGTAAAAATAAATAGTAGATTTAATAAGAATAAATGTATAATTTATACAGCGAAGTCTATGTAGTGTTTTATTTTTTATATTTGTTCATTTCATTTCTTTCTTGTATGGTACTGTTAAATACATCTACTGTTGCTGGAAAAATAAAGCAGTGAGAAGAATGAGTCTAGAGCCCTGATGTATGTAACTTTGTTAAAATAACCTTACTTTTTCTAGATTATACTGCTGCAGAAAGGATCTGGCTCTTATCCTTTTGACGCTCTTTTCATAAACTTGTTTACTGACCGACTGTAAATTAAAGAGAATTATACAATTACAAATATAACCTTTTAATTAGCTGAAAGTGGCAATCATCTGGGTCTAAGCAACATAGCTTAACAGGTTTCGACATTATATATTGTCATGTGCTTGTCCTTCAGATGCCATTCTTCTTATGATGTAACGAGTACACCAGGATTTAAGGGAAGTGTTCCCGGTTTCGGCTGACCTAATCTATGCAGCCTAACAAATTATAGAAGTGTATAATGTATTATGTGTATGCTAGGTCAAAGAGATGTGTTTTTAGTCTAGCTTTAAACTGACAGAGTGTGTCTGCTTCCCGGACAATGGTAGGAAGACTGTTCCAAAGTTTTGGTGCTAAATAGCAAAAGGATCAATTAGGGCAATTAGACAGCAGTCGATTTTGATCATTAATAAACAAGGAGTTAATATTGTGTTAGATATTACACAAAATGGGTTTAGGGTTACCACAAACCGCATCATCCTAACTTACCTCATATTCTTCACTGCTTTCTGATTCAGAAAGTATTCTGCTATATTTCTGGCGCTGCCCTCTCCCTAATTGTTCATTCCCTTCAGGTCTGGATCTTTTGATGGACTGATTTTTCTCAATAGAATGAAGCTGCTTAAGCATGGCAGATCTAGTTCCTGAAATGATAAATAATAATTATCACAACATGCATCAATTTTATCACAGTAATGCACAGACATATTACAAAAACATACTTACCAACGTTTAAAATTTTTGCAGGGCTGGATTCTTCTTTGTACTGTACATCACGTACACCACCAATTTCACACCGTCCATTAATCATTTTTTTCCGTTGGAAGCACATCCCATGTTGGGGAATCTTCAATCCATTGGATTAACATAAACCTCATTTTCTTAATAGGATAAAAAAAATAGACAATATTCTGTCAATTATACGCTTTTGATGTGTGGGCAAAAAAAGAGTGTTTATCCTAATATGATTTGCTATGATGTTTAATGTAAAAAGGCATGAATGTTTTATAGGTGTATTAATCTTGGTTAAGGTTTTGTTCGATCTGGACCTCAATTCAGACATAGCTTAACATCAGCCGGTGGATCTAGCCGTGTTACTGTAGTTGCGTGCTTGTATGAGTCTCGTAAAGTTACATTATGACAGCCTGTTGCTTGCTTTCTTTAGGAGAGATAATATGCTCAAAGTCAAACTAAGAAAGTTGTTTCCCGTATATATCTATATATATATATAGCAAGGTTTACAGTGGATTAAGAACAGATAAGGGTAATTTCCCTCCAAAATGATATTTAAAACTGTTACTAAGCAACCAGCAACAGAAACGTAATGTTCGAGTCCATTGTGATGTTAACTACAAAAATAACGTTTAAGAAATGACTTAAGTTTTTACTTATGGTATATTTCTACTTAAAAGTTTCTACTTATGTTGTAAGTAGTTGATAAATGTAAGACCGTTAAACATGAGCTAATTATATATATCGAAAAGCAGATGACTAACGTTACTGACACAAGTCTTAAAATGTTAAGAAAAAAAACAGTTTACGCAGGTTTACACATAAATATTTCTAGATTGTGTCAAATGTTAACATAAAGAAACTTTTAAATATGTTACTTACAATTGTTTGTCACAGCTCGTCGTCTTCAAACTTGTATGATCGTCTCCTCCGACCGTTGCGCTTCAGTGAGCATGCGCAATTGAATTGAGTTGTGGGCGGTGTTCTTTATGGGAAATATACAAATTATTTTCCGTTCAGTTTTTATTTTGTTGACTTTGTAACGCTAAGATTTTGTATTATTAATAATAATTATTTACATATGCAGTACGTTATACATATTTAATCTTTCCACAACAGTGACCACAAATGATTCCTCTAAACAAGACGAAATCCCTACATTGAAATGAATGCAAAACAACGAGGCCCTTACAAAAGGTTCCCTATTTTTTACAGCTTGAAGCTGAGTATAGATAAGCATTTCAGTTCAATACATATGAAATAATTAATAAGTACATTTAAAATAGTAATAATGCAAATTATTTTTCATAAATATTGTACATATAATACAATGTTCACTGTTATTTATATAATTGTTTGTTTTCTTGTAGAGAAAGTTTTTAAACCTCTAATATTGTTCATTTATATTGTAGCCACATGGTGCAGTCAAAACAGACCCAGGATTATAATTGTTATATAATTATTTTATTTTTATTAAAAGAATGTTCTACATTTCATTTCAGTAATGTTTCTTTAATATTTGGAAATTTGGAGGAATTAACATGTTACTAAACAATATTCTAAATGTCTAAATTATGGACCATTTAATTCTACATGAATTGTTTTACAAATTGGTGGTATCAGATGGAAAGGAATAAAGAAAATCATCTATAAAACTATATGGTTTAGCCACTAGATACCTGTATTTCTTAATGTGGCGAACAGGACGGCCGAGGGACGTGAGAGAACGGCGCGAGGCCGGTGGTGCGATTGCTAATGAGCAACACCTGTGAAGCACACCGGTCTCGCATCTCTCACGGAGGAGCGGAAGCATAAAGGAGGAGCGACGACGTTGATGATCGAGAGAGGAACAGGCCTGTGTTTTAGTTGTGTTGTTTATGTATTTTATTTTAGCCAGCAGTCGTCCGCGAGGGGCTGCTGGCGGTTCCTTATGTTTATTTTCGGTACCCAGCAGTCGTCCGCGAGGGGCTGCTGGCAGTTCCTTATGTTTATTTTCGGTAGCCAGCAGTCGTCCGCGAGGGGCTGCTGGTGGTATTTTGGTTGTTTGTTTTATTTAAATTATATTTTGATTGTTCGCCGGTTCCCGCCTCCTTCTTCCCTGAACATTGCTACACTTAACTAAATAATTAAATAAGTATATAACCCTACATTATGAGGGAAAAATGTCCCTACAAAGCTGGCAATATCCGAAATCCTTGTGCGGAAATTTTTTGCTCCCCTAATGAAAACAGCTTATAAATCCGACTAAGTGATTTTTTTTTTTTAAATGTAAAAATTCAGAAAATTTCCTGTGATTTGTATAGGTTTAGCTGTAGGGTTGGAGTTGAGAGAATATACAGTTGTATAAACATACAAATAAAAAAACTTGAGGGTTAGGTTAGGGTAGGGTTAAAGTAGGGTTAGGGTTAGATGTCCTCCAGCCAAAACATTTTTGTATTATATTATTAAATTAGAAAATAATTTTAGCTTTATCAAATCCTCACATATAGTCAAATAAATGTGTGTTTACTGCAGCAAGTGCTACAAAATCACAAAGCTTTGTACCATTTTAAGTAAAAAATGTAACAACTTCAAAACATGAAAATGACTGAAAAGTACAAGAGGGTTAAATAAAAAATGTATCTTTATCATATTATTACTTGAAAGCAGACTTGTGACAGACATGTTAAAATAGTCTTTGATCATATTACTAGATTTCTGGATCCAGAATCGAGTTGCCCCCTTCCAACGACAAGCCGATGGAGGACAAACAACACTCCTCATTACAATTGGGATGATCTTACCCATCAGAATGAATCCCCTGCAGACAGTGAGGAAGACGAGGAGGAATTTTATGATTCTGTTGATGAAATGGACCACGGTGAAGATGAGTGGAGTGACACTACTATGGATGACACTGCTGTCACAAATTCTGATTCAAATTCACTATTTGAAAAATCTGGGGCCCCTCTTTACACAGGATCAGAGTTAACAATTGCACAGGCAATAGTTCTAATTTTGTCCTTTTCTCTGAGGCACAGTTTAACAGCAAGTGCTGTGGAAGACCTTTTAAAGCTCTTAAATGTCTTTCTCCCGATTAACAACATATTGCCAGAGTCTCTCCACCTCTTCCGAAAAATATTCCATGCTCCATCTGAGTCTCTAAATGTTCACCTTTTCTGCAACATTTGCCAAACATATCTTTCAAAGGAGAACATGCATTGTCCAGAGTGTAATGAGATAAATGACCCAAAAAAGAATATTGCAGAAGGCAATTTTTATATAAGTCTCTCTATCGAGGACCAGCTAAGAGACATCTTACAAAAAGATGATTGTGCATTTCAATCAGAAGTATATGAAGCAAATGATGTGAGAAAGGGTGAAACGTATCAAACACTCCCTAATTTCACAGCTAATGACATATCACTACTATGGAACTGTGATGGGATTCCAATGTTTAAATCTTCACCATTTTCATTGTGGCCCATCAGATGTGTAATAAATGAACTCCAACCAAATGTTCGTTTCAAAAACATGATACTCGCAGGTGTCTGGTTTGGGCGTGGTAAACCTGACATGTCCACCTACCTTAAGCAATTTGTGGATGACATTCAAAAAATCAATTCACAAGGTCTGGAATGGAGGCACCCACAAACAAAAAGAACAGTGGTGTCCAAAGTTTTCCCTATCGTATGCTCATGAGACGCAGTAGCCCGATGTATGCTTCAAGGTATACATCAGTTCAATGGTGCATGTGGATGTGGACATTGCTTAAATGAAGGGAAAACAGTGCCAAAGGGAAGAGGATATGCCAGAGTCTATCCACCCACTGAGGCACAGAAAGGAACTCATGACCATGTCATTGAATGTGGGCAGAGGGCCATTGAGAATGATGTTGACCATGTGTTTGGGGTGAAGACAGTATCACCATTAGTCCTCCTGAATCCCTCCACTGGTTTTGACATTGTGAACAGCTTTCCAAATGACTGCATGGACTGTGTTCTCTTGGGAGTGACAAAGCAATTCTTGGACTTGTGGTTCAATAGCAAGTACCATGACAGCCCATGGTACATTGGGACATCACATAAGCTTGTTGATCAAAGGCTGCTTACCATCAAACCTCCATCTGATATACCAAGAATACCACGGACTGTGAAAGTTGCGCAGAGGTGGGAGGCTGCAGAATGCAGAAGATGGCTATTATTCTACAGTGGTCCTGTTCTGTACAAGATTCTTCCAACAAAATTTTTGAAACATTGGCTACTTCTGGTCACTGCCATTTTTTGCTTTCTGAAAGACACTGTCACAGAAAATGACTTGGCAGCAGCAACAACCAAGATCACAAAGTTTGTGCAGGAGATACCAATGACATGTGGCTTGTGCCAAATGTCCTTCAATGTCCATCAACTTACACATTTGCCCTTCACTGTCAAGACTTATGGACCTCTTTGGTGTACATCTGCATTTTCATTTGAGGGTCACAACCAGAAATTGAAGAGGTTGTGTCATGGAACAAATTATATTCCATCTCAAATTGCACGCCAATTCAACATACTTAAGTCAATTCCCCAACTACTTAAACAAACAACTACTGGTACTGATGTCTCAAATACGGTGGGCAAACTTGTCAATGACTGGCTGGGTGTTTATCCTCTTGTTGCTAAGGCACAAAAGCTAGAAGGTCTTGTTTTGCTGTGATGTTCTCAACAAAAAATGTTAGATCACAAAGATAAGTTCTTAATGCTCCCAGTCTGTGATCTATCTGAAAATGATGAGTACTCTGCAGAGACATATGACAGAGCAATTGTGAATGGACAACTGTTAACGACAGAGAAATATGGAAAAGAGTACAAACACAACAGTTTTCTGTTCAGCTAAATAATGGTTGCATTGGAAAGATTGAGTCAATTGTAAATATCATACATGATCACAAGAACAATCCGCTCATCCAAGTTCAGCTTTTACAAACCACACTTGCTGGTTTTGTGTCTGACAGATCTCCTTCCCTCATAAAAGAAGTGGTGCCATCTCCAACACGTAAGATTGTAAAACCTCTGGAAATTGTCCGCAAAGTTGTGCTCATTTGCTTAAAAAAAAAAACATGCTACATTGCATTACAACCAAACAGCATAGAGCTTGACTAATGTATATAGGCCTAGCATAGAGCTCAGCTGATGGCTGAATATTTTTATAGTAACTGAGCTGCATGCATGGTGTTCCTGCAAGTGTAAATAAATCCTTTTATTGTGTCGACTATATGACATTCTACCTAAATTGTATTTATATTCTTTTATTTATGAATCTATCTATATTGTATATAATTTCTGAATTGAAATGATTAAAATGATATTGCTGTATAAATGTTCAAAATATTTAATGTGAAATGATTATGAATGATCTAAATGTTTATAATATTTAATTGTAATTACCTGGAAAAACAGCACAACATACAGAAATGATATAGAAAATATTTAAAAATATATACTTACATGACAAAATGAAATTCCATAAAAATAAATCTGAATGAAGGATTCTATTTCTAATCCAATAAGAATCTAATAAGATCCTACAGGACAAAGTAAAATTTCATTGAAATGAATCAAAGTGTCCAATAGGATGACAAGAATCTAATAAGATCCTATAAGAATCCTATAAGATCCTACAGGACAAATTGAAATTCCAATAAAATAAACCAGAATGTCCAATAGGATTATAAGAATCCAATAAGATCCTACAGGATAAACTGAAATTCCAATAGGATTTTCTGACAAGGGTAACGTTATTGTTATTCTCCGAGGTAACAATAATTTATTTTCGAGTAAATTTGTTTTAAATGTTTATCTTAAATGTACAGAATTCATTAGAGTTAATTTTATTTATTGTTATGAAGGGATGTGACGTTAATGGCCGAGCAATGGATATAAAGGCCAGGCTAGGTCGATATTGTGTAACGTTACATATTGAACATGTTTGAAGGCTTTACGTCTTAAATACAAACGTAAACGAAGCTTTATTCCATGTAATTGTAAAACATAACGTTAACCTAAAACTACACTATTCTCTATTGCTCGTCCGCGAAACCCGCCCCCTTTAGTAACCGTTGTTAGTAATCGATGACGCGCTCACTCACTCACGACGACACTCCCATGTTCTCACACTGCGGTAAAGCCAGCCGCCGCCTCGAAATGAGCGGTCAAACTAGCCGCCCCTATATTTCGTGGTGCGCGTATACACTGGCTATCACGGTAAGACCGTCAGACCGTCATCTGGATTGAAAACAATTGATCTTCCGGCGAAGGCTATTTCACATTCATTAATTCTATCTATCTGTCTGTCTGTCTGTCTGTCTGTCTGTCTGTCTATCTACCTATCTATCTGTCTGTCTGTCTATCTATCTGTCTGTCTGTCTGTCTGTCTATCTACCTATCTATCTATCTATCTATCTGTCTGTCTGTCTGTCTATTTATCTATCTATCTATCTGTCTATTTATCTATCTATCTGTCTGTCTGTCTATTTATCTATCTGTCTATCTATCTATCTATCTGTCTGTCTATTTATTTATCTATCTGTCTGTCTGTCTGTCTGTCTATCTACCTATCTATCTATCTGTCTGTCTGTCTGTCTATTTATCTATCTATCTATCTATCTATCTATCTATCTATCTGTCTATTTATCTATCTATCTGTCTGTCTATTTATTTATCTATCTATCTGTCTGTCTGTCTGTCTGTCTGTCTATCTACCTATCTATCTATCTGTCTATTTATCTATCTATCTGTCTGTCTGTCTATTTATCTATCTATCTGTCTATCTGTCTAATTATCTATCTATTTATCTATCTGTCTAATTATCTATCTATTTATCTATCTGTCTGTCTGTCTATCTATCTATTTATCTATCTGTCTGTCTGTCTATTTATCTATCTATCTGTCTATTTATCTGTCTGTCTATCTATCTATCTGTCTGTCTATTTATTTATCTATCTATCTATCTATCTATCTATCTATTTATATATCTGTCTGTCTATTTATCTATCTATCTATCTATCTGTCTGTCTGTCTGTCTATTTATCTATCTATCTATCTGTCTATTTATCTATCTATCTGTCTGTCTGTCTATTTATCTATCTATCTGTCTATCTGTCTAATTATCTATCTATTTATCTATCTGTCTAATTATCTATCTATTTATCTATCTGTCTGTCTGTCTATCTATCTATTTATCTATCTGTCTGTCTGTCTATTTATCTATCTATCTGTCTATTTATCTGTCTGTCTATCTATCTATCTGTCTGTCTATTTATTTATCTATCTATCTATTTATATATCTGTCTGTCTATTTATCTATCTGTCTATTTATCTGTCTGTCTGTCTATCTATCTCTATCTATCTATCTGTCTATTTATCTATCTGTCTATCTATCTATCTATCTGTCTGTCTATTTATCTATCTATTTATCTATCTATCTATCTGTCTATTTATCTATCTGTCTATCTATCTATCTGTCTATTTATCTATCTGTCTATCTATCTATCTATCTGTCTGTCTATTTATCTATCTATTTATCTATCTATCTATCTATCTATCTATTTATCTATCTATCTGTCTATTTATCTATCTGTCTATCTATCTATCTATCTGTCTGTCTATTTATTTATCTATCTATCTATCTATTTATCTATCTGTGTCTATTTATCTATCTATCTGTCTGTCTATCTATCTATCTATCTATCTGTCTGTCTATTTATCTATCTGTCTGTCTATTTATCTGTCTCTCTGTCTTTTTATCTATCTATCTGTCTGTCTATTTATCTATCTGTCTGTCTATCTATCTATCTATCTGTCTCTGTCTTTTTATCTATCTATCTGTCTGTCTATCTATCTATCTATCTATTTATCTATCTATCTATTTATCTGTCTGTCTGTCTATCTATCTATCTATCTATCTGTCTGTCTATTTATCTATCTATCTATCTATCTATTTATCTATCTGTCTGTCTATTTATCTATCTATCTATCTATCTATCTGTCTATTTATCTGTCTGTCTATCTATCTATCTGTCTGTCTATTTATCTATCTATTTATCTATCTATCTGTCTATTTATCTATCTGTCTGTCTATCTATCTGTCTCTCTGTCTTTTTATCTATCTATCTGTCTGTCCATCTATCTATCTATTTATCTATCTGTCTGTCTGTCTATCTATCATCTATCTATCTCTGTCTATTTATCTATCTGTCTATTTATCCATCTATCTATCTATCTATCTGTCTGTCTATTTATCTATCTATCTATTTATCCATCTATCTATCTGTCTGTCTGTCTGTTTATCTATCTGTCTGTCTGTCTATTTATCTATCTATCTGTCTATTTATCTATCTGTCTGTCTGTCTATCTGTCTGTCTATTTATCTATCTATTTATCTATTATGTATCTATTTGTAATTACCTATCTATCTATCGATCCATCCATCTATCCATACTAAAATGATAATATACTGTTGTGTCTATACATTCAGAAAATCATTAAAAAAAATCCTAGTTTACACTGCCCAATTTCACCTCAGATGGAGAGTACACCACCTCACCGTGACACCTGCACAGTTTCAGGACATTCTGATGTTGTATTACAAAATAAGAGCACAGTGTCACATATGAAATGACAGCAGATTCTGATGTTGAATTTCACATGTACATTTGTTTAATGGCTATTTACAAATTATTTTCAAAAACACTCAATATTACACAAATTATTTAAAGGGACAGAGACTGGAACTACCAACAATATTTTACAATAAAAATAAAAATAGCATAACTTAAATAAAAATAAAATCACTTTTCTAAAAGCACAAAATGCAGTCCCAGTCGTTGACTCTGGCCTGTTCCAGCTCCCCTTCAGTCATGCTCAGGCACTCTTCGTGGTACCACCTCTCGCAGGTACCACACTGGATCTAGAAAGTAATAAGTTGGAAATATCACTGATCTGCAACAAACACAGATCCATGGTTTTATATTGTTACTGCTTTTTTACTTTCCAATTTATCTTTCACAAGTGAAAAAAACAAACATACCCAGTTTGTCATAGGAGGCAGTAGCACCTCATTGCAGCACATGAGATCCACGGGGCGGAGTCGGATCCAGATCCAAGGGGCGGAGTCGGATCCAGATTCAGGGGGCGGAGTTGCATTTCCTCCCACTACGTTCTGATTGGTCGACAGATTCCTAGCGTATGGTGTCATCTTAGCGGCCCTCATGGATGAGTGCTCTGTCTCTTGGTTCTGCTGAGCGGAAGAAGAGATGCCTCCAAAGTTTTATTTTAGTGATGCCCAATCTAACTAGAGAAATTTGGACCTCTACCACCCTGTTGCTTTATAATAAATGCTCATGAATCCTCATTTCAAAGAGAAGTTTACTTTATATGCCTGCTTTTGGCAGACTTTTTACTTTGTCAGTATTATTCAAGGATACTGATTGTTTACAGCTCATGTGTTCCACTGAAACAAAATTTAAAGTATTCACTGCAACATTTCTTGTTTGTACAGCAGACGTGGCTCAAAAAATGTGTATGTTTTATATTCAAGAGTTCATTTTTATTATTTACAAATAAAACTGGAAGATATTGTGCACTGAATTTTTTATTTGCCTTTTTCAAATACTTGATTCTAGCTTTTTTATTGTTTTATTTTTGTATCTTTATTTATAATCTCATTTAAAAAGGGTTAGGGTTTTAAATGTGTGCACTAAATTTTGAAACATTCGAAAAATGTTTTGCTTTTCAAATATGTGATAGCTTTTTTTATTTTATATATATTTAGAAATATTAAACATTAAATTAAACATTTGAAATGTAATTTTGATAATTAGAAAATGTCTTAAGGTCACATTTTGTCTATGCCCTCAAACCAAATAGAGGTCCGTCCAGTAACGTCCATCAATGCATCATACTGTAGTCAATGGCAATCCAATCTCCCCACCACATGGAGGGAAATAGCACTACACAGTTCTTTCCTTTTGTTTATGGTTTACTTGCATTTGTTTAATCAGTAACTTTCAATAATTGTGCAAGGTCACTGCTTAACAATTGCTAAAAATACCTCTTCTGTCAGTGCTTCAGATTTCCGGAAATGCGACATTTGACTCAGTCTTGAGTGATTATGTAACCACTGAGCAGCTGTTCAGAATCTAAAGCATTATTCAATTATCCAGCTAATTGTAATTTAATGTCAGTGTCTGTTTAGGTGAACTATAAAAGTAGCCACACACAGAAGTCTATGAAACATTGCCTTAAAGATAAAGCAGCTGTTTTCCTAGAAATGCTTAGCCTTGCACTACATTTCTTGGATGATGTTATGTGTTTAATATTATTAGTGACCGATTTGGTGTTTCTTCAACATTTACTCACTAATGCTATAGTAATGCTGGGGCATTTGTAAGTGAGATGCTCTTATGTTATTATGTAAGGTAATGCTGGGGCATCAGTTAGCAAAACAGAACAAGTATTGTTCAGGAGCTATAGAACACCCTAGCAACTCACTTACATAAATGCATGAAAAATTCATTACCAGCACCAAAAAAACAAAAAAAATTATTAAAACACTAGGTAAAACAGACATTTTCACATCCTTTCACAATAGTCAGCACAGATCTGGCAGAACTCGCTGCAGAAGTCTGGGTGGGTGTCTTCACTTATTATTCTAAAAAGTTCCCCCTTTCTTCCTCGACCTCCATATCCTGTGGGTTACCAAAGAAAGCAAATATTTCAATGTTCATTATTTTTTAAATGTTTTAATTCATCATTGAAAGTAAAACACTCCATGGTAACAACTAACAATGCATACCTGGAGTGCAGTGTTTGTATACGTCTAAACATTGCCTACACGTTTCCAGTTTGTACATTTTGTAGTACTCCGCCTTGTAGTACGGTGAGAAAACAGTCCAATTTGTGACACCTGTACACATAAAACATTTTTTTTAAATTACACACAAAAATACACAAGGCTGGAATTCATTAACCAGCCAATCAAGCAAAAATCACCTGAATTTTTATAAAAATATTTGTAACTTTTGAAAAAGTTATGCAAAAACTCTGCACAGTGTTAACAAGCAATTAACACTTTCTGTCAAGCCAAAGAAAATGTGCTCGTCTCCTAAAGCCTTCCCGTGTCACAAGGTCTCTGAAGCGAGTGCACACAAGGGCCATCTACAAAATTGCCTCATCACCCTCCTGGAGAACCACATCAATAAAAATGTCCTCCAGAACAGATGGTGGCATCCTTGAACAAATAAACAAAAAAGATAAACAAAAGAAAAAATAATGGCCCAAAAGCCCAGTTCTTCAATTTATCTAGGTCTTTGTTTTTGGTATTTATGTATGTAGTGGGTAAAAAGTAAGGGATGACGGGCCTGACTGTTTTTATTGTGAAGTAAAATCTAACAGGGTGATTGTGAAGTCAAGGTTGTATAAAATCCACATACTCGCTGTACAAGGAATACAAACACTGGTATTCTGTGACGGAACATTTCTACAATGTACAAATTGCTAGTGACTTGTCAGACCTTATACCATAAGAATCCAGTGGTCCTTGGGACAACCATGCATGTAATCCACTTGATACTTCTTGAGGCTTGAGGCTTCCCTATAACATGGTAAATGGTTTAAAAAAAATAAAACAAAGAAAGTGAAAACTTTGGAAAGACATTTTGCAAACCTGATTCTCACCTTTCATGGCTCATGCACTTAAATGCTAGGTTCAGCCAACACTCTCAGATTAAAGGCACGTCAGTCTAAGGAAACAAGAACCAAAAAAACATCAAAAACAGACAAAATGAAAGAGTCATCAAAAAATTTCTGTAATAAATTAAAGGCTCTCACCTGGGTAAAATCAAATTGCCACTCAAAAGTAATGTATAGTGCATACTGTAACAGATAAGTTATTCGTTTTAAAATTATACATTTCCTAGCACTTACACATTCTTCCTATACCCATTGCCTTTGAAAAGCCACTAATGCAAGCCGCAAAGTCAGGTAAGGTTAAAGGGATAGTTCACCCAAAAATGTAAATCCTGTCAGTTATTACTCGCCCTCATGTTGTTCGAACCCCGTAAGACCTTCGTTCATCTTCAGAAGACGAATTAAGATATTTTGGATGAAATCTGAGCGCTGGATCACTCCTCCATTGGCTTCTAAGGGATTGAAACTTTACAGCCCCGAAAAGGTATTAAAGAAATAGTTAAAAGAGTCCAAGTGACTACAGTGGCTCAATCTTAAATTTATAAAATGACGAGAATACTTTTTGCGTGCAAAAAAACACAAAAATAACGACTTTATTCAGTCATCTCTTCTCTTCCGTGTCATTCTCCTAAGCTGTTGACGTAGTGTAACAGCGCAGTGCTTCTGTGTTATACGTCACACGTAGGCTCACTGTTGGCCGACGCTGGTCATGTGTGTGATGCCTGTGACGTTCAACCAGAAGCGTTGCGCAATAACTCTACGTGAAATCTCCAGGCCCAAAGAGAATACTTGAATAGAGTCACTATTTTTGTTTGTTTTTTGCGCTCAAAAAGTATTCTCGTCGCTCGATAAACTTAAGATTGAGCCACTGTAGTCACTTGGACTATTTTAACGATTTCTTTAATAACTTTTCGGGGCTGTCAAGTTTCAATCCCTTAGAAGCCTATGGAGGAGTGATCCAGGTCTCAGATTTAATCAAAAATATCTTAATTTGTGTTCCGAAGAAGAGAATGTCTTACGGGGTTGGAACAACATGAGGGAGAGTAAATACTGACAGAAATTTCATTTTTTCAACTATCCCTTTAACTTGAAGCTTCTTTTGTAACATACCATTAGACCAGCGTGAAGTTGGCCCCCCACCCAACGCAAAACGTCGTCAAACTATGCTCAATCGTTTGTGCTCGGTTTGTGCTGGTTTGTGCTGTAAAAAGTTTCGTTTGTGCTGTTTCGGTTTTTTAGATATTAAAAGAATATTTTTAGGTCATTCTGAGGTCATTTAGCCCCTCCACATGCTCCAAATTCACCCAAAATAGGCTCGTTCGTTTGTGCTTCGTTTTTGCTGGTTTGTGCCGGTACAATTTTCGTTTTTGCTGCGTTGGGTTTTAAAATATCGGAAATTGAATTATAGACGATGACGTCACCAGCCCCCCCACATGCTCCAAATTCACCCAAAATAGACGCAATCGTTTGTGCTCCGTTTGTGCTGTAAAAAGTTTCGTTTGAGCTGCTTCGGTTTTTTAGATATTAAAATAATATTAGGTGGTCATTCTGAGGTCACTCAGCCCCCCCACATGCTCCAAATTCACCCAAAATAGTCTCGTTCGTTTGTGCTTCGTTTGTGCTGGTTTGTGCCGGTAAAATTTTCGTTTGTGCTGTCTCGGGTTTTAAAATATCAGAAATTGAATTATAGACGATGACGTCACCAGCCCCCAACATGCTCCAAATTCACCCAAAATAGTCTCGTTCGTTTCTGCTCCGTTTGTGCAGGTTTGTGCTGTAAAAGGTTTTGTTTGAGCTGCTTCAGTTTTTTAGATATTAAAATAATATTAGGTGGTCATTCTGAGGTCACTCAGCCCCCCACATGCTCCAAATTCACCCAAAATAGTCTCGTTCGTTTGTGCTTCGTTTGTGCTGGTTTGTGCCAGTACAATTTTCGTTTGTGCTGTGTCAGGTTTTAAAATATCGGAAATTGAATTATAGACGATGACGTCACCAGCCCCCCCACATGCTCCAAATTCACCCAAAATAGACGCAATCGTTTGTGCTCCGTTTGTGCTGTAAAAAGTTTCGTTTGAGCTGCTTCGGTTTTTTAGATATTAAAATAATATTAGGTGGTCATTCTGAGGTCACTCAGCCCCCCCACATGCTCCAAATTCACCCAAAATAGTCTCGTTCGTTTGTGCTCCGTTTGTGCACAACTAACTGAATGGGCGAGACACTGAATGAGAGAGAATTATAGACGGTGCAC
Organism: Meda fulgida; assembly: GCA_030578275.1. Taxonomy (NCBI): domain Eukaryota; kingdom Metazoa; phylum Chordata; class Actinopteri; order Cypriniformes; family Leuciscidae; genus Meda; species Meda fulgida. Next base: position 493,955 of record JAROOJ010000064.1, on the reverse strand, counting down.
CAGCCCAATTTTTTTTAACAGTAGGCTAGTTAAAGTAACAAGGTAAGACCTAAAGAATCGGCAAACCAAATCACAATATTCACTTAGGTTATTTTATCCTGTGCGTTTTCAACTTTTAACGAACACTGCGGATACAGGATGTGGATGCAACACAAACTTCAAGGTTAGTGTTTTTACTTACTGTATGTTGTGTTTTGTTTATAACATATATGAAAATTTCACAAATACACGCACCATAATCTGTTTGCTGTGTTTATGTGTGTAAAGGCCTATTGGCTATGGCTAGGGGTCAAACGTTTGGATTCTTCTTTTTTTATGTCTCTTAAGCTCACTTTTTTGATGAAACATATATATTATTACAATTTAAAGTAGCTATTTTCGGTTTGAATATAATTACAATGTCATTTAGACTGATGTAAAAGCTGAATTTTATGTATCATTAGACCTACTCCAGTTTTCGATATCACATGATTCTTTAGAAATCATAGTAAAATGTTGATTGTATGCTCAATTATTATTGGTGCTCAGTTAAGAAAGGTTCTTAATTTTGATCAAAGTTGATCAACTTTTTATTAATTTATTACTTCCTTGCTATATAAAAGTATTATTTTTTATATCACTTAACCAAAATCTTTGAATTGTTGTATATATTGGTTTTCAGAAGAAGAAAAGAACAATAAGCAGCATAACTGTTTTCAACATTGATAATGTTTCTTGAGCATCAAATTCATAACATCCGTAGCTATATTAGAATGTTTTCTGAAGGATCATGTGACACTGAACTAATGATGCTAAAATTCAGCTTTGATTACAGGAATAAATTACACTTTACTATATATTCACATATAAAACTGCAGTATTACATTGGAATAATATTTCACAATATTACTGTATTTTTGATAAAATAAATATAGCCTTAGTGAGCATAAGGGAACATTAAACTTTGAGAAACATTAAAAAATAAACCTTTTAAATCTTTTGACTGGTAGGCTACTGTGTGTGTATTTATGTGTCTGTGTATATCATTTAATTACTACTACTATTATTATTATTATTATTATTATTATGTATGAGGAAACTCATGACTCCATTATGTCAAAATGATTTAACTTTTGAAATTTAATTATGTACTATCGAACATCCATTAACAAAAAAACAAAAAACTTTAAAAACTTAAACTTAAAAACACTTAATACTGACAAGTTTAAATCTGTCTTCAAACCAAAGACACCACACAAAATAATATACTTGAGTGCAAACTTCCATAAAATAGCACACTATTTCCTTCTTACAGGAGTAGGAAAATAAGGGTATGTGGCATACAAAAAGTTCAACCAAAATAATTTAACTTGTGAAATTAAATATAAATAGTGCAATCAGTCTTTTGTGTATAATACAGCATGTGGGCATATTTTGTTCTTATCTGACGCTGCTGTCACTCCACTTCTCAGGTCATCATACATCTCCCAGACACATGGAGACCTCCTGCAGTAGGCCACATAATGCCCAAGAGCATCCTGGGTTAAGCCTCCTCTAAAAGCAATGACTGCCCGTAAAGTAAATCTCTTTCCCTGGAGCATCAGATTGGAGGGAAATTCACTCAAAGGAAATTCTGTGGAGTTGCTTCCCAGGTCAGTGTCAATCCACATAAGTTCTCCCAGACTGTAACTGTGAGAAACTTTCCCTGCACAGAGCACTTTTTCGGAGGTATCTGGCTTGATTGTAGAGGGACACTGTGACGGACTTTGGATCGGCCTGAGGCAGGGGGACTCCGGAAGGTCAAGGCCTTCTTCCACTGCGGTCTGAAGATGAGCCATGCCAGAAGCCTGTAGTACAGCAACAGAAGTACAAACAAATGCAATTTCCCTTGTGACTTGTTTGCTGAGACCACAGTACTGTGAAGAGCACTGTTTTGTTAATGAAACACAAGTGCGTTTTGTCATTGACTTTTCAATGATAGTGGAGATGTGGCATTGTGCATCGATTTGCAGAGCACCAGACTTCAGTCGGACAGCTTTGAATATTTCGCTCAGCAGTTCTGCCCTCTGTATGTAGGCCTGTGCATTCAGACCCTTTGTGGTGATGGATTTCACTAGCTGGAGGAGGTTGTTGGGATCCTCATTGCAAACAATATTTTCAAAAGTGACACTATCACAGTAAGCACAACATAAGCATTGACAAAAAGCATCAAATGCACATGTGTTAAGCACAGAGATTCTTGATTTCCTGAGTTTAACAGGCTGTTGATTGTTTCCATTTTTCAACAGGTCCACTTTTAGTCTTTTCCCTCTCACAGATGGATCTGCATGGAGCCATTCAGGACAAGGAGAGAGGTATGAACTCCTCTTCCTCTTTTTGGGTGGAACCGCTAAGCCTCTCCAGTTTTCAACAGCTTCTTCATCTGTTGGATGGATGTTTGTGACGGTGTCAGACTTCCCAGAGCAGGAAGTATCCATCTCTGGCCTTCCATCTATCCTGCAGGTTGCGGTGGGTAGTGGATTGACTCCTGTGTCGATCACTGTCGCAACAGCCTCATCCTCTTCACCTTTTTCCACATTTTTTGTTTTGCAGAAAAAATACGCATGTTGCCTTCAATGAAGGACAGATGTCGAGCAATGAATCGATCCACTCGAATAGGCAAGTGTTCATGCTTGAAAAGGCCGCGTTTGATGTTTTTAAACTCGGCTTCGACATTGGCTGAACTTGCGGTGATGTTGGAGCTCCGGAAGTGAGGGATCATTTCCCCTGTCCAGAGAGGTAAGTAATTTGCAAGCCAGATTATATTTGGAATAATCTCAGGGAGGAAGTGCATATTGTCATGATCACCATTAGATGTGGCAAGTGACCTGCTCTCCTCACATATGTCTGTTACCCACTGCCGCAGGTCTGTCTGTGTTTGGTCACATGGATCCACTTCTTCCAGGTCCGCACCCTCTACATCTGGAATGATGACACGCTCTTCTGCAATTCGGGCTTTTAGGTATTTCTTGCACCTTTCTGAAATGAGGGGGGCTCCAGAGCTGTCACTACCCTCTGTTTCGCTGAGAGCCACAATAGTAATGCATCTTAGTAGCTCTCTTGCATCATCCATGGATTGTGACATGAGAAGCTGAGCTATTGACCTAACAAAGAAATCTTTAATGCGATGTGTTTTTTTTTTTCAAGCAGTCCCACCGGCAGATCATCTTGATGCAATGTGCAACATCAACCCGCACGAAACAAGGTGGGACTTTTGCTGACTGTCTACCGAGTAAGACACCACAACACTCATTGATGTAGGTCTTAAGATCAGGATGAGAAGTAAAAGCCTTGACCAAAGCTCCGAGCAAAGCCAGAGAAAAGTCACTCACAACCTCTTTTGGAGTAGGTGCACCTGCACCTGCACCTGATCCATTCTGTCAGCCAATGTGTTATGGCATTAACATCATGTCTCTCTGACAGCATTTGCACCACTGGGACACTTGAGCTCTCACCCCCTGACACAACACCCTGATATAGGAATATATGGCCAGACTTGCCATTTGGTCTCTGTAGTTTCCTCACCACTGAGCCAGTTGCATCAAAACTCACAGTGGGGTTAGTAGATGTCTTTGATAATGTCTTGTACATATACAATTGTGTTTGACTCCAATAGTGACAGAAAAACTTGTCTAGTCCAATGTCTTTAATGCTACCACTGTGAGGTGCACTGTATTTTAGCATCTGCAATGACAGAATAGGATCCTTGTCGCCTAATTCTAAATAATTTCTCTCTTGCTTTGCTTTGCGCAGGGTGGCCAAATTAGGCAGATGACTTGGCTCAGGATCTCCAAAATCCATCAGCTTTGTTGCCTCTGATGCCCTCCATACATGGGGTTCCTTTCTACCCTCACACAGTTCTTTGGATATCTGCACACGCAAGTTACCAGACATCGCACGCTTGGAACAGCCAGTATGCAGGGAGTCATCAGTGTTTTTAAGTGAACACCTGAACTTCATTGTGCTGTTTATTTCAGGCTTTTTGTCACATTTTATGTGAATGTGGCCACGACACTCCTTACAGTTGCCTCTGATTACAATATATTTGTCTGTGACTGATGGATAGACCTTGGCTCTTTTAAAAGCAAATGTGCAGGGGCATTTCACTTCTTGCCAAATGTGATGATTTATCACATGCGTCCAGATACCAGGCTTCAAAATTGTGTATTCCCTTTTTTTTGTTTTAGAGAACTTGTTTTTGTATGTTACTGTTTCAGGCATAAATTCAATCCATTTCTGAAATGGAACTTCAAAATCAAAAGTGCAGCAATCTTTTGGACTGGAGGAAAGGGACCCTGGCTCAAAATCCGTGTCATCACTACTGCCACTTGTTTCATGATCACTTTCATGAGTAAACCCTACACTCTAAAAACAAATGGTTCTTCAGCGGTTCTTCATGGGTTCTTTGCGGTGGTTATGGTGCTATATAGCACCACTACCATTTAAAGAACCTGTTAAGCCCAGTTTGGTTCTTCAGCGGTTCTTCAGCGGTTCTCTGGGGTGGTTAAGGTGCTATATGGCACCACTGCCATACAAATAACCCGTTAAGCCCCTACAATTCTTTAAAGGTTCTCTCTCTCTTAGTGGCTTAGTTTAGTTGGTGATAGGATTAGAAAAACGACATTAAAATACTGTAAATTTTCCAGAACACAAGGCAGCCTATATTCCAAGGCCCCCACACAAGACTTTTTGACCACAGAAAAAAAGAAAAAAGAATTATGTGGAAGTGAAGTCATAGGCTATATACCGAAATTACGTCACAAACTTCAATAAAAAGCTATATTCATATATTAATTGCTTTTTGTTATTTGTGTAGGTAGGCCTAGTAAAATAATTAGCCTAAAATGAGTGAGGAGAGAAGTTATGTTTAAAAACGTGTTTCAATTTCTACTTAGCCTACAAAATATGTAAAATGTGTATATATATATCGTTGGACTCGACGTCAATCAAAACCGGGACGAACAGACTTCAAAAAGAGAAAGAAGAAGATATTTTTCGAGGTGAGTGTCATAGCGCATACTGCGACAGAAGTATACTATTAACGTTAAGTTACTTGTCAGGGAAAACTTTTCATTGTATTTTGCAAATGTTTTACCGTGTTTTGTGACGTTAATGCTAAGGTTAACTGTTAGTGTCATGCTAGCTGACTGTGGAGCCTGACCAACCGTGTTGGCTAATAAAACGCTAACCATCCCATTGACGTAGCAGTTAAGTTTTAACCAAACATACTGAAACGCCTGGTCTAATCGACAAAGTTCGAGAAATACACAGAGAGAGGTGTAAGTTAACATTAAGGAGAAACGGTTAGGTTTATTTGTTGTTTCACAAACACTGAAGTGTGTAAAGTTAACTGGGGTCGTTCTTTTCTTGACTTTCTCCAGATATAACGTTATAACACTCCCGTTTAATATATTTTAAATCACTGATATTGATGGTCTAACGGCTGTTCCCCTAGTGGCGGGCTTTATAGCTAGCTGCATCGTTACCATGGATACTGTGTAGTCTTACCATTCACATGTAGTGTCTCGCCTGCTAGTGTGGATGGAGTACACTTAAGGTAACGTAAATAGGGTAAATGAGATTAAGTGCTAGATGTCACCACTAAACTTTCCTAGTTGATTACTTGCATTAAGACAATATTATTTTGTATAACAGGTTTTCTAAAATGTTATGTTCAAATATGCAAATGGTATTTTGTATCTAATCAAATATCCGCTAATTTGCATATTATATTTTAAGAACCGAAAACCTAGATTAAGCCAGGTTGAAAATTATTATTTTATTTTGTTGACATATTAGACTAGAATGTTTTTACACAGGGAATTTCGGGTATCTCGCTTTACTTCATAAATCATGAAATACTGTCAACATGCAAAAAATAATTAAATAATGAATGTTTGTCCTCACTGGGCTGCTGCATATAGGTCTATAGGCTTACATTCATCCTAGTGTTGTAATTTGTTTTGTTATTTTCTCTCTTTCTTCAGGTTATGACAGACTTCACATGTTGGACTTCTGTCCAAGTTTGCCAATGGTTGAGAGATATTGACTTGGGGGAATTCTGTGAAACTTTTGTGGGTGAGCTTCATCAAGTATTCTGTCATCAATGTACCAGTGCCCTAACTGCCATGTAAGAACAGTCTCTTACAACAAATACCTCAAACACCTGCAGTATTTCCATGAGAGGGAGCCACATTTCTTTGTTGTATGCGGACACGATGGCTGCCAAAAAAGGTACAAAAGAGTGAGTTCTTTACGTGTCCATGTTTTTCGGACTCATAAAATCTTGAGAAACGCAGAGGATTCAGAGAAGAATCAGGAGATTCCAGGCACCTCACCTACTTTTAATGATTTTGAGGAAACTTTTGATTCTGTAGAACCAAATATCTCTTTTTCTGAAAAAATATGTGGGTTCAGATCACTAATTGAGAGACATTGTGCATTGTTTTGTTTAAAACTTCAAGAAAAGCACATCCTCCCCAAAACTGTTCGGCATACTATTACTCGTGAAGTGAAAATACTCATTGAACTTTTTAATGAACAGTCTAAGGACCTTCTAAAGTTCTGTTTAGAAGAAACAAATATCAATATTGAACATCATTCAAACTTGAAGTCTTTGGTTGAAGACAACCTCTTTGGGAAGTGTTTTGATGTTATTGTGTCAGACTTTCAGTTTGAGAGATACTGTATTAGAGAGTTTGGGTTAATTGAACCAGTCGAGTATTTACTTGGATATGACTCAACAGGAAGAAAAGAGACTTTCCAGTATATTCCCATTTTGGAAGTTTTAAAAAATATTCTGAAAAGAGATGTTGTTTTTCATTATGTTGTGGAAGACACAGTTTTTGATGGAGAAACACTTAAAGACTTCACAGATGGATTAATTTTTCAGCAGCATGCCTTTTTTGATGGTTCTGAGACACAGCTGAGGCTCCAGTTATATACTGATGAATTCGAAATTGTAAATTGTTTAGGATCCAAAAGGCAGATCCACAAAATTTTAAGTGTCTACTTTGTTCTTGGAAATATTCCTCTGAAGTATCGTTCCAGTCTTCAAAATATACATGTGGCTGTACTTGTCAGAAACCGATTGCTTCAGAAGTATAGTTACGAGCAAATTTTGGATCCTCTTCTTCGTGACCTTTGTGAACTTCAGCGCCGTGGTGTATCAGTTGACATTGAAGACAAGTCCTACATTTTCAAAGGCTCCGTGATTTCCATTTGTGCTGACAATTTATCAGCCCATTCCTTGGCTGGTTTCAATACTTGCTTTAGTCAAGGACGGATCTGTCGTTTCTGTCTGTGCCACCACCGTGAAATTGGTAACAAAACTGAGGAAAGTGAGTGTATTCTCCGGACTCTTGACACACACCGTAGACATTTACAAGTGTCAGATGGTAAATCCTTGTATGGTGTTACTGGACGCTGCCCTTTTGATAAACTGCGTCATTTTGAGGTTACTGAATCCTTTCCGCCTGACTTGATGCATGATATTCTTGAAGGGGTTATCCCACAGGTTCTGAAATTAGTCTTGCTAAAGCTTACCCGGGAAAAGCTGTTGAAAAACTGACCCTTTTCTGACTCTTACCTTTTTTTATTGGAAGCTTCATCCCTCAGGAAAACACTTACTGGGCTCTTTATTTGCTATTTAGGTCTATATGTGACATAGTACTGGCACCTGTGATCAAAACAAGTTGGCTGAGTCCATTGTCTGCACTCATCACAGAATTTCTGAAAAGTTTTCAGAAGCTTTTCCCTGACAACTTCACTCCAAAGATTCACTTTCTGGTTCACTATCCTCGATTAATCAAACAGCACGGTCCACTGAGAGCACATTGGTGTCTCAGGTATGAGGCCAAACACCTGTACTTTAAACGCCTTTCATCAATTGTAAACAATTACCAGAATATTGCAAAGACTCTGGCAAAGCGCTATCAAATGCGCCAGTGTTGGGAAGCACAATCAACTGGAAACCATGGCTCGGAAGATGTCCCGTACTCTTTAATAGAGATACGTTTGAATGCACTACCCTCTCAGCTTAGAGAGATTATTGCAGAGGACACTGCTGAACTGAGTGAGACACTCTGGAAAACCAAACAAGTGCTATATGACAGAGTCAAATACACCACTGGAGACTTCTTGATCCTTGACCTTGTGCATGCTGAGGAAATCCCAGTTTTTTTGAAAGTTATATATATTGTCAAGTACCACAGTCAGTGGAAATTGTGCGGAAGACTCTACCAAACTTGGTGCCTCTGAGCATCTGCATCCCTACGGTGTCCAATCGACAACTCAGTGGGTGGCCATTACACCTGGGGAGGAAACTGACTTCCATGCCCTTGATGCATACACAGATCAAGAGGACAACCTGTTCATCACACTTCATCGGCCTGTAAGATATACTAAGTTATTTGCAACTTCAAATTGATTTAAATTTAGGCTAATGATTTGCAATGTCAAGCTTTAATTTGTGATTAACCAATACCACTCTACCTATACCATGAGATTTTTCCAATGCTCTCCCGAAAGGAGAGTTGCAAAGTTATAAATTTGCTAAGCTACAACATCATTAATTTAGCTCTTATTGCTGTAATTGATCAACAGAATACACATTTTTCACAAGATTGTCACTCCCTGGAATGTAGCTGTTAGGTTACGAATCACAGGATCCAAATGCAAGTACTGGTAAAGTTTATTTATAATCAGCAAGACAAGCAAAGTAGGAAGTCTGAGATCGGCAGCAGATCCTTGGCAGCGCAGGGTGACTGCAGTGGGCGAACACAGTCCTGGAGAACAAAGATGACCGACGTGGCCAGAGAAACCCTCCGATGGCAGAGCCCAAACAAGGCTGGCAGAGAGACGCAGGAATATCCGTGAGAACCGGAACAGTAACTGCACTCAACATGAGACCAGACAGAGGACCAGAGAACAACGATCTGACACGGAACATGACAAACACAGCACTACATATAGGACTATAAACGAGGTACACCTGCGACTGATCTGATTGCTTGTCAGCACAGCTGACGCTGATAGGCAATCAGATCAGGGCAGTAACACAGAATGAACAAGCAAACCCGCGAACTGTGACACTACCCCACCCCCTAGGAGCATCACCTGACGCTCCCAGAGGGACCTACCTGGCGATTGTAAGCATCGATAAGGGAGTGATCCAATATGTCCCAGGAACCCAACTCTTCTCCTCCGGACCGTAACCCTCCCAGTCCACCAAGTACTGGAATCCACGTCCCCTCCACCTTGAGTCTAGAATACGATTAACCGAATAAGCTGGTTCCCCATCTACGATTCGCGGCGGTGGGGGAACCGGGGCCTGCGGATTAATAGTAGAACAAAAAAAGGGCTTGATCTTTGACACATGGAAGACGGGATGAATTCTCCGGTACGCTGGAGGAAATTTGAGACGGACCGTCACCGGACTAAGAATCTTGGTGATGGTAAACCGGCCAATGAATTTACGAGCAAGTTTTCTACAAACGAAGCGGAAAGGAATATCAGCAGATGAAAAACACACTTTTTGACCAACGACGTAGACGGGAGGCCTCGACGGGTGGCGATCGGCCTGGGCCTTGGTGCGCAAACCCACCTGGAGAAGAGTCTCCCTGGCCATTCTCCAGATGTGTCTGCACCTCTGGACAAATTCATGAGCGGAGGGAACCGTGACTTCGGATTCCAGACTAGGAAAGATTGGTGGCTGGTACCCTAAGCTACACTCAAACGGAGACAGGCCCGTGGGCAACACTGGTAATGAGTTATGTGCGTACTCAACCCATGAGATATGCTGACTCCAAGAGGACGGATTCTGTGACGCTAAACATCGCAACCCTCGTTCTAAATCTTGGTTGGCCCTCTCCGTCTGACCGTTGCTCTGGGGATGAAACCCAGAGGAAAGACTGACATTCACCCCCAGCAAACGGCAAAACTCTCTCCAAAATCTCGATATAAACTGGGGACACCTGCCAGAGACCACTTCTGTCGGGAGACCACGAATCCGAAAAACGTGGCCTATGACAGCCACCGCTGTCTCTCTGGCTGACGGTAATTTGGGCTGAGAGATGAAATGAGAGACGCAGGAATATCTGAGAACCGGAACAGTAACTGCGCACACAACACGAGACCAGACAGAGGACCAGAGAACAACAATCTGACACTGAACATGACAAACACAGCACTACATATAGGACTATAAATGAGGTACACCTGCGACTGACCTGACTGCTTGTCAGCACAGCTGACGCTGATAGGCAATCAGATCAGGGCAGTAACACACAGAGTGAATAAGCAAACCCGCGAACCGTGACATTAGCTTAGCCAATCACAATGCAAGGTCTAATTGGTAAATTCATAACAATGCTTGCTATTTATTGAACCTCTCCTTCTTTCCTTCTTAATTAAATGCTTTCTCGTTTCTAGAACATGAGATAGATGGAGCCACTCTTGCTATTATCTCAGAGAGAATGTCTGAGAGGCTCATTCCGGTCATTCGCAAACAGAGTCTGTTTCTGGCCCAGTTGGAGAAACTTAAAAGCACACCAATGAGCAGGTAATCAGAACGGTATCCCATACGCCCAAAATACATCACTGTGCCTGTTACATTGTAGTTCACCAGTGTTTTGCTACTGCTAGTTTGCTAATTTAATTTTTATTAAATTTTTTGATGGTTAAGTCTCTTATTGAGTTTCCCTTTTCTTTCTCCAATTATTTTCTCTGTAGAGAGAACCCTCCAAGAAACAATGATAACTCCAGCCAAGCACAGTCCGGTCCAGATACCTCTTTAGTTTTTCCAACAGTGCTGAGGATGGCTATAGACCGAAGAGATTCTGATCTGAAGACCAAGTTGTTCTTGGTGGTGGCCCGGTTGCGCATAAACAATATTTAGTGTGAAAAGAAAAAAAAAAGTACAGGCCATAGTGTGACATGCTTAAACCAATGGTGTAAACCTAATCATAGATGACGTTACAGGGTTTTATTTAAAAGAAAGAACGTAGCCTATGTTTGTATGTAGGCCTAGGCAATTTATATTCTCAATACTTACTAAAATATAATGAATATTGTTTTATTGCATTTGTAGTAGTTATTTGAAGAGTAAAAAATAATCGTCCGGTCTTAATGCAAGTTTACAACCAGCAAGTCGGTCGGACTAAATTGACAGGGTCGGTCAAGTTACGGCAAACAAGAATATTTTTAAGGATGGCCTAAATGCACATTGATGAAAATGAGGTAACTAACCAGACACAGGTGGATGAAGATGAACTAATCAGGGACTAATGAGAACAGGTGCAGACTAGACCGAACATAATTGTGACAATGTGCCCTTACCTTAGAATTTTCAGTGTGTAGTTGCTATGGCTGGTATAGTTACTAACACCAGTATGCTTTTTTCCTTCTGATTTTCCTGTTAGGTACCCAACTCATCTTCAGTACATTGAGCTTCCGTCAAACGTGATAATGGACCACCCATTTCTTAGGGAAAGTATTGGGTCTGGATATGTACGTTTTCAGTTGTATGTAATGTTATTCAAAATGAATGCATAGTTTTGAAAATGAATAATAATAATTAGAAATTAATTACTGGTGATATCAGTTTTTTTTGTCAAGAATACACTTTCTAACCAAGTAGGTCCATCTGGTAATTTATTCCATGGCAGTAAAATGTTTTCTGAGGAAGAAGGCTCTGTAATTTCATGATGCATTTAGGAATTTCTAAAAAGTTTTTACATCTAGAAGTCAAACTCTTCAAGAACATACTGCAAGTATGCATGTATCCAAAATGTAGATGGTCAAAAAATGTGTATACAACAACATAAATTTGCTCCATAGGTTCTGCAATGTGTCTGACTGTTAGCATGAAGGTAAACGTTTCATTAAAAACTACAATCTCTTGTTGTTTTAAGGATTCCCTGCTTGAATCACTGAGAAATAAGTTTAAGAAGGAAAGGCAGCCGCTTGTTGCCAACAATGAAATACAGCGAATGAAAGAGAGATGGGCAAGAAGGAAGCAACCTCTTCAGACAGCTGAAGCTTATCCAAGTACCACGGTAAAAATCTCAAATTCGACAGTAAACTTTGTATAATTGCAATTTCTGCAATAGTCCATGGACATCAGAGAAAACCCTTTTAAAGGGATAGTTCACCCATAAATGATAATTCTGTCAGTAATTACTCACCCTCATGTTGTTCCAACCCCGTAAGACTTTCATTCATCTTCGGAGCACAAATGAAGATATTTTTGATGAAATCTGAGAGCTGTCTCACTCCTTCATAGGCTGCTAGGTCGTTTCATCTGCCAGCCCAAAAAGTTAGTAAAGGCATCGTCACAATAGTCCAACTGACTACGGTGGCTCAACCTTAAGTTTTTCAAGCAACAAGAATAATGACTCAAAATAATGACTTTATTCAACCATCCGTTCTCTTCCATGTCATTCTCCTACGCTTTTGACATAGTGTATACGGTTCTACGTCAGAACGTAGGCTCACTATTGGCCGACGCTGGTCATGTGTGTGTGATGCTGGCCAGTAGTGAACCTACGTTCTGACGTAGAACCCAGAAGTGCTGCACAGTTTACAGCATAGGAGAATGACATTGAAGAGAAGGTTGAATAAAGTCGTTATTTTGGCGCACAAAGTATTCTCGTCGCTTTATAAAATTAAGGTTGAGTCACTGTAGTCACTTAGACTATTGTAACGATGTCTTTACTAACTTTCTGGGCCGGCAGATGAAATGACCTTGCAGGCTATGAATGAGTGAGACATACTATGAGCTTCCCATTTTGAAAATTGAAATTCGATAGCTAATAAGATGTCTTATGTTCTATTAAAGAAATGATACTGCAAACTGTACTTTGTATCAACCATTACAAGCTTTGAGTAATTTGTGACTACAAGTCAGTGTCATGCCAAACAATGGTTAAATCGAACCTTGTTCCGACGAGTTGATTGGTCACTATAAATATGGTGGGATAACAACTAAGACTATCTTGTTTTTTTTTTGTAGTTATAAATGAGTCTATGCAGAATGACCATTAGGCCTTTTCTCCTCATAGTTTTAAAGTGGCTGGTCCCAATGTTTTAGTTTATTGAGAGTTTGTAACAATTTAACTACCCCAATAGGTTGATGCAGGAGAAGATGAAAGAAGCATCAGGGAACATCTGCGAGTAATGAAGGAGGAAACCGAGAAGCTTCGACCTAACATAGAGCTTCTCAAAGAAAGGATGGCGCTGATAAAACGCTACCGGAAAAATTTTGTGTCAAACCACAGCACGGAGGAGACGATCTGAGTTCCCATGTTTCAGACTGGCCAAAATGGTAAGTACAGTAGTGTATTAATTGCCTCCTTAAAGGGATAGTTCACCCAAAAATGAAAATTCTGTCAGTATTTACTCACCCTCATGTTGTTCCAACCCCGTAAGACCTTCGTTCATCTTCGGAACACGAATTAAGGTATTTTTGATGAAATCTGAGAGCTGGATCACTCCTCCATAGGCTTCTTGAGGGATTGAACTTGCAGGCCCCGAAAAGTTATTACAGACATCGTTAAAATAGTCCAAGTGACTACAGTGGCTCAATCTTAAGTTTATAAAATGACGAGAATACTTTTTGTGCGCAAAAACAAACAAAAATAACGACTTTATTTCAACTATTCATTTCCTTCTCTGTTGGCCTCTAGTCAGTTAACTTAGTGTAATAGCGTAGAGCTACGTCACACATAGGCTCACTATTGGCCAACGCTGGTCATGTGGGTGATGCGTGTGACGTACAACAACAGAAGCTCTACGCTTTTACACTATTGAACTGACTCGAGGCCACAGAGAGGGAAATTAATAGTTGAAATAAAGTCGTTATTTTTGTTTTTTTGCGCACAAAAAGTATTCTCGTTGTTTGATAAACTTAAGATTGAGCCACTGTAGTCACTTGGACTATTTTAACGATGTCTGTAATAACTTTTCGGGGCCTGCAAGTTCAATCCCTCAAGAAGCCTATGGAGGAGTGATCCAGCTCTCAGATTTCATCAAAAATATCTTAATTCGTGTTCCGAAGATGAACGAAGGTCTTACGGGGTTGGAACAACATGAGGGAGAGTAAATACTGACAGAATTTTCATTTTTTGGTGAACTATCCCTTTAATTATGACTTATGACAAACGAGTTATGACTATATTTTCATGTCTTTTCTACTTTGCCTTCATCTTAACATAAGCTCCTTTGGGATCTGAGAGACCATACCAATGTTGATGTGGACCAACAAATTCTCTCTCAGCTCTCTGTAATGGCACCTCAAGTCCTTCAAGTTTCAAGGAGCCCCCTGAGGAGAAGTTCAGGCGTGTGATTGACGACTGTGAAGATGGCAGACTGAAAAAAGGTAATTAATCTGCACTGATTTTCAGTGTATCACTGACTGACACCCTATCTGCCTGAGATCATACATCCCTGCATGTATCTGTTTTGCTTAATAGTAATGACTAATTTCTAGTTAGGTAGTACTAATTACTGTCTTAGTAATGCATTTTTTCAGTGGTTGACTAGGCCTAAACCAACATTGTGCTTACTAATGAATTTCAACAGATTTTGGCATTGAAGAAATTTAAAAGAATTGTTGTAGAAGAATAGTTACATTTCTAAATAAACCCCTCTGGCTCAGTCTTTATGATAGAGATAGAGTTGGATCTTTTAAGCAAGGACCATCTCAACAACAAACATGCAAACATTAAAATGTACACAAACAGCAGTCAACTTTGCACTGAACAGCGGACAGAGAACAGTCCCTAAATATTAGTAGAAAACCTGAACATGGACACATAATACGCCTGCCCAAAACCACAAGGGTCAGATGAATCAAGAATATACATCCTTTTAAGTTTGGGCTTCATGATCTGTGAATATATGTAAATCAATTAAAACAATGTTGACGGACCAGTGCATTGGTCTTGTATATCTCACGTTGGAATGTACAAACCTATTGCTTACTCACTCCTCATTAGTAAAACTGCAACATGTCTGTCTTCAACACCTATTTAAAATGCTAAAAGATGACACAATTGACAGTCAAAACTTACACACAAGTGCCAGTGTCCAGGTGTCCGTATTGGAAAAAGGATGCAGTCTTTAAATGCTGCATCTGCCTGTTGGTGAGCAAATTACACAGATCAAAGTTGACAGTGCAACAACAGTGTAGAGTACAAACACATCTCTTTAATCAAATTGTAATTATATGAAGTAATAACCACTAACTGGTACTGACTCAAAAGGGTCTACGCAGTGAGGTGGACTCCAACATGCCAATACATAGGAATCCACAGCAAGGACATCTAATCCCTAATATCAGAAGAAAGTGATTAAGTATAGCTATATCAAGACCATAACTTCCATAACAACCTATGTATCCACATAAGGTATTAAATATAAACAAAATCATAACATACCTTCTGTCCAGCAAGGTGGCATATCAATGAAAGGCAGCAGTTTACAACCTAACAAAAGAATAATGTTAGCACAGGCAAACCGTAATGGAACCGTATAAATGTTACTTACTGTTGCCTCCAGTTCACAATTGGTTGCCATACCAACACAATCTGCTCTTCTTAAGACTGTTGTGCCAACAGAACAGATTACTTCGTCCTGTGGTTTTGTGCAATCTAACACAGTCATGCTGGAAAATGAAAAATACATATCAGCACTCTCCACAATTTCCCTGACCCCACAATTGAGTTATTTTGTGGAGCACGAACAAGTGTTGGTGAAATGACAATCAAAAGGTCCATTGGATACTGTCAAAAGGAAATTTACCAAAGTGTTCGGTCCTTCCCAGCGCCGGAAGTCTTTTATTTCCCTTTCCGCATGCATCAGCCTTGCCACGGATCCAGTTGTCCCATCTGAGGCTGTGGGCTACTGAGGGGAAGCACTAATAAAACACAAATTGTAATATATATCCAACAGAAAAGTCATGACAGGAATAAAAATGTGTAAATAAATGAACTGAGTTACCCATTATTATTTGGCCATGTACATCTAAATGCAACTGGGCATTTTGTGGTACAATCTTTCTGATGCCATCTTCTTTCGCATCATGAAAATGAGTCCAGATGGAGTGAGTGTGTTGAAGTAATTGTTTTTTTCTCATGTCAGAAAAAATCCTGTTCAGCACATTCACTGTTCACCCAGCCCTGCCAATTCTGGGGACTATCTGAATTTTACGCAGTGCATCTCGAGCATCCTTTGTGTTATTTTCATGAAACAGATCGTAAAGTGCATAATGTTCAGCTGAACCTGTAACAGGGTGACAATCTGGATCAACGTTGTCCTTCTTTTCCTTCAACCAAAGGAGGTTTACTTTCAGTTGACCCTCAACGGCTAGTTTGATATTTTCTGGAGTAGGCTCTTTTTAGTCGTCCCTCATAAGGTCTGAAAGGGATGCATTCTGGCTCCCTAAGGTTAGTGTGTGTGGCTAAGCCCCCTTGCAAAGTCATAGATATTGATATTTGGGAAATGTTTAAAAGACAAAAGACAATCTGCATAGTCCCGCGGAGACTCTGCCCGAAGAAGGAACTTCAGGGAATACACAACTCCACAGGGGCATGTGATGACTGACAACCCCCTAAAAAAGAAAATAAATATATTTTTGGTTACGCTAATAAATATACAATTCTAAGCGGTCTTAAACCAAAAACTATATTGAAAGCAATACCCTGTGTTGAACACAACACTATTCACATTACATGGACTAAAATATTTCTGAAAAGTATCCTACCTGAAGCCCCCCCAAACCTCTGGAAAACCTTGTCATAAGATGACCTGTTTCCCATCTCCTGTCTAAGCCTTAGAACAAGATCCATTTTGGAACCTGATGGGTCCAGACCACATTGCTTGCAAAGGCGCCGCACCACATCCACCTGCACGTACAAGGTTGCAATAAGTATCCAATATATTGATTTGTTTATGTGGAAAACAAAACAACAAAATTACCTTTAGATTGGTAAGCACTTCTTCTAGCCTCTCTTCTGTAACTTGAAGTTCAGCATCTTCAGTAGCTGGTCTTGGGGCGTGCATCTTGGCATACTCGGTATTTAAAACGGTATCTTCTCTTCTGGTGTTGGGTGAAGATTCAAAATTTCATCTTTTAATATTATTTTATTATTAAATATTATGTAATCTGGTATTATTATTCTTTATTAATATTCATAATCTTTATCATCTTATGAATATTGCAACAGCATGATTTTGAAATGCATGAGGGAACAAGTAGATTAGCATGGATCCATGGGAGGATCATATGTCAGACAGGGGGAAGCTATATTTTGCTATGGTGTGTGTACAATGTAACATGTTCGACTGATGTAAGTGCAACACAGAGTAAACACCAAGGATAGTTTTCTTAATATGGAAGTGAATGGACATGCTAAACATAACGTATACGTAGTGACAAACGATCAATTTAAGAAGCTCAGACAACAAGTTTTTGTTACCTACAAGAAGCTGTAAGACACTCTGTGATGTATAAAGAACTCATCTTACTGTACTTACCTCAGAGAAACACGGAAACGCATAGACCTGGCATGAATACAACATCTTGAAGTTTCTCTCCTGACATATAAGAATAAAATCTTTCATGCAAGATAACTGGTGTCTGGTCCCGTAATCAAAATAATAACTGGGAAACAAAAAGAGTCTTTAATTCCAAGTCTACAATTGGCGTCACGAGAACAGGATTGCATCTTCATGCTTTTGTCAAGCATTCAAGGTAAGACTTATTCTATTCTAAATAATTCTAAGTCTGCCTGATGATTGGACCATTGACTGAAACTGCTTTAAAAGAACTGTGTTATTTAAGACCAGTTGTTTTGCCAATAAAATATGTGTCCGAAAAAAAAGAAAAATAATTAAATAATTAGAATGTGGCTTATTATAGTTGCTCGCTTCTGGTCAGTAAACCTCTGAATATAGAATATCTGGGGAAGTCTTTCTTCATTTTTTGAAAAACTTAAGAAAGTGGAATCTTTTAGGAATAAGACCAGCTTAGGTCAAATTTTGGAAATAGCTGTAAGGCGATTTAGCAATTAGCGCTAGTAAGGTGGTTGTTATATGGCAGAGATTGCGATAAAGGCAGATTATCTCTAAAATATATCCAATACACAAAGAATCGTTTCAGAAGAAGACGAGGATAGTGTGAACAAGGCAGTGATTATAGCGGTTTACAGTGGCGGGGTCTGTGCTTGAAGTAGTACAGTGCAGTAAAAAAAAAAGACAAATAAACCCTAAACGTAATACGCAGAAGGATTGAACCCTTAGAAGAAGGGTATCAATGAATAGGATGCTAGAAATGCATGCCATTCTGATTGTGACAATAAAGCTTGTACAGTGTTTGGAGAAAAGACTATCTGAGAGCAACTTAATGTGGTGTGTGTTATATATAATGTATATATCAATATATATAAATAAATATATATAATATAAGTATATGTAAATATATATAAAATAATCTATTAATAACAAACAAAAAAAGAAAAACAGAAAAAAATTAGAGTTGTTTTTTTGTTTTTTTGTTTCCCAACCCTACTTTGTTCTTGCGAAAATAGAACAGGGTGGAGTGAGAAAATCAGAGGCCCTCCCCTGAATTCACACACTAAACACACTCCTCACAAAAATAGCCCTGCTGTTTGAGCACAACAGACAACAGTGACAAATAATTTGCAATGGCAGAAAGTGATTTAATCAGCAGGAACCATATCTGCTTGGTAATTAGAAAGAAAACAGAAAAAGCAAGCTAAGTTTTTGAAAAAAGACTGTACATTAACACATCTATGGATGTCAGTTAACTGGCTTGGAGTCCCAGAAAGGACTCTAATCAAGTCAAAGTATTTCAATCCTCGCCCGCACATTGAGATTTTTGAAACAAGGTGGAATTGTTGTGGTAATCAATGGGTGCGCGTTCCCACTTGTAGAGTGGAGGCAATAAGCCACAAATTGAAGCATATAACAAATTGAACAAAATATTCTATTTAAATGTTCAGATGGAGAGAATACAACCAATGATTATTCTTTGATCCAGATTGGACAAATATAATACTGAAGCTGAAAAGAAATATTCACAAGCACCAGTGAAAATCTGCGACAACTGTAACGCCTCCTCCTTACAACAACCCAATTTAATCCAATTTTGTTGTGCCTGAACAATATACAAATTCCATCTAAACCTCTGACACAGCCCCAAGCTTCGAGATTCAAATGGAGGTCCAGTTGACAAAATGTAAATATTGCATCTGTACAAGCAGCTCCGTAAAAACAAATCTAAAACGAGTTCAGCCAAACAGAACAGCGCGATGGTACACCAGTTCGGATTATGATTTCTGACTGGGTGATGAGACGAGATGACGACATATCCCAATTGACCAAGCTTGGTCCTGAATTTTCTCACCTGTAAGTAAAAGGGAAGGAATCTGAGATGAGACAGAAGAGAGAACCATTCACACCAGGAGAACTTCAAGCCATTTCTCACAGCCATGCCTCCTCTGAATGAGACAAGATCCAAACCACAGAGTTTTGGCAGAATTAGACTCATTGATTGAAGCACATCAAATGACTTAAAGACAACACAACCATTGTGCAGGCTAAAATCCCAAGAGACAGATGGTAACGCTTTGCCAGCTTCGATAAACAACCGCCACTGGTTAGATTTGGTGTTGATGGCCAGGGACGACCCCTGGTCTTTGGCAAGCATTAGATGTTTGGTTCCGAAAATAAATCCAGGAAATCTTTGGGCAGTGGTAAATTTCCTTTCACATAGTGACATTGATTAAGCAGAAGGATGATGAAACCTCCAGATGAATATGCTCTACGTAAGTGGAATGCTTATGAGGAGATGGCTCTCTGTCCAAGAAACAACCTGACAGAGCTGATGTACATTTCACTGACACCTTGTGGTTGGACTTAGCACAAAATACCAACAAGCCTTATCACTTGGAGTCAACCCAGGTGAGACATTTGACCAATTATGGCAATGGCTGGCCCTTAGAGATGGCTATGAGAACAAATAAAGAAGAAGAAACAAGCCATATCCGAAGAGGAGTGGCAACAGCTCAATACAACAAGGACACAAAGAATAGGGTGATTTCCTGCAGACCAACTTGGAAAAGCGTGACCCTTCAAAAATAGATTGTTGGGCTAAAGGAGTGAGCATAAGTCAAGGTCCAATCATTTAGACATGGTCATTGCAAAAAACCATAATGAAAACCACTCAAGGGAAACAGTGGACTGAAGACACAAGTCCGTCACTCATGAGGGAATTATGCGTCCGCAATAGGAATCAGCGGCCCCCTGTATTCGTAAGAAAAGGAGACAATCGCCTTTTCGTCAATGCATAATTAGGGGGCCACCCAATGTGACATCCTTGTGGACACAGGCGCAGCCATTTCAATAACAGATCCTGAACCTACCTACAACAGAGGGAAACTATGGATGTTGAGAGGTATCACAAAATCCCAAAAGTATCAAGTTCCACTCAAAATACATGAAGATGAAGACTTATGGACATCTTTCTTTCGGGTTGGCCAATTCACAAGGAATCCCTTATTGGCATGGACATTCTTCCATTGTTATACATGATCATTTTCACTGACAGTCCGTCAAATCGCTACAACTGCTGTGGATAATACCACACGAAGTCGCACATGAATCTAAGTCTGTTGTACAGCAAAACCAATTATCAGAAATGAAGAAAAACGGGTGTGGGTCTCTGTGCATTTTAATATCCGGAATTTGGGCTAAACACAAATTGGATTTTTGGTAAAGCAACATTGACCCTATTGTTATTGAGGGACCGATACATGCCCATCCATAATCAAATACCCCATCCGACCTGTAGCAAGACAGCCTGAAGATAGTGCAGACTGAAACTGAAGGAATCATCAGACAAACATCATCTACCACTAATAGTCCGCTGGCCTGTCCAAAAATCTGATTAAATCAGGAGACTAACATGATTTACACTAACTTAACAGTGTAACACAAAACCGCATCCTCTGTGGGCCAATCCTGCCACCATTCTGAATGACATACCAGGAAATGCTAAAATATTTTACGTACTGGATGTACTGTCGGCATTTCTGGTCTATACCTATAGACAAAAAACTCAAGAGAAATTAGCTCACAGTGGGGGCGCAAAACAGTAAGGTGTAACAGACTCCCACAATGTCTTAATCGTTCTCCAGTTTATTTCATAGAGCTTTGGTACAGTTCTTACGAGCAAAAAGCTGAAATAGAGAAATCAGGAAGTGTCTGCCTCCAATTATGTTTGATGACTGTTAATTGCAAAGCCCAGATGAAAAACACCTATGTATTTGCTCGTGAATGTTGTCCTACAAGACCCTTAGGAAAGGTGGATTCAAAGTTAAAACCAACCTATAAAAGCACAGCTGCCAAATCCAAGGTATCAATTGGGCCAAGAAAAAATCAGTGAGGGAAGGAGAATGACAACAGAGCGGTAGAGGCATTACGACAACTTCCAAAACCTCTAACAGTATACAGGAATGCGGAAGTGAGGGGACTTTTCAACTATTGTCTCAGGAATATACCTGCTTTTTGCTAGCATCACCAGCCCCCCTCATCGACCTGTACAAGGGAGGAAAGCTGGATGGGAATACATATAAACTGGACACCAGAAGCTGAGGAAGCTTTACTTCAATGAAAAAAAACTGACTTCAGCCAGCATTGGGACTTCCTGACGGACGTTTGCATTTTCATTTGTGGACCAGGGTAGGAGATGGAACATATTCAGTTCATACTGTATCAAAACCAGGTGATCGGTACAGGACCAGTTGGATACTTTCCACAAAGATTCCTTTCACTATGAATGGGCAACCACGATGTATACAAGCCCTCGATGGTGCCACATGGGCAGTGATGCTGTTGAGAATCTGATAGGAGCACAGAAACTATCATATTGCCCACTCCACACAGTAAGTGACACGGTTGAACACACTAACATCAAACCATAACTGATGCAAGAAGAGCAAAAATGGAAGCCATCATTGTTGAATCAAAGATTTAAGAGTGGAATCTTCAGGGACAAACGACTCTAAACCCTTCAACCATGATGTCTGAACCACACTAGGGAATACCACATTATGGTGAAAACAAGTAGAAGAAGATGTCTTGGTCCAGTTAATCTCAATCCCTCTAAAAACCCAGAAACAAAGAGTTATGGTTTGATGAACCAGGTTAATATGCTTGATGGAAAACGACATACTGGATGGGCTTAGTGAAAGGAGATGGAACTGTTGTAAAGAAAGGAGCCCTTTCTGGAATTTTCAGCACAAGAACTGACTTATAGCACTTACAGAAGCCTTTGAACTATCAGAAGGAGATCGAGTCAACATCTATACAGATATTCTTATCTTTTGGCGGGTCCATGACTACCTGCTCAGTGGAGAAGACGTGGACTATCACTAGCAGTGGGAGCCGAAATACAACATGCCTTCCATAATTCGTACCAGTTTGATTACAGTCATGTTTAATTACCCCGAGAAGCAGCCGTGATCAAAGTAAAATCACATCAATCTGACAGTCAAAAGAAAGTCAATGGAAAACACGGCAGCAGAATGCAGCAGCTAGAGAAGCAGCTCTACTTCCTTTTTACTCCTGTTACCTTGGTAAAGGAAAATAGCAAGGATAATCCTGAGCTCATCGTCTGTCATATCAATTGGAGACAGATGAAGAGAAAGAACCATGGATGAAAGCGGGAGCGAAAGAATGAGCAAGGTATCTGGAGAATTCCCAACAGGACAAGTGGTGGATGCCTATCGGAACATAGAAAAGAACTAATGCAGCGTATCATGGAAAGGTACATGCTGGTGCAAAAGAATGAAATCCAACATCAGTGAACTTGGTGGGGCCAAGAAATGATGAGAGACAATTGATGATAACAGAATGAATCTTGAAGCCTCAAAGTCAAATAATAGGAAAATCGTAAAGTGCGAATTCACATGCACCCAACCAACAGGTCCCATGGACACAAATGAACCACCAAATTGATTTCACAGGACCTTTAATCACCCCATGGAGGGTAATCAATACATACTTTAATCATGAGAAAGAATTACTAGATGGGGGAACATCCCCTACAAAAACCTGTCTGCTGAATCGGCAGCACGAGTAATGTGGAAGAATTTTTTATTCCTCGCTGGGCCCTACCATAGAACTTGATTCTGACAATGGAACTCTTTTCACTGGAAAATGATGAAGGAAGCAATGAAATTGGATGGAATTAAACAGAAATTCCACATTACTTATAGGCCGGAAAGCTCAGCCGAGGTTGAACTAATGAATAGATCTTTGAAAACCGCTCTTATACCAAAGCCATTCCTGCAAACTGGCCAAGCTGGCATAAGTTATTACCTGCAATTCCTCTGTGGAACTTGAGAGCAACTCCAAACGAGTTACAGGACTTAAGACTAATTATAAAACCTAGATAAAAACAAACCCTTAAAATAATTTAATAACGAAACAAAAAAATAAAAATCAAAAAATAAAAAAAAAAATAAACACGCCCTTTGAACTAATGACGTGAGAGCAAAGGTTCTACCACCAGAAGTCTCCGCCACCATCGGAACAGGAAGACCTCTACTTTGTCCAAGGAAAGTAACGCCGATTATCTCGCAATGCTAGACAAAGCTACTAAAGACAATATTAAGAAAGTGCGAGAAGCTCAACAGCAATGGGATCAAAACACAACCTACTGACAATCCAACACATGCCAGAGTTAGGTAGTTTTGTCTAGACAAAACGATATTGCTAAAAGGTTTAGAGCCTAATCTGGGAAGGACCATAATGAGATACTCCTAACTACTGATACAAGTGTTTGATCTCATAGGGAAGGGTGTATGAACAGATAGATGGTTCATTGGTCACAAGTTAAACCTTTTGCTTAGTGAATGAACAAGATGATAATGAACGGCTATAATGCTGAGATTGAGCAATGTTCATCCATTAGTTTTAAAGATTGAACAAAGAGTGATGTTAATTATTTCGTCTCTGCTCCATTTCAGGAAATTCAGATCCATTGACCATCGATAAGAAGATGGTTGCAAGTTATTCTCGATACCCAACACGATGGTCCATGCTAATAATGCAAGTCCTTATATGTGTTACTATACGGGAAAAGTACCAAACCTGTCATATTGATTTATTTCTAACCAAATGGATAGAACTAAGAATGGGACATACAGCGTAAATAAGAGATTTTATGCAAAACACTACCTCACAAACAAATGAACATCCGCTTACTGATTTTTCAACCCAGGATAGGATCAATTTAACGTCAACGTTTTATTTTAATTTCTTGTTTTGGGTTCGGAATTTTAACTGAGGATTTAATTAATTAATGAATTTATTTAAATAAGAGTTTCAGGCACGGGCAGAAGACTTATTAGATTTTCTTTCTTAGATGATTGGTTCATTTTAAAAGACATACACATAGATATTAAAAAATACACATATATTCGGGGACATAAACAAGGCTGGGGTTTTGTTCTTTGTTTTGTTTCTCTGTTCCATTCTTCTGTCTATTCCGTCTATTTTTTGTCTGCTATCTCCCTCACTATCAATTCTATAGTTTGGCCACCTGGGAATGATGGTGTGGGAACTGACGCCGAAGTCCAGTGGAGGGAGATTAAGATCAAATTTCATCTTTTAAATTATTTATTATTACATATTATGTATCTGTAATATTATTCTTTATTAATATCATAATCAGTATGTAACATCTATGATTGCAAAAGCATGAGTTTGAATGCATGAGGAACAACAGATAGCATGGGATCCATGGAATCAAGTCAACAGGGGAACTATATATTGCTATGGGTGAGTACAATGTAACATGTCGACTGATGTAGTGCAACACAGATGTATACAACAAGGATAGTTTTCTTAATATGGAAGTGAATTGTGAACATCTAAACATACGATACGTAATGACATACGTTCTAGATTTTAAAAAGCTCAGAGCAGACATGTTTTGTTACCTTAACAAGGAAGCTGTAAGACTCTCTGTGTGTATAAAAGCTCAATCTTAACCGGTACTACCTCAAGAACACGGAAACGCATAAACCTGCCATGAATACAACATCTTGAAGTTCTCTCCTGACATATAAGAATAAAATCTTTCTTGGCAAGATAACAGTGGGGGGTTTTCCCTGGTCCCGTAAATCAAATAATAAACGGGAAACAAAGAGGCTTTAATTTCCAAGTCTAACATTGGACCAATCCTAGAACCCCAGTAGTGGTATGATGGTGAACACTACCAAAAGAAGATTTTGACGGGCCACCAGAAAAAAATTACTTTTTCAAATAAGGTAAAAACAGTGAAGAACTACAAAATATATACACATTTGGTTAGTAACTTCCTTGCTCAATTTAGTCTAATGCAATTATTTTAAGCTATCCATTATGCAACGTGCTAAACTGTATGTCTAACTCAACCAAAAACCAAAATAACACCTTACTGCCCATGGCCCCGCAAACTACTTCGGCAGTCCACGGGATGTCCCAAATCTTACAAATTGATCTGACCGTCATACTCAGGTGTGAGCAGGAATCTCCACTCACTGAATAAAAATGTCTCAATGAAACATAGAACATGTTTATAGAACTTTTTAAGATTAAGTACTCTTAATGTTGAAGACCTACCAGGCATATAAATGCCGCCTTTTTGTAAGATCCATCACAACAACCGCTGGATAGAGCCACACTTAACACAGATATGCGTAGTCATGGTCTGTTAGTGCTATCGAAATTGCTGTGCGCATAAGATTCTTTCTTTACCGTGGAGAATTTCTTTGAGGTTTAGTGGTCTCCAAACTCAACAGCTCTGCTAATGGCATGATGATCTGTTTTGACAAGAATAGTTATTAGCATATAGATAGTTTAAAAGAACACCATATATTAAAACCTTTAATAACAGCACACCTGAGTGAATTGGCGCAGGACAACACACATGTGTAAAAACATCACAAATGGTCATCAAAATTGTGAAGAACCACCAGTCCACACTTGATAGCAGGGGTATTTAAGACCACAGTTGCTGTACACATTATCGGTAGTAGGTAGAAAATCCGAAAAAAAAAAAAAAAAAAATTCATTCAGACCGATCAACATAGTGAAGTACACTAATAGGTAGATTTACTCATACTTACCCTCAACAATGCCAGTGTAATTTTAAAACACTTGTCCTTTGAAGTAATCAACACTGGATCACTTAGGACTACATTGCCTTATCATTCTGACAAACAGTCTCCCTTTGGCACAAGGTTGGAGTGTCCATTGATTGTTCATTGAGCGCCGGTGATGTAATTCTGGGGAGTTCGGCTGGCAAGTTCTGTTTTTCATCAAGTATTACACCCACTGTTTTGAGACTTTCCCCATGGGGGATATTCCAATCTTGTACTTTCCTGAAAGCATGTTCTTGTGCTAGCCCTAGCATGTCTGTCGATGGTGAAATGATGTAAACAACGCTGCCATGGCGTCCATGCAGGATGTTTTTGTCTGTCCCCAAACACAATTGCAGCTATCATGTCAAACAGACATCTTCCTCAAGGACATACATGTCCAGTTATGCCATGGACCAGAAGCTGCAACCGACTTCAAATGTATACCCTCGAAGTGCTGAAAGCCACTTCGGTGCTAATTCGCCATTGGTACTGCATTCATCAGTTCACATATTACAACTGAATGTTACCTTAGTTTTTTTTTCTGTACATGGATTACGACATGGTCGGCAAAAATGACTTTTCAACTGCATATATACATTAACTGGTTCTAAGCACTGTGAAGGTAGTGACGATTTTCTTTAACAACACAGATCTTTTAGTGTGTTTTGTTTAACATGAAACATCTAGATTTTCTTGATTGACGGTTTAACTCCACATGAACGCACAGCACTTTTTTTTCTGAATAACGAACATTTTTGTAAGAAAGGCAGGAATTTTTACAGGCAGGAGACCCATCACAGCCACAGCTGGTTCTTTAACGGAAACATCTCTTCATTTGAAGGAATAATTTGGTTCACTGGGTGGCAATGGTTCGATAATTGCATCTGTCTAATAGTTCTGTGGGTGGAACCTTGTCTTTTTTGTGCAAACTTGTAGATGTTTTTAAGGTGACCTATGGATTCAATAATTGAATTTACTTGGTATAGTCAAATAACAAGAGTTCAGTTGCATGACATGACATAAGATTGAATCTCAAACGTACTGTATTCGCGTTCTCATTTAATTCACGTTTTATGAAAAACTCCCATGAAAAGACGTCTGGTTCTCCCACAAAAACCGACTGTGACGGCAATTAGTTCGGAATCATTAATATGAATGCTCACCCCAAAATTTGCATATGCCAGGCCATGTTCAGAACTGACAAGCGGAACTGCGCAGTCGAAGCATAGGAAAGTATTGCAGGAAGATTGCCATCGATACTCACAGGGAAAATGCAGACCATGGCCATAAATGTTTATGTCCCAGGCTGTGCAGGAAATGTGACTACTTTTCATACCCTTCCTTCAGAAAAGACATGTCAACAGGCGTGGTTGATGTTTATTTACAATCGAATATACGCAAACATGAATTATAAACTGTTAGTTTGCTCCGCGCGCATTCACCTCGGACTCTTTTGACAAATCTGGACAATTTCAAGCAGGCCTTCTCTAAGCGTCTTTTACTGAAAAGAGCAATTCCAACTCTACTCCCGCAGCTGTAAGTATGATCTTATTAACGATGATTTACACTGTTTATCTAGGATCCAGCGCAACACCATAGTACAGTAAACATAATACTCAAGTAACGAGTAACGTATAACTAGTGTGACCGCAAGTGTTTATGCGAGAATAATATTTATTGCTTGTGTGTTTATATAATTATAAAAAATAATACAGTAGAAACGATGCAAATTCCCCTTATGGTGAAAATAAAAAATTATAACTTCGATTTCATCAACAGCACGTCAGGGCTAACTACGTTACTTTATTTGCTCATGGATAATGTAGCTCACTGATCTTCTCAGCTCACGTGACAATCTCCACCACCATAAACTGAAGCTAGATTAATTGAACAAGGCATCTAAAACGTAGTCCATTTGTTAACTTATACATTTGTGTGAACTGACCGATGAAATATTTTTGCACGCTTGTAGTTCAGAGTGCACCACAGCCAATCAGTCTAGCTCTCATTACTATTCATACCCCTTCAAATAAGGTAAAAAAACCACCATTTCATTCTAGGGGCAATTTCTAAGTTGAAACATGGACCTGTAAAACCATTTCTGGACATTTAAAATGACCAAAATATAAAATACCCTCTAAGTAGATATCAAAGAACCAAATGTTTAAAGATTATTCAAATCATTATAGGGCAACTTTAAGAACATTTATAAAAATAAATAGATGTTCAAATGGACTTCGATTAAAAATCAATGACCTAACTTGCTTGATGCTGTATTGCCGAACAATAAGTGGTTGAGAACATGACTCTTTACCACGTGTAGTTCCCCGTTCTGAGTTAGAAGACTTTTGGACCGCAGAACGGCAATGATAATTAGAGCAACAGCTCTGGCATCTCTTAATGACAATCTGCCCCATGTCTCAACACTGTCTGTGCATCTATGAAGAACGCTAAATACATTCAAAAGGATTTCTTGCCAAATAGCGATGCATACCTGGCTAGTGGGTAATGGTAGCGTACTGACAATCACCACATGTTAGCTGACCCCTAGCGTAAACATTGAACATCCCACAGTATTATCCAAAGCAAATTAGGTTTAACTAAACAGATAGGCCACCATCTACACGCGCGTGGCTAAACGTTAACGCAAAAAAACGACTAACTTTCCATTAATGGATAGCAGTTAAGGCGGACTAGTTAAACATTTCATCGGCGTTATCAAAAAGTAGGACCACTGTCAAAACTTTATATTTAAGTGTAATCAATGATCATTACTTAAATACGCTCACTATATTATTAATCTCTCTCGACGATATAGTAATCAAAATGAAGAACTTACGTTGATGAGCTATACAATGGCGACCACCTACACCAAAATGCTGATCATCTGGGTGGGGGGCCTGGGGGCGAAAAATAAAAAGTGGGAGGAGTTGATCTGGATCGACTCCTCCCCGTGGATTTCATGTTCTGCAGTGAGACCGAACCTCATAGGAGGCCCACTTCCACTTGGCTTATTCAGTGAGCAACATCGGCAGTTATTGGGCCTCATCAAACACAAATATAAAGTATAAACAGAAATAAATGGGTACACAAATATAAGGTGTTTTTTAAGCTCAATGTCAATGTCCTTGTTTTAATTGAAAAGCCTTATTTTAACATCACATACTGCAAAGACTGCATACATTTCATTTGTTCTGTACTAAACCATAACCAACGAGATATTCAGGTTAAATTCTAAAATGCAGCCTTTAAACATGCTTTAAAATATTGGAATAACCACAAATGAAAATAACAATAAGTGTAACTGTGTCAAGACAGTACCAATATATAACAGTCCATTTACATCACCAATCATTCTTGATTAACCTCTTCATAATCACGTCTATCTATGACCAGAATACATCAGTATTACTGTGCTGTTGTGGCTGTGTTTTATTCCTCTTATTAACATTCTGCATTACCGCAGCAAAGAACAACATACTTTGGTGAAAGAGTTATTGGTAACGCTTTAATTAACGCAGTACATTCCGGCTATAATCTAAAGCGAAATTACAGTGTATTTCTGTTAATTATTGTGTACCTATAAAGTAATTACAAGTAAGTTCTAAGGGAACAGCATGAGAATTATTGGAATAACAGGGTAACAACCAGGAGAATTCATAAATTATATATACTTGTAATATTATAGATCTAAGGGGTACTTATTCTACTATTATGACCCACTCACATTTGTGACCAATATATATAGGTTTCGCAAGTCAGATGTATATAAGATTGTCTGTATGTATTTTTATTGTACTTAGCCTTAACTACATGGAACAACAGTAGATTTCCAGTATTTTTTAAAAATACTGTAAAATGCAAATAGCAATGTAAGCCCACTTAAACATCACATCCCAAATGCAATATTGTTTGTTACCATAATAGTAGATAAGTACCCCTTATTTTCTATAATACTACAGTATAAATATTTTTTTAAATCCTCCTGGTTTTTTACCCCGTTATTCCCCAACTTTGCATAATGTGTTCCATATACTTACATGCAGCAATCATATAATCGCGTAAAGTTTACGCTTAAATTCATCTTAAATACGCACATACCTTCCGGGCTGTATCAAAGGTGTCTACCAATTAAATTTTTTTTTTTTTTTCTGTACAGTTATGAAACCTTTACAGCTTCTTGTTAGTTTTTTAAAACAAGCAAAAATCTATGTTGTGCTTCCAACTCCATAGTTGACCCTAAATCACTGGTCCACCACGGCTTCATTAGCCCCCCCCCGTAATGTGGTCATTTGACCTTAAATGTAATCATTAAAACTAAATTGCAAATATACCATAGGTCTGTTACACCTCTGATGGAGGTGTTGTTAAATGTGAACAGGACCAACCCAGAGAGACAGTAAGAGACATATTACGATAAACTTGTGTGACTATAATTTCCTATAAAGCTGCAATCAACAGATTTATTTTATTCAATTACTTCATTGAGTTTAGACTCCCAGGAAAATATTTTTCTCTACTAATGTTTTAACCTTACACTTGACTTCTGCGTTGTGTATTTGAATGCTGTCCTACAGTATAATTTTTTTTAAAGAATGCCTTTATTTTGTATTTTACTCTACACAACAGACAAATAAATACTTGCTTTAACAAACCTGATTCTTTCAGTATCAGGAGAGCCATAATTTTTTCGCATCTTGGCCCATTTCCTTTTTCGTTGTGCCAAAATTTAAAAACTGGATCACCGGATATGCCCCTCATCAATTCGCTTAGCCATCTAAACAAACAATAATATTTTAAAAGTATCAATCTGGACTGTGTCAGACTCCATGTTAGCATTTACAATACCCCAATTATTAGTGTTCTGTCATACATTACAATGTGGTATAAAATGTTGAAAACACAAACATTAACTTTAGTTACAGAAAAAAACAGAGATATGGAATTACAACACTTCACAAACCAAGATGGACAATGACCCCACAGCACTGGCATCCTGCTGGAATGGATGTTTCAGAAACTTTCTCCTCCATTCCATGTCCTCCCACTCTGTTTTGCCAAGGATCATTTCCTCATATTTAGTACTCACTGTGTGCGATGTTTTACGCGAATATGATTAATTATGAAAATAGTAACAGAAAGTATGGTTCATATTCTAAACTTTAAAGAATATCGTTTAATTATGGAAAGTCTAAGTACACCAAATAATTTTAATTTAAATCTTATTTTCAGAGTATAGACCAAAATTTTTTATTTCATTACAATTCGGCCGCAACACAACAGTCCAAAAGTAATCAGCTATTATCTACAAGTATGAAATGTAAATAAAAATATATACTTAATGTAATTCAATGTCTGCTTAAATACTGATAATATTGACCATGAAGCAAACTGGTCAATAATACTTGAATAAATTAAATTGATTTAACGGAAGCAGGCGGAAACAAGGTAAGTATTGAGCTTCAAGTTTAAATTAAACAGCAGAGTAACAGTATACTCAACGTGCAGAAATGAGTGAGTAGATATTTTATTTTTTGTTATCCCCCCTATTGCAGGTACGGGGCGGAGAGGGATATTTCCAAAGTGGTTACACACTCTGTAGAAGAGCTGACAGTTGAAGGTCACACAACTCACTTACTCACGCACCACTTGGCTGAACTGGATGGCTTTACTGCTCGCCACCACTGGAGAGAAGATCTAGGCAGGCCTGGGAACAACACAGAGAAACTGGTGAGTACACACAGGATAGATTGGTTAGTGACACTCGTAGAGAGAAGCACTATGAGTCCCTTCGTATGAACGAGCCCAGACAATATAATAGCGAGGTGTGTGCTATGAAGCAGAGTGGCTGATGGAGTACAGGTGTCCCTCGTTAGAACTCTGGTGACAGAGATCCTGAATGATTGTGGTGGAAGAACCTGGCCAATGCTGTGAGCATAAAATAAAAGTAAATAAATGTAGCATGCTAGCCTAGACATCATCTGCATGCCCCTAATCGGAGACACCATTGTTAGCTTAATTTTATGTTATTGCTACAACCTTTGTGGCTTATGCTACTGTGAACACATTCTTAAGCTGTAGAGGTCAACATCCATTACTTAAAGAAATATTACACATTCCAAATGAAAAATATTACAAGTAATAAAACCCTATTGGCAATAACATGCACTCACAAAAAACAAACATATATAGTAGTATTAACAATTATACCTTGTGTCACTTTTTTTAATTGATTTATGGCTCGGAGTTGTGCTGCGCTGTCTGATGTATGAACGGGCCGCGGACAGGCTCCGGTAATGTCTAGGCTGAGCGACGCCGTGTGACAACCCTCCTGCGGTGACATCCGGATCGGAGGGTTGGGTGGGAAAAATACAAAACAGATCAAACAGATGTTAAATATGACTTTTGACCGGGTTTTACGACTGTTTAATGAGCTTACACCTCGCAAAACTTGTCATTGTTAGTTTTTATGGTATTTTCGCCCTGGTATGCCCTTATTCACAAATCCGTCACTACCACCTACGTCTTGTTGCAGTTTTAAATAAGGTTAGGGGATACACTGTTGACACCGAAGACATTAAACAACTTTCCTTGATACAATGCTGCTCCGAGAACTCTAAAGACCCCTAGAAAGGTTATGTGTATTTCGGCCAACAGAGGAACCTTTGAAATGAGAGAAAGATCTATCTTTTGCCCAAGGAAAAAACCAAAATGTTAGCTTTACAAAGTTTCTTCTCATGAAGGACGACTGCACTTGTGAAACGGATTTCTCAATGTGTGTAGATATGCGTTTGAACAAGGATGCGTACTGTGAAACCTCTACACAGCAGATGTTGGAGACGATTTACAATCGCAGACCCCATGTGTGATTTCCACAACAAAGACAGGTTTTCTGTTTTTCAAACTACGTTTGGAGAGATTTGGAACGACTGCGGTGATGAACCGTTGTACGTTGGCAGAGTGGGATGGCTCAATTCCTGACACAAGAATTTCGTGTGGTCGGAGACCATAGTAAAAAGTTACCAGACGATATTGTGTTTATAATTTTTGCTGCAAACACAGACAAAGCTCTTGCCGAACGGCGTGGCCTATTCGTGAATCTTGAGGCATCACACGTGCTACGACATGAAATTTTTTGATTCGTGGAAAAGATGTTTCGTAATGCTTGACAACTATTTTAACATGCTTGACACTGATGTTTAGATTGTGCCGACATGTAAGAACCTTACAGTTCTGTAAAGATTAAATTATTACACCCTGAGCAGGCGATCCCAGCTCTGAAGACCCGCCTCTAACAAACCACCCACATATTACAGCCATTAAAAACTGCCTGCAGGAGACCGGTACAAATGCTACATTCATTCACCATGTCCCAAGAATGCGTAACAAACATCAACTGCTACACCCAACAACCCCGAGGCAGCCCCGCGATGCCTGATGACAATGCTACTCCGCTGGAGCCCACCCTCAAACTCGCACAACAGTTGGTTGGATAACTTCTGGCCTGGACTTGGATATCACAACATGACCTACCTTACAACACCATACGGCAACACTGGTGCAATAGCTGGAGCAGCGGATTTGCTGGAATCGACGACACTAGACAGTGTTCCCGCTCTGACGGATTCAAAATCATAAAAACGACTGTTGTGGTCCTTTCTGGAATATGTCATCACAAAAATCAGAAAGAAATCTGTTTTGGGTTGTGAGTGGATCACCCCAG
Organism: Meda fulgida; assembly: GCA_030578275.1. Lineage (NCBI taxonomy): Eukaryota > Metazoa > Chordata > Actinopteri > Cypriniformes > Leuciscidae > Meda > Meda fulgida. Next base: position 460,001 of record JAROOJ010000064.1, on the reverse strand, counting down.
TCAATTAGACACTCCTGCTTTTTTGAACCGGGTCCCATTTTTTTGACGCCTACTTTTGAGAAACTCTGACACGTAATCTGTGAAACCCTGACCTTAAGCCACATTGGTAAAAATTGTAAAAATAGGGTATTGTCTCAAGCATTGAGCCGTTTTGGTTTGAGGGTCACCCCAGAGGATTTCAAGGTTCAGTGAGACTTTTTACATGACTGCGTGACGAAGTATTCATTGTGAAAAGCTTCGTGAAGTCAGGGAGATAGTTGTGGACGTCATCGCGAACAAATTGTCTATGACGCTGTGACAGCTGGAAAAAAGTATGTCCTGTGCCTGACAGTAATCACAGCCATGGGGAATACGTGTTTAGCAACTGTCTGGCGAAAGTGGGGTCTACTTAAACAACGTATTAGATGCGAGATATCCGGCTTGTTGTAACAAGATTATTAATGAATGTGCCAATGTATCGTTACTGTAAACAGATGTGCTGATGATACCATCGTTTACAAACCTCAAGAAACAAATGTCTGTTTGTAAGAACTTGTCTAATGAATGGACAGATATGATGCGTTTTATGCTTAATGCTGGTGACCAATTTGGTGTGACTATCCATCAGAAAAATTTTAAGACCTGAAGACTGAATGCGGCACTGAATTAGAATAGCTGATATATTGTGCCTGTGTACATATGGACAAACATGTTGACAAGAAAACAATCAAACTGAAGTTTGTGAAATTATTGAAACATTGGTTGATTACATTCTTGAAAAAAACATTGTGATGTGTATAAAAATTTTACACTAACAAGATGCTGTGTGATGATACCTTTTGTTTCCTTTTACTGATAAAAGAAATAAAAACCCAAAATTCTTAAACCATCTGTGTTATTTCTTTTGTGTAGCGTTGAAGTGGAAACACAATGTCAGAAGAAATGAAAAGACTTATTACACGCCTTCTAAACCCTGGTTCTTTAGGGGGAAAAACGCTTAAAATAAGCTGTTTTAAAAGAAAAACGGTATGTTCGTTAACCGATATAGGAGTTTGCCAGATTGGCTCGCAGGCGAGGATGCATAACACTCTACACAGAAACGCCCCAACTAAAATACAACAGGAATCGGGTTTTTGTCCACGGTATCGACATGCAGTTCCAGGCCGATCTAGTCGATTTGTCGGCATAATGCCTCGTAACTATGACAACAACCGTTTTTGCTGACATGCATCGATCTGTTTAGTACATATGCCTGACACATAGGGCTTAAAAAAACAAGAGTGTGTAAGAGGTCTCTAAAGCTTTGAATCCATACTGAAAGAAGGGACGTTAACCACAGAAATTACAGACAGATAAAAAAAAAAATAAAATAAAAACAAGAAAAACAAAAAAAAAATAAAAAAATCAAATATAAAAGGGGGTGTGGGGTGGGGTGGGTGGGGGGGGGGGGGGGGGGGGGGTGTGGGGGGGGGGGAGGGGGTGGGGGGTGGGAGTTTTTTAACAAAATTTTCAAAACGTAACAGAAAAATACAATATAGCCCCAATTCGTCAACAGCAACAGAATTAAAGGCACGTGTTTTGTAAAGACAGCGGTTTAATAGAACCTAAAAGTAGAATGTGGAGATATTTAACTGCCACAAACTCCAAACGTTACATCGACATACTACAAGACAGTGACACAAGGATACAATGCGAGCCATACAGAAAGCATCAAGATGAGGCCAATTGAATGTGGAAAAGAAAATGAGTTTGTGGTGCTACATAACCTATATGGTGTACCAGACCACATAGCGTTAAGCCCTAATTCAATACAAGAATTGGTGACGAGGTTTCGAATTTCTAAATTCAGAGGACAGTTTGCAAAAGGGTATGAGGAAAACTACACACAAGAATATTTTACTATATCAGAGTGTACCCACGAAGAACCCCACGAGCCCCCGTTTTCAGATTGAGTAATAAACGACGGGGATGTTATCAACATGTTTTTAAGCAGAAGAATTGCAAAAAATAATTTGTCAGAAAAAACAAGACATTTAAAGTTGAAAAAATTTTAGATAAGAAGACGAAGGGTCGCAAAACAATAATGCTGGGACAGTGGCTTCGGATGGCCATAAAGTTTGCGTCATGGATCCGACCAGAAAGAATAGTAATGTACAGAAGCCATAAAAACATTGCCACGCACAACAAGGAGGCATACTGTTGTATAAAAACCAGACATGGCTGAAGGTTGGATTTTATTCACATTTACCCTGCAACGCATCGCTGTCTGTATACACTGATAATAAAATCTCGATAGAACAAGACTGCTACCCCTGTTAAAGAAAAAAGGAGAAAGGGAGGTGGGGGCTTGATAAATTGAATATCCAAGAACTGTACAACCTATAAACAAAACGACGCCGTTTTCGAGATAAACAATCGGACCCGACCACGACCGATGGTGAAAAGTTTTTTTTTAAAAAACACTAATACAATACGCCATGGTGTGGATGTGAAGAAATCACTGATCGAAACTACGCATACCAGAAAAAAACAGGGTATTACGACAATGTCCCATCTCTAGTTAGTGTGATAAAATGATTTAGTAGCGCCTCAGGGTATCCGGTTATGACCGTGTAAAAAATAAAAACAAAGTATTTCCCTGAAAGCAAAACCTAACTATTCAATGACGTTTCCTATGAAAACTAGCATTATTTAGGATTGAAACCAGGCTCCCTATAGGAGATTCTATACTGCAAAAAACAAATCTGAAAAAAAAACTAATTTTTGAAAGGATATTGTAACATATGCGATGCATCAGGCGGACATACACAGTGTTCTAAACTCTTAATATCTATCACAGACATTATCCGTTACCCAATCCGTGGGGTGATGCTTTTGTGCGCTCCTGGAGTGTGTACAAATAACCTGGGACAACAATAGCACGTCAGTGTTCGATACGACATAACCCCACTACGCCTCTATCAACAAATCATTCATCACTAGATATTGTTATATGAATTGAAGCGATCAAAAATCAAAACACGTCCCATTTCTTACGGGAAAGTCTGCATTAAACTCACTTCAGGCCTGTAAAACCACTTTGTTAAAATGGACAATTTCAACGATCGACAATGTTTGACCCTATGCGTACTGTCCTATTACCAAATCAGGCAGGCAGCGGACTCCCCGGGTACCCGAGGCGGAGTATGAATGGGCTAGTTTGGGGGGCCTTTTTAGGGGCCTCTTTAGAATGGCATAATACCCCACTAAACGAGATTTAGCAGAGCCCAAGGCCCTGCATCTTAAATCAATTGCAAAAACATACTAGTACGTTGTTACTAATACGTTATCAAGAACTTTAAAACAACACATATGATGCTCAAACGGTTCCTTTCCGGACTATGGTAGCGCTCGCAAAAGAGCATCCATAGGCCACCAGGGTGCGGAGAGTGCAGAGGCCGAAGAAAACAAAACCACCTCCCAATTGAAAACATCAGTTGTAAAACCAAGCGCAGAGACAACTAGGCGTACTGCATCCAAAGAATCTAGGTGCGTCTGTTAAAAACAAAATTTTAAATCATGGCATACTACACAACATGTCAGAAGAGTGTTTAAAGACTGAACTGGATCGTTTACTGTACCACTAACTCAAACAGCAATTGAAAAAAACACTTATAAAGAAGTTCAACCATTATCAGCGAGTTTCTGACACAATCCCGCTGGAATATTTTATTGCGGGCAAGAGAAGATTACATAGATCTAAACAACACATTAGTTTTTTGCGCCTCAAAATCAACTAATGCTGACGGGACGGATATTGAGACGGAGGATCCCGTAGGTCTTGTTTAACTATCCTGGTGCTACGATTTTTCACAAGTGGATGTATCGCTTGTGAGATCGGCTTAATATCACAGAGTTCTATCCCCAGCACATATCCTACCGCTGTATGAATAGAATGTCTCACCAATTATGGTAAAGAAGCCCTTGAAACGGTTTTCTCCAGCAGGGCACTTTTACAAGGACACGGCGGGTCAGATGGATGTGGCTGACCCTGCTGGGAAATCACGGTCCCCCTGACAAAGAGAGCAGCCTTCACAATGCTAGTAATGTGGTCGAACTACTCGCACCAGTTCACAGTATATCTCTTCAGGTAAAACTATTACTTAATGGATTAGCTCTTAAAATTAGAATGACTAGAGTAAAGAAGAATTTCATGCCTGATGAGGAGCAACGCTACAGCCTATAAAACTAAACATCATGTCAGCATCGCTATTTGTGAAAAAAGTGTCTGTGTCACAGCTTGTGAGACTGGGTCCATGCACAATAGCCCTACTCTCAACCACAGGGCCAAATACCCATCGACAGATGTGTCTGAAAAACACTCAATACCTCAGCTCACTAGTCTGCAATCAGGAAAACTTATTCTTAGGAACCTACCGAAAATCTCTGGTTCTAGCTATGTTTGATAATGATGCATTTGAGGGTGCCTAAAAGTAAAAACCCTTGCGTTTAAAACCTATGATTTAGAATTTTTGCCAGTTATCTGGATGGAGCAACAGTACCACAGCGAAGCCCCTGCAACCTGAATCTTAAAATGGTTCTGCAAGTGCGGGAGGTTTTACCATTACGCTGGCTTCTGGAAGCATCATAAAAAACCAGCCTCTATGTTTCGATAGAGAGGATTATCTGCACGGCTAAACTCTACGCGTTCAAATTCGGCCACCAGACGAAGGAGTGTAGCAACAACCCTAATCACTTATCAAAATGGCAAAATTAGACTAGAAGCAGCCCGTTTTAGACAGCCACCACCACGCACGGTTAACTTAATTGTTATTGCTTTGTATTGATAGTTGATTGAGTGTCAAATCGCCGACAGATCCTGGTTGATTACTTACTAATACACCCAAATGAACACTGACAGCGTACGCTGGTTCCATGGATAAGGTTTCAATGCGATACTTATTTTTTTCCTTGAGTTCTACCATGTGACCAAAAACCCCTTTAAGAAAACTACCAGCAATGGTTTAGATCACTACACATCTCCTTCCGGACTCCCAGGGGAACACTGGTTGCTATCTACATAAACGAGGATGGTGTAGATGTTTTTTCGACAGCTTCGTAATAAGCCGATTATCATGGATTTTTCGCCGATTATCAAAAACTTTTTTAAAGCTCAACTCTATCAAGTACTACATCGATCTGTGCCAAGTCCAAGATTTTTCATCAGACACCTGTGGACAGCATTGTTGTGTTCTTTCTCTCCACATGGCAAAGGGATTCTGGATTATGATTATGTGCTGAAATTGTATACCAACATTTATTAAAAATACAAGATGTCAGCATTTGTGAGAACACTAATACAAGATCCATGTAGTGAAATGTTTTCAAATGGTTCAGTGTGTACAAATGGGAGAAATGTTCATGTCTCATCTTAATATTTTAATAAAAAACAACTAAAGACACACATTTTTTCTTTAAATACCTCTTTTATTACAACATACTCACATCAAAGTTCTCAAAAAAAAAAAAACAGAGAAGAAAATAGAACACAACACATACAAAATGTGCGATTAAAAACTTAAACCCACTGACTCTGCTCGAGATGGGTGAATTGGATTACGAGGTCCTTCTGGATATTAGAATGTACCGGGTGCCTGGAAGCGCTTTCTGTTTCTTACTCCACTTAGATGATCCTGATAAAGTCGTGGTCATTTGTTTTGAAGATTAATTGATGTCTGACATTGTGTTTTGGTACCACAGAGTATGCAGATTTAAACTTGAGCAAAAGCCCCGAAAACCGCGGCCATCCGCCATTTCTCCGCTCGTCAGCAATCATTTTGTGGAGCATGACGCTTTTAAACTAAGTCAAGCATGTGTGAACCAGGATTGTTTCTGCCTTAAACACAAACTCTCCCGACTCAGTCCATGAAGTAACATCTTTAGTTTTAGACATTTTATCTAAAATGTAACGAACATTTTTCACACTCCTCTGCGGAATATTCTTTAAAATCTCGCCTGCAAAAATCACCCAATCGTCATGGGCAACTCACAGGCCTGTTGGGTGGGTCTTCTTTTTTCAACATTAACACTCCCCTTAGTCTAGTGAGTGTTAAAAACCTCTGCAAAACACCATGTAGATCTTAGCTTTTTCATGGTGATCCAGATCCGAAGACCTGTGCAAAAAATTTCTTATAGTCCATGACAGTCCCATTACTCCACAAGCTGTTGTATAGACTCACGGGCGTTAGAGGATTTCAGCTATCCAACGGGTTTGCGGAACTATAAACATCTTTCGCAGCATACTCATCACCAAACTTATATAGATGTAACCAAACTGGTTATAAAACGGGATTGCGAAACTTACAGAAGTTAGAAGAAAACCTCCTTGTTGGTTGATTTAACCGACCTTTTGCGTCTAACTCCAACCTTTTATCTGCGACAATTTTGATCACCACTTCTCATCAGTTTTTCTGAATTGCTTTGGTGTTAAAGGGAATATTACCATGGACTACTTAAGAGCTACATCACACAAGTCACAATGAGGCTCGTCGCGGCCGCCTCTAAAAGAACGCCGTCCTTTATTTATGGTGTGGCTTTAAAAATTTTAAAAGGTAGGTTCTTAAAAGTCGTTGCAGACATTTTTTCAAATCCCACTGTCAATGTTTACTTTTCTGAATGTACACAACTGGATGTTTTTGTGACAGAATATCTGTTTCTGAGATGGTTACTGTTCGCGTTTTCCGCTTTAAAGTCAATCATAGATACCCGAAAGGGATGCTGGTCGCATTTTTTTTTTTCATAAAAACCCATAACGTATTTTGTGTTCTTTGGGGTACATCTACGCGCTAACACATTAATTTGGGTATTGTCTCTAGGTTTTTAACAATACCAAATAATTAATGTTCAAACTGATAGTCCTCTCCCTGCTGCGTATACCTCGAAAAAAAGTAAGTTTTGTACAATATATACGGCACCAAGCGTTCTGTTGGTGCACATAAGTTGGTAAACAAAGTTCAACTCTGGAATTGCTCAAGCCTCTTTCATAACATCATCCAATATCACAAAATTTTGTCTTGTTGTGAGGAAACAACGAGCCCAACATTTCAGAGGTCTGCGGATAACCACATAAATTTAAAATATCATACAGTTATCAACAGTTCATCATACATATGTTGCCAGCAGTCATAAATGTACACAATGTGTTCAATTTTATTAGAAAATTACACTTAGCATTTTTCCAACAACTTTTTTAAACAAAAAAATGTTTTTTCCGAGCTAAGGGACCACTTAACACACAGAAAATGGATGTTGTAATCGAAATCAAACCCAGCAGGGTCCTAGCGCACACCGGCCCCAAAAACGTGTCATAGCCATATGGTAGCGAAGTTAGGTCGGTAGCAGTACACGCTTGTTAGTATACAACTTTAAATTTATTCACAACTGACTTTTTGTGCAATGTGAACTCTGCCTTTTTGTTCCTCACATACTGTCGGTGTAGCGAAATGTGATTACAGTCACCCCGCCCCCTCACATATTGATCGACAAGACCAATTAATGTGTCTTTAACCTAATGGTCTCTGAGTATACAGCGTCAGTGTGATGCCTTTGGCTACATGCAGACCTTACTCATAGCAGTTCAGTACCCGTAACTTTTAGGCGCCGCTTGAAGAAATATCAACTATGTGGTCTCCCATCCCCAACTTTCATTCAGTAAGGTCGCCATGATATGCCCCAGTGGGGCTCATATTCACCCTCTTTAAACGTGAACACAACACTACTGTATCGCAATAAAGCAGTCTATCACCCGACCTATCCATAAGATCATAAAGCTCTCACCGTGCTGTGGGCCGTTGTAAAAGCCCCGAGAAATACGTTAATGTCCACGAGTCTGGGTGCCTTGTCCCATCTGCTAAGACCACAGAACGAGCGCAACAGTGTCAGACAACAAATGAGAAATGCATGAGGTCATACTCAGTGGTGCAAAAATGTATCGGGCAAACTGTTTTCAGGGTCCTGTTTGTATTTCGGTTGTCGGCAGCTGTTCGCGCATACTGAACCTCCCCCACAAGAGGTTAAGTAGTATCATGATGGATCTGCGTGCAGCAATAAACTCATCTTGTCCCAGATTCAGCTTAAATCCCTTCTTTTCTCAAAGTAATCATCTAACATAAGATTCTTTTCGGCGTCGTCACAACGTTTTTTGAAAACCTGAACTTTCCTGTTTGAACTGTAAAAATGTTTTAACATAATCACAAAACCATGTTTTCAGAGCTTTGGGGAAAAGCCCAGACCTCATCGATTTTTGTCACTACATAACCGCCTTCTCAACGGCTTATAACAATTCAATGCTAACCCAGGTCCCATGAAATTTGATCTTTCCTCATTATAATGCACACAAGGTGTGTCTGGTTCTGAATTCAGCAACCAAGTCCTACAAAGCGGAAACATTAACTTGCCCCCCGGTCCTATATAGGTAGTAACGGGGTGAAGCAACTACCGAGGCGGAAGACCTGTTGCCATTGACGAGGCCCGTAATAATCTTCAAGTTTTTGAAAATCATTGTGTTATTTATTTCAGGATGCCGTTTTGGTAGCATTTTTTTCGAGCCTGCAGTAGGATATAGTGATGTAAAGTCAACATACCAATCCGCTCACCCTCCGAACTATTGTGTACAGTTTTTAAACGCGTCATGTGCGGCCTGCCGACATAGAGCTTCACGTGGTTTCATCTTTCAGTGTGTTTTGTAAGAGGACAATGAAATCCATCACTGTCTGCGTCAGTCTACTTTGGCACAGACCCAAACACAGTCCCAAATCACCTCGACTGAAGAACCGTACGCGTCGCTCCAAAATTTCAATCTGTCATCAAATTGTCTTCTCAGAACACCAAAGGCACTTTTTGATAACGGTTTATATCATTGGAGTTATAACTTCGCCCGCACCCATGAAAAAAAACACCTGCCAAGAAATTCGATGCTTTTTTCCACAACACCGTCATAGAAACATCCACATAGTATTGTGCGGAATAGGAGGGACTGCGCTATACCCACCGCTGTGTACGGGCATGTTGAAACATCTATGGACCGGATTTTCGAGAAACTCAAGCCATTCAATTGAGTGTTTGAATAAGTCTTGTTCTGGTTGTGTACACAGGTTACGTGTCAGACTATTGTGGACTTTTGGATAGTGGGTTTTAGACTGGCCAACAGGATGTCTGCCAAAGTGGTGTAAATTAAATGAATTCATTTGTGTAACAGGCCCTTGATTATCCGTCGCGTCTTCATGCAAGCTTCCTCAGAAAACGACATCTTTTTTACCATAAAGCGCAGTTCTTTTTTAAAATCGAACGACCCTTGTCAGCTAAAGTTATGTACCAAGTCATTAAACGATGCCCTGTCTGGTTCGACATTGTCGCATACCGTAAAATTTCTTGTCAGGGTACGGACCTATGTAGTTGTCATTTTCAATGCGGTTAAAGGGGTGCGGAAAATAACCCTTCTCACGCATTAGTTCAAATTAAAACGCTAACGGGTGTCCCTTGGCCAAGAGCATGGGGATGATGAGTAACGAATCAATAATAAAACGTTTGCTTGAAGCGGATCATACATTAAGATTAGCCAGCAACCCCTTGCATTGTGATTTTTAGGAGGCATATCCCCATCTTAGTACGTAATTCCAAAAGTATGAAATTATCAAATCCGATGCGTTGTGCGCAATCCATGTGTAATAAATGATAACGTGGCGGTCTGAATTTTGTTTTACGAGACGATCCACACAATCCGGTCCAACAGCCACGAATTCCTCGCCATTAAACGTGATAGCACAACGAAAAATGGCTACTGCGTTTACCATTTTCCATAACGGTCTCAAAATCGCGAAAATGTAACGATCGTTCGGGCATCTCCGGTCTTAACTGGCTGGATAAAACCCTGATGCACAACCATCGGAACCAAACTCTCACCACATGCACACTAACGATCTGCAGGGCATTTATGGGGTTTGGGTTTAGTACCAGCCTGACATGGGAAACGTCTATTACATTTACCACAATATTTAGTCACAATCGCATTGCGCGTATTGCATAACTCTCGAACTGGTTTTTTATGCATCTCAAAACATAGTCAACTTACAGTACGCAGGCAGTCACCCAATGTTTTTTGCTTTTTGGGTTGGGGAGTCTTGCCGGGTCATTAACAGACTCGCAGAAGTACCGACAATCTGTGATCTCTCCTACAAAGGTGAATCCTCGGTGGCTAGAACTCGCACTCCGTATGGGCCACAAAATGCACGTAGAAATATATGTAATCTCATAAAATAAAGGATGTCCATGCAGTAACAAAAATACTGTTTATAGGAAGCGGATCGACTGTGTTTGTATAATTCTCCAAAACACCCTATCAGAAACCGATAGAAGACAACTATTAAAACGTTCACATCTGTTCCAAAATAACCAACCTGAATGTCATTAAACGCTATCTGCGAATCATGTATTGATCACCTATGCCAGCTACTTCTGTATAGAAGAATGCTACAGACTCTAGCTCTATACGTGTGGTTTTCTGAGGATGTAGGAATGTGCCAGACAGATTTGCAAAACAAAGATGTTTGAAATATTTTCGTGGACATAACAGATTTAAGTCTGTTTTGGTAAACCACTTCATTGTGGGCAGAGATCACGGAACTTTCGATAACACCGCCGTGTATACATCTCGCAATCGACAGGTCCTTAAATAATTCAATCTCCCTCATCTAACTCGACGTCAGAGTTGGCCTCTCCGCTATTATATTTTTCAAGATCTTTATAAATAGATCAACACTATAACCATTGCTACCCGTCAAAAGGTGTACTAACATCTGATGTTCAAACTCGACCCCTCAACGTGATGCTGATTAAAAACAGCCTCTCTTCACTCCGCCTAACAGTCCTGAAACTCCATAATTTCATAAAGTGTGACATGTAAAAACACTTTGTAGGCTGCTTAATCTGTCAAGATAGTCACGGTAAGACACGGAGATGATCCCAAACGCAGACAGTATACAAAAAGACACGGTTTAAATGACAAAAACAGGAAACAAAACCCATGAGGGGCAAAACCAGATGGAACACAAATACCTGACTGACTAGACTAAACTAAACTGGGAACAAGAAAACAAACAAGACTTCAAGAGATGCTAACATGACTAGATGTACATAGGGTACCTCACAATCAACGTAATAACAAAAAATTGTAACCGACACCATACAGCAAACACAAGGGATTAAATAGGAAACAAAATCAACCTAACAGGTGACAGGGTGAAACACTAATGACAGAATCAGGATAACAAGGGGGCGGGGTCACGAGACGAGACAACACAAGCACATACAAAACACAAGGCCAGTGCTTGCACACAGACATGGGTCAGTCATTACCTGCCAAAATTACTAGAAAACTCACAGACCTGATTCAGAATCAAGACAGAAATCTCTCACAAAATAATAAGCCTGTGGATTTCCAGACCATTGAACCGAGCTCGTGCAGACAAGTGTACCCCACTAACATCCCACCCACTGTGACAAAGTGACTCAATATCTCTATCTGGTGAGACCCATAATGGGGGCATCCGGTTGAGTGTGTGCGAGTGTCTGGTACCTGACCCTCTCCTGACAGGTGAAAAGACACAAAGAGATCAAAATGGCAGAATTTGCTCTGGAGGAGGTTTCTAATACCCTCTCCTGCATGTTGGTATTACAACGAGTTCAAATCATTATTTGGTTCAGGCTCCTCAACGGAACCATTGATCCTCACGATTGTAAATATAATTCCACCAACATACCATTGTAGACCCAGACCTATTCCATACCTCCACAGTCTGTAATATAATATAGCATGTTTTCTGTGTTACTGCACACTGTTTCAAGGGGCAACCACACTACCATCGTTTCGTACTAAACTACTACTGACCGCGAATCAAAACCATCTGGCACCCGACAAACGTTAGGCATTGTTAAATCAGATCTTTTTTTATTTTATTTATTTAAATACACAATGCCCTTACCTTAAAAACTATGGATAAATAAACCCTGTGTCCATACAGTGAATAAGATACATCATAAAATGAAAGATGGCGAAAAAACTACCTAAACAACAACAATACAGCCAGAGTTATATTACACACAGCATCTGACAATGATGAAAAACAAAAAAAACAATAAACATACTATTCTAAAAAAAAAAAAAAAAAAAACTGTCAACTCACCCAAGTTTCTTTTTAAGCATGAGCAAAATTTGTCTTTTAACAATTCTGTAGTCAGGCCTGTTTGCTCTGGCTACTTTTTGAATAGTGCCACTAGCAACCTTTGCCCGGCTATGCCTTGTTTAATCCAAATTCCCTGTTGTTGTTGTTGTTGACTCATCAGCATCTAAACTCTCTCAATTGGCATAAGGCGTTTGTCAAAAAACTACCTCGAAGGCAATTCAATCGGACCTTACAGTCCTGTATCAATCCGCTTGTGCAGATGTCTATATTGGGATAGTGATTCCCGTTTTGTAAGCCTCCTATTTGAAGGTCAGCTGTTCAGGTCGGATTCTTCACGAACACCACACATCGCTGGATGGTACCGACTGCCAGTGTGATCTTAGGGTTGTTTTTAAATACACATACCGTCCCGACGATTGTATCCATGACCATCCCTCCATCTCTGAACATCATTTATATGGGAACTACGACCACCTCTTTTAAGAAGTAGAAGAGTGGGTGCAAACAAAAATTAACAAATGGTATTAATATATAATAAAACAGTAATATTAATAATAACTATATTATCTAAGACTAAAAATAAAAATCAGGACTGGTAGTGTTGTAAACATTAAAAACAATAGTAGTGATATATATATATATATATATATATATATATATATATATATAATATAATATATACGACACAAACAGTATCAAATAAGACCAGACTAACATTTATGGAACAACAATGTAATACTAGTACAGCCCAATAATGGCGCAGCAGGCTAAAAAAATCAACTATGTCTAACACTTTTACACAGTTCTCCATTGTCCGTCATCTAAATTATAAATAAAAACGCCTACTCTAAGAGATATAAGGCGTTGGTGGTATATGTTTTTTCAACAATAAATGCAGATGTATGATACAAAACACTTTAAATTGCCACAATATACACCCCCAAACCACATCGACCCTCACACTATCACATCCAGAAATAAAACCATTTTTAATTCTTTCTGATTTAGTGGAACAGAAAACAATCCAACGGCTTTTGTTCGTTACATACTTTAAACAGCTGATCGTCTTGGCTTTCGGTACAGATAGTCCTGTGGCAACGTCTCACGAAGACCCACAGTAGCAGCGTAAGCATTTGCGTCCGCATGGAACAACACGGCCTCTTTTACGTTTCAGTCTATTATTTCTTTTGCCTCTAAGAGCCTTATCTGGATCATCGCACAATCAGAACCGCACCACCTGCTCACCAACGTTTGATAAACCAACTGGAAATAAAAATCTGTATAAAGTTTTAAAATAACTTCAACAAACCATAGCATTACAAATGTTTGATAAAGCCGAATAAACAAAGCACTTTACCAAGGCGTAACGATCCACATTACCAGACTTTCGACACGCTGAGGTGCATGTGCATGTACTAAGATACTTCGTTACCCGCTTCACACCCATGGTAAAAACACAAAAACCCATAGAAGATAAGGTATTTTTTACAGCATCTCTCCACAACACTGTTTAAAACACAACGGGCGTAACAACATTTAACATTTACCGTCCGCAAGTGCTTCGAGCTCTCTCGTGAAGATCAACTCTGCACGTTGGGTTTGCCTATGTGCAGCATACGCCTCCAGGCGAAAGCAAGAACAAAACATTATCCACCACAACACACACACTACACAACACCGCACACAACGTAAAGCAACATTTTCCATATAATTAAAATACCGCTGCCACGATTCAGGAAATCAAACTCCTCACAAGATCGAATAGACTCAAACTATCATCCATCTGAAGCGGGCAGATAAAACCTTAAGTAACGCAATAGAACAGCGACACTCATATAAATTAAATAATCTACCTGAAATGTTACTAAATAAAAAAAAAACACTTACCTGTTAAGACAGGCTTCCATCTCTTGACGACTACGACGTTGTCAGATCAACAACACAATCTGGCTGGTTAAAAACAGCAGAGTGACTGTGGACGCGTGACACGCGCTTCAGGGACGGTGTTTCGGATTTCAACAGCACATTTATACCCGCAGCTTTGGCGAAGTTTGAACGCTGGGCCTCCCCACCAGACAAAATACACACGGACATAACAACTATCCGCGCAGGTAGACGGCCAAAAAACCCCGGAAGGCCATGGGCCAGACACCTTCTTTCACACTCCGACCAGATGTCACCGCAGGAGGATGTCACACGCCGTCGCACACCTAGACATACCGGAGTACCGGAGCCTGTCCGCGGCCCGTCATAAATCAGAAGCGCAGCACAACTCAGAGCCATAAATCAATTAAAAAGTGACACAAGGTATATGTTAATACTACTTATATGGATTATAAATTATACTAACAGTATAAACACCTTAAAGTATGCAAACAATTTAAATGGAGAGATGTGGACCCCTTATTAGTAGGGAGGGAACAAAATCTCTTCAGTGCTGCAAAACTACAGGCAAATAGCCATAGAATGTAGCTTGAGGATGTAATGAGTCATACAAAGAATACCTGATTTTTTTGGCTGCATGAATGGAATCAGTTTTCTCTGAGTAACTTTTTGAGGGATCTACCAGGTACACAGTGTGGTTGACCGCATTTATGTACTGAAAATGAAAAGTGGAGAGAATGTACATCTTTTAATAATATTCCAGACACTGTAAATAATGACAGATCTCATTCAGCTACTCACCAGAAGTTTCCAGTGGACCTTGTTGATGTTCACAAATGAAACAATTGCCTGGTAATTGTTCAAGTTGACCTAATGAAGAAGATAAATAATTATTACCTTTGCATTTTAAACCATCATTAAGTATATGTCCCTTTTTAAAGCAAGATGGAAAGCAGGCAAATTTGTTATGTAATTTTGCAATAGATTATGTATTATTTTTCATGTGTAGGCCTTATAATATTAGTCCCTGCAAACACACACACAAATTTGCATATTCACACTATAATCCAGCCACTGTGATCACCTTTGACAAACTCTGCCGGGCAATCTGCGTGCTGTCCCCATTCAGAATCACCCATGCTGTGTAGCGATTGAGAATGTATATGGAGTTCCCCATCTCCAGTTGATTGACAGCAAAATGAAACAGGCCTTCAATTATCTACATAAGAAATGTTGGGGAAATGTTTTTATTTATTTTAATTTGCATTATAAATTAGGAATACAATGTTAAGAAGACATCAAACATATATCTGTTTCAACTATAAGGATACACAATTAAAACTTCAATTTAAACCGTGTAACATCAGTCAGATTTGCTGTAATTTGTGCAAATGTGTTTTGTTTTTTAATGTCTTGTGTCTGACTGACTGTGTCTACAAGCCTCATAAGACAGCACAGGAGACACTAGACATTTGGTCAAAGACTATAGAGATAAACTTCCAATACAAAAGGACACTTACTCCATTCTTGCCCTCAAAATTTCCCAAATGTTTGTAGAATTTCCTCTGTGTTTTATGCATGTCCCTTTGTTTGTTTGTTTTTTTGTTATGACTAGTTATAATTCTTTAGTTATGTTAGAGTAACTTCCTGTTATGAACCCAGTATGGGTTATATTTGTAGGTTGTGTGTTTCTTTCTGTTTGGTTTACAGGATGGAGTTAGTGAGTGATGTCATTATTGACTAAGGAGTTACACCTGTGTTGGAGCTGATGCCGGCAATTAAAAGCTGTTCCCTTCAGCTGTGACGCGCGCTCCCCCATCCTCGTGCCATTCGTGTCTTGGATTCTGTTTGTTTTTTTTGCTTGCCGTCTCGTCGCCGTATATTTAATTATTCTTACTTTAATAAATGTTATCTTTTTGAGCAAGATCCAACGTGTTGTCTCCTTCTTTGTCGCGGCTTGCGAGCCGGCCGTGACACTACCAATGTTGATATCCAAAGATGATGTATCACTGTTTTAAGTCTTCAAATCCCCTCTTTCTTGGTATCAAAATAATCCTCTTTTGATTTTAAAACCAATGGTGTACAATGTTATAAATCGCATCTTGATATTTTTCCATACTTTTTGACACCATGCATGCAAATGGAGAAAAGATGGAACAAAGACTTTCTCCCAGTCATCTTTGATTGGTCACCTAACCAAATTGGTGTGAACTGATTGGACCTTTAAGAGTATCTGATTAGGTCAGATCTTTGTAGCCCTTAGATGTGTTTCTAAGTTATTGTGCCCTTTTAAGGTGACCCTTATTCTCAGATGTTTCTCGTTGGTTGCGGTTAACTGATTGTAATCTTGCCATTCGCTTTTCCTTTCTCTCTCTTTCTTCACATTTCGTTACTTTCTTTGATTCTGTATAGAATTTTAGTTTAGTTGTGTATGGCCTACCGTAGTTTCGTTTATTAAACCATTATATTCACACGTTTATTGTCTCTGTTTTTGCCACATATGGAAGTCACTTAAACATCTTGATCTAGCTATACCTGCTATTACCCTGCTAGTACTTTATTTACTTTAGCTGGAAAAGGTTATTCTGTCTTGGCCAGGAAGATAATATATTTCCCAGAATTAATGATTATGCTTTCTGTTCATTGGATGAACTGATTAAATAATTGTACTATTAATTCTAATTCTCTTTATATTTATAATTGTTTATAATCCGTTAAAATTAATTATAAATATATATTTCATACTGTAACTCGTTACAATATTAACACATGTTTGAGACATAATAAATTGCATTTTTTACTCCTTTAGTGACCTGGACCTTTATTTTTATGTAGAAAAAATAATCAAGATTTTCAATTTAAAATAATGGCTCAGATCACTAGTAGAACATGCAGAGTTACAATGATAAGTCACTTCTTGGAAATGTTATAGTGATCATTTTTTATTTGTCATCATTGTTTCTTTTTTACAAAGTTAGTTTCATTTTGTAATTATTGAGTAACAATTGCGTTTAACAATTGCGTGCAATTAAAAAACTATTTTAATCATAAATTGACCCACTGATCTTGTTTCCATATTTGTTAATAATAATAGCTGAAGTGTTAATGTAGAACAACTCATTTGCCCTGTATTATTCATGTACCTATTCATGATAGACCATTATTGTAAAGTGTTACTCTGTTTATAAAAATAGCAGTAACAGTCATGGCATGATGTAACGTTGACTTGTATAAGCTTTTATAAGTACAGATTTATAGTTTTAAAAATTAACTACAGCTTGTATAACTTAATTTTTAAGAGAATGAGATGCACACTATACCTCGCCATATAGCCACCGGTGCGGCTATATTTATTTATAACAAATATATTGTTCCTTTTTACTTGTCATGCAAATAATAACCTTTAAAAGTTACTACTATCAGTTAGATCGTTTGATACTAGAAACCCTTCTTACTTGAAGTTGTGTGGTTAATGATGTCTTGGATGGTTCTTGGGGTTTGTTTGGGATATCCCCATGTACTAGAGCTTTTCCATCCAAAGTTTTTTCATGGTCCTCCTGCAGGGATGAACTAGGCTGTGGCGAAGACTTTGGTTTTCCAATGGGACCCACAGTCACTGAGGTCTCAACCTATAAACAGTGTGTTTAAAAACGGATAACATTATTAAGGAGCTTTCAAGTTTGAGCGTTGTAAATTTTGCAGATTTTGTTTAAGCTCAAACAGCAACATTACACACTAACTAAACTTAGACATGTGAAATCAAAATCACCCCTTTAAAAATATATATTTTTAACAAGACTCCATGTTTCAGGTGCATTAATTGGTTTTCTTAAAATGAAGTATAACAGTATTAAGTAAAGACTTGTATAGTATATGAAATAAAAGAAAATTAATTGATGAAAAGGGGGGTTGGCTGTAAGATGTCTGTGTAGTAAAATTTCAGATAGGCTGCATTTTCCTTGGCTACAGAATAACTAAAAGTGTTATATTAAGAATAAGATTGTTACTGTTTATTCTGTAGAATGCATCAAAGTATTACGTTTAAAGTATACCTTCTTGTTTGATTTTTTGAAAACAAATGCCTTTTAGAGGGGAGTTACATATCTCCCCCTTTTTTCTGCTTGCGTTCCTTCCATTTTTCTTCGTCCACTCTGTGTCTTCTTAATGAGAATTAAAATAACTTTGTGAGCTGGTTTAGATATCAATACATATAATGGGATGACATACAAAATATAATGTTCTGTATATATAGTTTTCCATAAAAATTGGTACCCATCATATCTTCAATGACACATTTATTAAAAGAATTCAAACCTTTCTCCTGAAAACTCTTTCAGAGTCTTCATACTCCTTCAGGAGAGCGGTGTGACTTGTTTGGTAGCGGGCCACAAAGTCATCAAGCCTAGTGAGCCGTCCAGAAGTGAAACGAATATGTTTTAAGTCCCACTGGCTCTTCTCCATGATTCCCTGTGTTTTATTGTCCTCTGTTATGTTCTGAGCAAGAAATAAAAAACAGGTGAATTCATAACACAATAATAGTACTGAGACAGAGGTCATGTTATGATAAATGTATTATAATAACTTGTCTTTTGAGCTTTCTCAGGACATTATATCTCCTAGTGCTCTGCTCATAATGAGGTCCTGTCCCATGTCGTCCAAGGTCACCTTTGTTCAAAAAGAAAAGAAGCCATGTATTTTCAGAAAACATACCCAGATTTTTCTATCCGAATAGCGATATTTTGATTAATTATGGCAAACCTAGCATTTTCCCGGTCCACAATCCAGCATATGGGAGAAGATACTTGCTGAGGTGATTGATGAGGCCTTTACAGAAGTACACATTGTCCTCTCCATTCCTGTCCAGTGGAGCATTGGAAATGATTGCCTTGCAACGTTTTGCAAATTTGTTGGCTCCTTTAATGTCCTAAATGTAATGTAACAATGTGTTGTTATTATTGGAGGTGTGTCTGTAAACTGTAGGACTTCAGGTACAATTCAATAGAAGACATCAGCCCTTCATAAACAAGGAAAAAGTAGTTATAAACAGTTATTTAAAAAAAGCTGCCAAAGTTGTTACCATACTGTTATATGTTTTAGAGGCTGCAGTTTCTGTGGAATTCATATTTCTTTCTGTCTTATTCTATTAAATTATGCTGTGTTGTGTTGTTTGAGTGGCAGGTACTTGATTTTTTTTTGTTGTGAATAAAAGTAGTTAGTCTTTACATACAAAACTCAATGCAGTTATTTTCTGTACTGACAAAAGGGCTTGTTTTTCCGATGTTATCCTACTATTGTATTAGTATTAAAATAGTGTTAATATAGTATAAATTTCAAATATATATTGCCGTAATAAAGACTTTAAGCACATTTAAACATAGCTGCTCTCCCTAAGACATTTATCTAAGTACATTTTCATGCAAGAAATTTCACTTAATTACTGTTTATTTACTTGATAATAGAATTATTTCTTCACATCTTTGTTTAAGTAAAACCATATACGTTACAATGTAAAATTAGATTTTTCATTTACCTTCAAGTCCTCAGTATCAGTTTTGGAGTTGGTAGTCACATCCAATGTCTTCCCTGTTCTCTGCAGCCAAGACTGCAGGTTTTTAAAATGTTTTTCAACATTTGCCCCACAGGATGGACTTGAGAAGACAACTGCAGCACTTTGAACCATTTCATCTAGTTCTTTTAAAGTGCTTGCAGTTGTGAGGGCACCAAATACATGCATGGCCAGATGGTAGTGTTTTGACGCACTATGAATATAATTTAATAATTAGGTTCAAGAACAAAATTATGTACTGCAATGTAATATGTAACAGTAAAAAAGAAATTTCATAACTTGTGCATATTATATCCAATCTGCCCTTTATTAATACTGGCTCCTCTATTGGAAATGTATGTAATACATCAGTATTCTAAGCATTTCACAGACAGAGTCGATGTAGGGCAATTCTGAGGCCACACTAACAAGAGACTTTTAAATTGTGTGCATTTTGGAAAAACCAGTTCACATTGGTCAGTTTACAAAGTTCACATTGGCAGTACCGTTCTTATGTTTTGGTATAAGGAAAACAGATGTTGCTGTGGGTTTTTTTGTGCTAGCACATAAATAAAATGTTATTCATCACATAGAGTCTGTATAAAGTTCTTCAGACACTTAGCAACTGTCACTAAAAAAGGAATGTCACGAACACTACTTTGTTACTGTACGGTACTTACAACTTTGTGCACATTTCCTTGGCATTCTTCATTACATGGCTAAGGCAACGATGAAGAATGGGCATCTCAAAATCTTCCTTTGTTCCTTTTCCACTGGCTATCTTGTAAAAGTGGTTAATGGTGTCTTCTAGATTTTTTTTGGCGAATGACAGGCGTATAGCCTGCATTAACAACATCGACCCATCGCAAAGGATTATGATGGGTGAACGCATACCTTTCCTTCCAAAGTGCCTTGCCACATCAGTTTGGAACGCCTCTAAGAAATAATGAACTGAGGCTGTGGTGTGGTCACAGGTCAGATAAGTAGCAACAGGTAAAGGGGATGATTTTTTGGGGGGATTCCTGACCACCAACTTGTAAACATAGAAAGGAGGAGAGCCCTTCTCTTTTCGCATGATGCTGCCGGTCGCATCGAGATAAACAATGTCCTCCCGGCATCGCTCCTGATAAACTTCAATTCCCCTTTGTGACCACAGTAAAACACCTTTTGGTTCAAGCATGATTTTTTGAAGGACCTCATCAGGACTGTATTTTTTTTTTTTTTTTTTTTGCATTATTTGAAGACTTATTATCTCATTGCTGTGCTGCCGGCTTCTCTGACGTGCTTCCCAAGATATTATTTTGAGGACATCTCGACTTGGAGCCTCATCCCTACAGCCAGACTCCATGACATCATCAGGGATTTTATACAGCTTGTCAAGAAACATGGCTCGTGGGGGTTGCCTTTGTAAGTCTTGACCCAGTGTGTTCCTGTCATTTGCTCTTACAGGCCTTCTTTTTAATTCTGTTAAATTGTGATAGCAATGTCCACCTTGGTAGTCTACTGTAGCCTTGCGGTTCTCTTCAGTTTCAACTGTAACTGTTACAGTGACAGGGCAATCTTCAAACCTACAGTATCCAAGACAGGAGAATTCAGGACTTGCTCGCATCAAACCCAAACCCTTCAGTCTGTGCCTTTTGAATGCGATGGAGCAGTACGGATGAATGGTCCTAAGTCCTTTCGCAATAACATTGGTCCACTGTAGTCCTTTAAAGCTTCTTTTTTTTCTCTGTTGCTTTAGTTTGTCCCACTCGTTTCTTTCAATGAAAAAGAACGATGGGTTCTTTGGAAGGAGGATTTTAATAAATCCATCTTCATCAGATTGGATTTATTTTTTACACTAATCTAATTTCATGTAGGATTGGCCAGGTAAGATTGCATTACACACACACAAATTACACATGTTGTTGATTTAGATGATTTAAAGAGTTTAGACAATTCTTCTACTCCTAAGCAATGAATGAATGAATTGTTTTCTCATCTACTTTACAAAGCACATGAATAACTGGCTCTGGAGATTTGTGTCCATGGTCATCAGCAGCAGTTCCACTGGCCTCAGACGGCAATGGAGACGGGGAATATTCTGGCTGGCGCTTTGACAAAATTTATAATCATGGTGTATAAAATTAATGTCAAAAAGTACAGATAAGGGGATGTTAGGTCTTGCTGTGACTGTGTATAAAATTGAAAAAAACAAAACAAATATAATGCCTAGCAAACATAACATTGCTGCATTTTTTTATGAGAAATTAAAATAAACTTTTATAAGAAAATAAGGTGTTGTAAACTCAATATAACAATCTTCATAACTGGTGATCATCAGCAAGAGGTGTTTTATATTTCTCTCTCTCTCTCTCTTTATCTCTGTGTGTGTGTGTGTGTGTGTGTGTGTGTGTGTGTGTGTGTGTGTGTGTGTGTGTGTGTGTGTCCTGGTAAACCCTACGTTATGGGGACAAAATGTCCCCAAAAGGATGGCAATATCAAAACTAGTTGAGGATAAATTCTTTAAAATTGGGCAATTCCAGTGTTATGGACGTGACATCTGAGGTAAAAACTTGAAATGTAAATTCTCAGAAAATGCATTTACTACTAATATATTGAAGCGTCTGTTTCATACTCCCTTAATAAAGGGGTCCAGACATTATAAAAAATATCAGTCTACACATGCGTTTTATATTTAATATGAGGGAAATGCACATCCATACACGGACGTGACACAAAAAACTTTTAACTTTTAGTTGGCAAAAGTACAAAAAGTAATACTACCCACCGGATGAAGAAGGGTTGACTCTCCACATAACATAAAATATTCATTTTGTCTTCATTTTCGTGTACGCATTTATGAGGGAAAAACAGTGTTATGTGACAGTTCCCCGTTACGGACGTGAGCACTCTGAAAGCGGCACTGAAAGACTGCTTTGAAACTTTCACAGAGACATCAAACAGAAAGCACAAAGCCTTTCATTAAGGTGAATTTCGTTTTTGTATTAATTGTATCTTAATTTTAATAAATGTTTCATCAACCAATTGCCTGGATTTAATAAATAAAAAGTAAATATAGCAGACAATAGATAATCACGACACGGAGGCACCGGCGCGTGATCTGGAGCTCGTCTCATGAGACATAAATGAACCGAAACACAGCGTATAAGGTAGGCCTATACTTGCCTCACACACCTGAGAAATATATCTATAGAAAGCTCGAAATGTGTACTTTTAAACAGAACAATTCAAAAAGAAAGAAAACAGACTGTTCTCTGCTTATGTAATCCGTATGAAATGTGCATTTCTCTCTGGCGCGTTCACTAGTGATCGCGAGTCAGGTCAAGAAAGACTGTCTTTTGTTTTGTTTTAGAAAAACAAGTATTTATGTTAAGTCAAGTAAAGAAAGACTATCTTAATTTAAATTTGTATTTAAAAAAACAAGAAGGCCTATTTATGTTAAGTTAATTCAAGAAAGACTGTCATTTTTTTATTTTTTATAAAAATATATGTGAAGCCAAGAAAGACTGTCTTTATTTTATTTTTTATAAAAACATGTATTTCTTCAGGAAATAGTTTTTAAGTTCAACTTAAAATGTCAGGAGATACATTGTTGACGTTACTGTTAAAAAGGGATGTTTTCGGCAGCTGCTGAATGTAGCTAAAAAAGTAACGTGTAAAGTAACTAAGTTACTTTTAAAATGAAGTAATCTGTAAAGTAACTAAGTTACTTTTTCAAAGTAACTGGCAACACTGATCTTTTCCTTCCTCGATTGCTGCAAGCTTTGTTTTTTTGTGTGTTTACCAAGCAACATCTATAATTACTGCCTTTAACTTTTAATCGTGCGGTTGTTGCCCTGCTATAAGATGCCAATTTAGGCTTCGCAGGTGCCTATTTGGAACTTATTCGATTTTTGCTCTTTTGACATTTTGCACGTTGCACAATACTCAGCATAAATATTTAATAATACAATATTTTGTATAATAAATAAATACAATAAATACAAAACACTTTAAGACATAATAACCATTCATTTTAAATATAATGGCAATCATAAAGGTCCAATCTCAAGTAGACATGAATACAGTGTTTCTTGTTTACAGGATATAAAAGTAATGTAGTTTACTTAATTTTGTATTATTGCTTTAATATAAAGTTTTCTTCGCAAAATGTGACAAGGTTGTTTTTTTATTATTATTATTATTTTTTTAAAGTTAATGTACTGAACCACTTTCACTGACGTTAAACTTCCAGTCTTAAGACGATTTGGCTCCCTCAACAGCTACCACCTGTCCAACTTTGCATACAAATATATATGTAACTGTGTTTTATATTAAGTATTGTGTAGGCCTATTAAGCTTAGGCTTTACATTATGTAGTTTAGAAAATATTATCCAACACAAAACTGATGGGGAAAAACACGTAAGATAGCAAATCCATTGGCTAAGCACAATGGACAGCGTCAGTTATTTGTTCAGAGCAGTTTTAAGGCTCTAATGTCATGAGGCATGATCAAGGATACAAATATGTGTTTATAATATTATGTGATATTTAGTGAGTAAAACTTATACAAAATTATTTTAGGAACACGAAGAACTAAATGAGGAAACATTCAATAGCAGTGTTATAACCAACCTTTGACAGAC
This sequence comes from Meda fulgida, assembly GCA_030578275.1. NCBI lineage: Eukaryota > Metazoa > Chordata > Actinopteri > Cypriniformes > Leuciscidae > Meda > Meda fulgida. The sequence goes on along the minus strand of JAROOJ010000064.1, from coordinate 435,746 downwards.
AAACCAGTCCTACAGGCAACATGGGAAATGACAGAAATTTTTATAGATTAAAGTACATAATTTTATGTGATTGATAAAGATGTATTTACATGTCAGTGTTACATATCACAACAACATTTATATTGCACACTTAATGTCCACCACAGAGATTTGTGTCCAAAAACATTTACAACCGAAAGACACAAGCACAAAAGGAATAGGCATAAAAGTCTCTTCATGGAATTGTTCACAACTGATGTCATTTTCCAAATTAACATCATGACAGATAATTCGACATGGTGCAACATCTGCCATTTCCACTGCCTTGCGCATTGTTGCTTGTGACTGAAACAAAAACAAACAAACAAACATGGAAATTATTTGTATTATTCATCAATGACAAAAAACACATGTACTAAAGTTTTTAAAGGCAATTTATTTTGTAATACAACATCAGAATGTCCTGAAACTGTGCAGGTGTCACGGTGAGGTGGTGTACTCTCCATCTGAGGTGAAATTGGGCAGTGTAAACTAGGATTTTTTTTTTTAATGATTTTCTGAATGTATAGACACAACAGTATGTTATCATTTTAGTATGGATACTAAAATGATGGATTTAGGATGGATCGATAGATAGGTAATTAAAAATAGATAAATAATTATATAAAGACAGACAGACAGACAGACAGATAGATAGATAGACAGATAGATACACAGATAAATAGACAGACAGACAGATAGACAGACAGATAGATAAATAGACAGAC